>JBBBDQ010000789.1:2437500-2462500 GCA_037127315.1 Ascarosepion bandense | reverse complement strand
GCGAAGGACGCGTTTCAGAAGCTGAGTAGTGTATTAAGAGACAGGAAAGTTTCGCTAGAAACAAGAAGAGAGTACTAGATTGCTATGTGATGTCAATTCTTTAAAATGGCAGTGAATGCTGGACAATATAATCTAAGATGAAGGAAAAACTTGAAGCAACTGAAATGTGAATCTACAGAAGGATGCTGCGGATATCATGGATCGAGCATGTAAGCACGCCTTTAGAAAGGTTGGAAACGAAAAGAGATTAATATTGAGCATCAGGAAAAGACAGCTGAAGTTCTTGGGACATGCAATGAGGAAGAAGGGCGTGGAGAACCTAATACTAACAGGCTAGATAGAGGAAAAAAGAGATAGGGGAAAGCAGCGGGTAACATATATGAAGGGCCTGAGCAGGTGTATTGCGTGGTGTAAAAGGAGAAAGCGTGCTAAGAGCCACCAGGGATAGGGGGGACGTGGAGAGCCATGATCGCCTACGTCCTAAAAAGACAAGGCACATAGAAGAAGAATTTATAGTACCTCGGCTGATGCGAAAAAAACAAGATTTTTAATAAATTTTGAATGTTCTAAAAAGAAGTGGAAAAATTTAATTAAATATTTAAAAAATACTTTTATCTTTACATTTAACAATAACGATTTTCATGATAAAACTGTTTTCATGTATGTTATGCGTTGTGATGCAGCGGATATCGGCTTGAAACGAGAAATTGGGGAGCTGATTTCGAAATCCATTTGAATTCCTTTCATTCACTTACGCGCAAATAACCTTGATCAGTCCATCCCCTCCAGTTATGTGTTAAATAACAGAACAGATTGGGTTCTATAGCCTTGGTTGGCAACCAGTCTACCGCAGAAAGTAATAGCAACCTACTACAGGATAATCTTCTGATCAGTATCATGTATCACGTATGACACTCAACTGACTGACATGAAACCTACATTACATCGGAGGGAAAAGTGACTGAAGACGAAATGCCAGGGCAGGATCAATGACATTACAGATTTTTCTTTGGATTTTATCAAGAATCTATAATTATATAGCAGAAGTACCAGACTATATGTAGCAACAATATTCTAAGCATAAACGAATGGTAAATTTATCAATATGCAAGATAAATTCTGGCGAGAAAAATTGTTTAGCACGACACAGTGAAACAACTTTTCTAGTAGCAGACCTAGTAATTCTTTCCATTTCATGTCAGTGAAAAATATTAGTCAGAGAAGGTGCAAAGGGTAACTCTCCTCAAGATTAGAATGGAAGTCGAAAAGGTTATCTCAGACGATTAAAAGAGAAGTTTTCTTTTGGCGGTGCTAAAACTAAGAAACTATTCCTAACAATAGACTATAGGTCTTTTTTTTTTTTTTAGATCAGGAGTAAATTTGAACTTACTGAACCGGTCAGAGTTACTATTAAGACAGGAGTAAATAGTTGTGACATCAACATAGATATCGAGTTCAGAACTGATGTCAGGAAGGTCGTTGAGGATAATTACAAACAATGTAGGTCTAAGAATATAGCCCTGGGTACGCCTGCATTCATGCAAAAAGATCTAGAAGAGTGGCCATTAAAGAAAACTTTGATTGAATTAATTCAAATATTCGCCCAGAAATATCATATCCTTTATAAAAAAAAAACAGCCATATAAGCCATATTGCTTATCTGAAATTAGACCTTTGAGATGAAATGCTTAAATAATTTTAAGCTGATTAAAGCTTACAGAACATTGCCCTCTAAATAAAGCTAATAAGCCGATATTTAGAAGGATCAAACGGTTCGTTTAAGTTCTTAAAGACTGGAACTATAGTTATATAGAAATATAAACTTACTTCAAATGCTAAGGAAGATGTCCGCTTTGTTCTTACGTATTCCTGAAATTAAAATTCTGTTTCCAAATTAATATTTTAATGTCTTATCAGATATTTCATTTTCAAATGGAGTTCTAATAAAATGACGATATTTATCCAACTTTTAGTTTTCATTCAGATTTACACTATTATTATTCTTTTAAAAATAATTTTGCTCTTCATTTGTTTTATAATTACTTGTCTGGTCATAACCAATGACAATGACGTAGGGCAAACGAAGATATGACTTTTGTTGTTTCCACTTAAGCAACAGACATCTATTAACAGAAAAAATTAAATTGAAAAATCCTTCACAGGATATAAATTGTGCTTTTCAGAACTACTTTCTTTTGTTTTTTCTCGAGAGATGTTGCACCAAGGATTTTTTTTATTTGCTCTCGTGTTCTTTTTTTGTCAGACACAAAACCACAATAGTATTAATTTCAAAGTTCCATATTTTTTTCTATTTCCATCTTCATGTCTTTGTATTTGCTTAACTTTTCAAAACCTTTCGCAGATAAACTTTTACTATTTGGTACGCTCATATCAGTCAGTGTGCAAACTTTTCTTGTCTGTCTTATATAATAATATCTTGGCAATTTTGTTTGTTTTGATAGAGAAAAATCCCAGAAGATGGTAACATTTACTTCCTAAACTACAGATTTAAGATGATTTTCATACCAGTTTGCAGCTGTTTTATCACGTACCTACTCTATCATCTTAGTTTTTCTACTCATTGGATGTGAATATCGAGCATCCTGAGATAAGGTGATCAAGAGTTTCCATGAACCTACATTCTGCGCCTATTATGCTGACACCTCCGACTCCACCTTCTATTTTACGCCAAGTCACCTGAAGAGAAATAAAGAAATTGTCGTATGCTTTATTTATATGTACGTGTTGCAGGTCGTCATTTTATTCCGTGAGAATATCGTCATCTTATCAGCCTGAAAAAGCAAGCAATTTTATAAGAGAGAAGATAACAAGTTTTGGGACCCCGTCGTCGAATTAATAATCGTCGTTTCATCGAAGGGTATTCAACATATATGTAATTTTGGTTACAGTTTAAATTTCGTCATCCTTGGCTCCAGCTTATACAACACGTTTGTCATTTTACTTTCTAGATTACACAACATACGTCGCTCTGGTATACATCTTGGTATACCTCATATTATCTTGGCATCAATTCCAATTTCCCTTAACATATTTCAAATTTCTAGGTGGTGTTGCAAGTGCACCCATTACTACAAAATTAATCATTTTTCAATTTTCTAGCCAGGCTGAAGGTATTTTAAAAATATTTTCTGTTTCTTTAGGCTCCACATTTGTATTGAAAAGAACAGTAAAATCAATAATTTGACAATCATTATCTTCAGTTCTTTTATTTTGCGCGCGCTTTAATAATGTTTTTTTACATATATTCTTTTACATTTTTTAATCTCCTGCGTCTTAGTATTATTGTTGCCTTGCTTGGGGTGAAATGACTAAAAATTTTCTACCCCCACTTACGATTATTATTGTTATTGCTACTGTTGTTGTTATTCATATAATTTATATTAATTTTGGTGTTAACTGATTATCACTAGAAATTGAATGAAAGAAATTGTTTTTTTCTTTCAAAGCATTAGCATTTCTTCAGACCCCAGCAAAGAATGTTTCAATTCCTTTGCAAATTTCTAATTAATCTAATTTAATTGTTTTTGGCACGATTCCAAGTGCGTCGTTTTTTGTGGGCAGCAATCTAACCATGTTCTATACTTTTCCTATTTCTCTGACGACGAGAATCGAGCTTATTCTGGATAGTCGATGTTATGGAACAACTTATCCCATCTAAACAATACGCAAATAGTCACAATCACTTCCAACACCATTATGGATATAATCAGATCTAAAATACCATAACGATGATAATTTAGAAGCAGGCATATATAAAATAAGTAGCTAAAACTGTTCCTCAGAATACATTGAAGAAACATGCAGAATTTTAAAAAAAACTTACTTATGAACACAAAGGAAACATCATAAATAATAATTAAACAAAAACACTCGTCATAAACAAATAAATTGGGCCACAGTTTCGATCTAAAAAGTGTCATACACGTAAAAAAATAGAGTAATTTATTCAGAAACAAAATCATTGAGAGTGCTGCCATCAAATATTATCAAAACATTAATCTGCACCACGGTTTTTCCCCAATATCAACTGTCTTATTAGAACCACTACATATCCAAGCCAACGTATACAACAAACATAAAAAAAACAAAAAAAAAAAAACAAAAAAAAAACGGTTAAATCCATCATTTCAGCGTCTTGTACCATAGTAATCCTAACAATCCTATAAAAAAGAATTTTTCCGAGTATGAAATATAACGTAATTAAATATCTAATATTTTTCAGTTGACCTAGAAAGCCTTTAAAATTGTACCAAACTAGCTAAAATGACAAAGATCTTTATGTAACTTAAAATATATTATAAAAACCTGTTCTTGCAATGGTGGTGATGTCTGCAGATTGTGCCAAGAAGAGAATTTCACTATAGCATCATTTCCAAAACTAGAAAGGTTGATAAAAAAGGTCCAAAATAATGTGTTGATGTATACATCTTAGAAAATGCATTTCGGCTCGTACAAACCCAGATAAAATTGTTTACAATATTATTTCGCTAGTCTTAACTAACTCATTTTGAACTTCGTGTAATGCGTTCGAAAAAGCGTTGGATGATCAGTTAATATAAAATGCCTGAAGATACCGAAAGGTTGAAACCGGCTGATATTCCAAATTAGAATATTTAAAAGCTCTACATGCTAAATTATTATTTTCTTTCAAATATGTATTGAGCACATTTTAATGCAACTATTTACTGGCCTATTTTATATATATATATATATATATATATATATATATATATATATATATATATATTATCAAGAATACTATTGTTAAACCTCTTCAAGTTATTTATTATGTAATTCAAAGAACACAACTAACAAAATACGTAGCATAAATAGAAAAAAATAACGTAAATAACATTGGCAAAACTCAACACATAATACGACATACTAGCATAATAATGCCTTTTCTAATTTATCTAAACTTAATAGAAAAATTTGTTACAACAACTTAAAAAAATAAGATATTTAATTAATATAAAACAAAACAATAACAGCCTAAACTATATGAGCAGCAAAGGCAGCTTTTTCAAAACAATACACTTAATTAGTTATCTGTTCATAGTAATAAGATGGGTCATAATTTCGACTTAAGGAATGCAATTTTAATTAAACATGATCAATTCCTTAAAGCAAAATAAAATGAAATTTTGCTCACTTATACATATATATTTAACTTAAAAATTGTATATTTGGGCAGCAATCTCTTTTTTATGCAGGTTTCATTAAACATGACCGACAATAGTACATCAATAACAACAGCAAACACAGCGATAATAATAATGTTAGGGCGCTCTCCATCATTTTAATGATAAATGAACTATTCCATGCACTACAAATAGTGGTAGTGTCAAGACCTAGGTGTTGTCGGCGGCAATGTCAGTTGGCATTTGCATCTGCATTTGCAACTGCGACACTGTCAGCTCTCTGCCTTCGGGTAGAGGGCGCTCTCTGCTTCCGAGTAGGGAGCAATAACCCAGTCGTGGTTCCGCCGAAGGGTAGAATCACGACTGGGCAAAAATAGACAGACAATTTTTGGCCGGGCCATATAGCCTGGAAATCCCACTTATAACTGACCATGTGTCACATGTTGCCCTTAGTGGGAGGGACAACTAAATATTGTTGGCGGTAATGTCACAGTATAGTGATATACCAGTGCTAGAGTGATTGGAACTGTGCTAACAAGTCAGTCGGATACTTCCGGTAGTCAACCGGAAGTGATTATAATCGGACTCTGTATCGTACGAAGAGACGTACAATTAATACCTTGTTTCCTGTATGATTACTAACCCCACTTTGTAAATACTATTTTCTTCCGTAATACATTTATTTAATATAATTTTCTGTTGTTCGTATTTATTACCGCACAACTCAACAGTGGCGACGAAGATTATTCGATATCCACACGGAGAAAAAAAAATCGTCTCACAACTCAACAGTGGTGACGAAATATTTGACATACTCACGAGAAGAAAAATTACAAAATTGTCCCACGACACAACAGTGTGACGAAGTATTCGACATTCTCAAAAAAAAAAAAAAAAATCAGTTGCGGTCCTTAGTACTACAGTGGATCTAGTTTCACAGAGAAATTTTAAGTAGTTTGTTACAACGAAACTATTGACGACGAAAATTTGACAACACGGGAAGTCTTTAGTCGTAACAACAATCGACAACAGACATAAAGTTACGTGGAATGCCATATTCGCAGCAAGAAAAATTGTAAGTCACGTTTAACTTCTTTTTTTTTCTGTTGAAAAAAATTGTATTGTAAAATTTGTGACCCTCCCCTCTGTGAAAGAAAATTTTTTTGACGTTAAGTTATTCGCTGTAAAAAGAAAAAAAAACATAATGGAACAATTTCAAAATACCATACTTGAACTGATCAAATATCAAACACAACAACAATTGGAATTACAGGAAGAATTACAGGAAATGCAAAATGAAAATGAGAAAAAACAACAGCAAAAATTACAGGAAATGCAAATTGAAAATGAAAAAAAGACAAATTGAAAATGAGAAAAAACAACAAAAATTTCAAGAAATGCAACTTGAAAATGATATAAGACAACAAAAATTTCAGGAGGAAAACGCTAGGAAATATGTACGATTGAAAATTTCACTCAATCCCGACGAGGATAGTACGTTTGAGAGATACTATCATAGATACCAAGATTTTTACGAAATAGATTGCAAATCGTGGCCGAATGAGAAAAAAATTAAACTTCTCTTAAGGAAATTAGGGACATATGAACAAAACAAAACAAATTCACAGATTTCATCTTGCCAAGGAAAACAAGAGACTTGAATTTCGGTGAAGCAATAAGTCTGTTGAAAGAATTGATTAGTCCGAGATTATCTTTATTTCACAAAAGGTGGAAGTGCTTGAACCTACAAAAAATAATGATGAGGACTATACAACGTTCGCGTCAGTAGTAAACAAAAGTTGTGATGATTTCAGACTAGCAGAACTGACGGCAGATAACTTTAAATGTCAAGTGTTTGTGCTTGGTTTAGTATCTGACAAAAACGTAGATATGAGAAGAAGGATACTGACAAAACTGGAGAATAAGCAAAGTATTACGTTACAAAAGCTGGCGGACTATTGCCAACAGTGTGTTAGTATTAAGGAGGATGCAAAGAAAATTCAGAAAACCGCTATAGCATGCAGCATCTCTGACAATATCGACAAGGCCATATCTTCTCACTCATCTGCCCATATTTTCGTGTTTGGTGACTTTAACGCCCACCAGACTAAGTGGCTCGAAAACTCTGTAACCGACCCTGCTGGTGTCCACACCATTAATTTTTCAATCTCCCAATCCCTTACGCAAGTGGCGGACTTCCCCACGCGTTTCTCCAATAGCCCTAACGGAAGGGACTCGCTACTAGACCTCTGCTTCACTTCCAACCCAAATTCTTGCACCACCAGACAGCTCTGCCCTCTCGGAAATTCTGATCACGCCGTAGTTTCTGTTAACATCTCATTCCACTCCACCCTTACCCAAGAAACCCTGACCAGCAGAATATCCTACTGCTATCAAAGAGCAGACTGGGATTCGTTCCGTGACTTCCTCTGCGACGTCCCTTGGAACAATGTTTTTAGTCTTCCCATCGTAGACTGTGCATCAGAGGTCTCCTCCTGGGTTAAGGCTGGCATCGATGCTTTCATCCCTGCCAAGAAATTTCAGCTTAAATCCTGGTTCTCGCCCCCTTGCTCGGCCGCCATTGCCCACCAGAATCACTTCTTCCGGCTTTATCGTAGCCACGCGTCGGACCAAAACAGGCGCCTTTTCACCTCAGCTCGTAATAAGTGTAAAAAGATACTTAACAAAGTTAAGATGCTGTTTGTTGCCAGTATGAAGCAGCGCATGGCATCCTCTAAGTTCGGAGCCAAAGACTACTGGCGCCTCTGTAAAAGCGTGTTCAACAAGAGTAAGTTTTCAATACCCCCACTAATCAACGAGTTTGAGGTCCTCACCTCCTCGGCGGACAAGGCTGAATGCTTTGCCCGTAGATTCTCGACCAATTCGAGTCTGGATTCGTCTGGAGTCCATACACCCGATTTCCTATCTAGAACTGAGGCCCAATTGAATGACGTCCACATCACGCCCTCGCTGATTTCTAGCATAATCTCAAAACTTGACCCTTACAAAGCGAGTGGTGGGGACGGAATCCCAATCATAGACTTGAAGAAATGTGCCTCTGAACTCTACTCTGTCCTTTCTAAGCTCTACAACCTCTGCCTATCTCCCTCCTGCTTTCCTGCCTGTTAGAAGTCTTCTTCTGTGGTTCCAATATTCAAGAACACTGGTGAACCCTCGCACCCCGCAAATTACCGCCCTATCAGCCTTCTTCCGATCTTCGGTAAAGTGTTCGAAGCCATTATCAATGACGAGGTCGTTCAGCATCTCACAGTCCACGGGCTCCTCTCGGACAAACAGTATGGCTTCCGCTTCACCAGGTCTACTGCTGATATGCTAACGATCATCACCGAGTATATATACCAGGCTCTCGACAAGAATGGTGAAGCCCGAACTATCGCCTTGGATATCTCTAAAGCATTCGACAGAGTATGGCATGCCGGCCTTCTACGGAAACTGCGAAGCTACGGCATTACTGGACTTTTGTTGGACTTAATCCAGTCATTCCTCTCTAACCGCACACTGAAGGTGGTATTAAACGGACATGCCTCCCAGAACTACCCTACAAACGGCTTAATCCTAGGTCCTGCGCTCTTTCTAATCTATATCAATGATCTCCCCGATGCCATAAGATCACAAGTAGGCATGTACGCCGATGATACCACAGTTTACGCTCGGCTCGATCAAAAATCTGGTGTTGATGACAAGGCGAACCTCGCTGCTGAGCTTGAAAAGGACTTCCAATCCGTGGTGGATTGGGGTATGAAATGGCTCGTAAAATTCAATTCTTCCAAAACGAAGCTGCTGTCAATTAACCACCACAGACAACCGCACCTCCCTCCCATTAGCATGGAACAGGCTTGCCTCCCAGAGAGTAAAACACTACGCCTGCTTGGCCTGACACTCTCAGCGGACCTCAGGTGGAAAGACTACGTCGAATCCAGTGCTAAATCCGCTGCCATGAAAGTCGGCTCTCTGTGCAGGGCCCGGAAATTCTTTCCGTCTGAATCTATCCTGCACTTACATAAATCTACCATCCGCCCGTGTTTTGAATACTGCTGCCACATCTGGTCGGGTGCCCCTGCTATTCTCCTTGGGGTTCTTGACAAAATACAGCGAAGAATCTGTAATGTGATTGATACCGACTTAGATGACCGCTTGCAGCCACTCTCTCACCGGCGTGACGTGCCTTCCCTGTGCCTCTTCTATAAATACTTTCATGGCTTCTGCTCTGATGAACTTTAATCACTGGTGCCCCCTAGCTGTGAATTTGCACGAGATACTAGATTGGCAACTAGGTCCCACACATTTACAGTGAAACCGATGAAATGTAACCGCAATTTCTACTCCAACAGCTTCTTTTCTCGCACTCCTCGCCTGTGGAATTCTCTTCCGCATGCTTGCTTCCCCGACGGCTACAACCTCCAGGAGTTTAAATGTAGGGTCAATAGACACTACTAACACACTAACTCACACCCATTCTCTCCAACTCTCTCCCTATGTACATCCTAACTCGTCTATCACCCTCCTTCTGACATTTCCTATACCCAATCGCTCCATGTAACCTCCTGCGCTATAGCGGCAGTGGAATGCCTTGGCTTGGGGTGACATGATTAAAAAAATAAATAAAAAAATAAAAAAAGTTACTAGAAGGACACGTGTTCGGTCTCGATCACCGAGACGAAAGTATCATTCACCAACGACAAGTGGGAGTAAGTATGAAAAAAGACCCCCCGTCAACCTTGTTATGGTTGTGGCGAACGTCATTGGAGAAGTGACTGTCCATTCAAAAATAAAATGTTTAGGATCTGCAATAGACGAGGTCATATAAAGTCTAAATGCAGATTAAAAAGTAAAAGTCACGTAAAAATTACAAGATCAGAAGAACAGAACCAGAATATGAGAAAATATTTGCAAGTAGAAAGATTAAATCAACCAATTAACATGCAGCTAGATTCTGGATCTGATATTTCGATTATAAACTATAAAACGTGGAAGAAATTGAACAAACCAATTTTATTGAAAGCAAATAAGGTTGCCAGAACTGTCACAGGGAAAAGAATTAAGTTTGAAGGAGAACTAATTTTAAATGTTAAGTTCAACAATCTAACGAAAACAGTGAAAATGTTTATAATGAAAGGTCCTAACAATCTATTCGGGACAGACTGGATAAACGAATTCGACTTATGGGATTTACCTATAAGCGCATATTGCAGAAATATTAGTGAAACGACTGACAAGATTAAAAAATTAAAAACAGATAAAAAAAGCTTTCCCTGAAGTATTTTCAGAAGGTCTAGGGAGATGCACCAAAACGGCAACAAAAATCCAATTAAATAAGGACATACAACCAGTTTTCAAAAAGAAGAGAAATACGCCTTACACGGCGATTGAAAAAATTGATGCGGAACTGGAAAGACTGACAAAATTAGGTGTGATTTCGAAAACCGAATATAGTGACTGGGCCGCGCCTGCGGTTTATGTAAAAAAGAAATCGGGTGACATTCGCATTTGCGCTGAATTTTCGACAGGGTTAAATAACGCCATACAGGACTTCCATTATCCTTTACCTAGCCCTGATGAAGTATTCGCTAAGTTAAATGGTGGTAAATATTTCACTAAAATAGATCTCAGTGAGGCATACCTACAAATACCGGTCGATGAGGAAACTTCGAAACTACTATGCATAAATACGCATAGAGTACTATACAAATACGAACGGTGACCTTTCGGTGTAAAAACGGCACCAGCAATATTTCAACAAATTATGGATAAAATGCTGGCGGATCTTGACTTTGCTACCGCATATCTCGACGACATTTTAATTAAGAGTGAAACGGTCGAGGAGCACACAATACATACTCAGGAAGTGTTCGAGAGGATAAGAAAGTATGGGTTTAAAGTTAAGGAAGGAAAATGAGATTTCTTGCTAGAAGAGATCAGATACCTAGGACACATAATCAATAAGGATGGGAAAAAACCCGACCCGAGCCGTTCCTCTGCAATTCGGAACATGCCTGAGCCTAAAAACATTAAGACACTTCAGAGCTTCTTAGGTTTGGTAAGTTATTACCAAGCATTTATTCCAAACTTGCACAATTTGCAAGCGCCCCTAAATGAACTACTGCAAAAAGATAAAACTTGGCATTGGTCTAATGAGTGTAACAAAGCGTTCGAGGAAATAAAAGATAGACTAACATCAGATCTATTCCTCGCACACTATAATCCCAAGCTAGAAATAGTGATAGCTTGCGACGCCAGTGAATATGGGATTGGCGAAGCATCTTACATAAGTGCAAGGACGGCGCGATGAAACCAATCGCACACGCGAGTAGATTGTTACTACCAGCAGAACGCAGCTACTCATAGATAGAAAAAGAAGCGCTAGCGATAATTTTCTCGGTAACTAAATTCCATAGGTACATCCATGGAAGATTTTTCACATTATAAACGGACCATAAACCTTTATTAACCATCTTTGGTTCAAAGAAGGGACTCCCTACTTACACGGCAAATCGATTATTAAGATGGGGAACAATACTGCTGAATTATAACTTTAAATTACAACACTTACCATCGAGCAAAATTGGACATGCGGATGGCCTATCTAGGCTAATTCCAAAAGCAAATGAACCATTGGAAGATACTGTAATCGCAGCACTGAGAGCAGAAGTGGAAGTAATGAATATGCTGAATGACACTTTTAGAGAATTGCCAGTTTCTTTAGTAGAAAGAAAGAAAGAAGCTGAGAAAGACCAATTCATCAAAGACACAAAAATAAAAGTAGCCGAGAAGTACCACCGGATTTCTGAAACATTTTCATTATGTGATAATGTAGTGTTGTATAGCGAAAGTGTAGTAATCCCAAAAGCTTTGCAGAAGAGGATTCTGAGAGATTTTCATGCAAGACACCCGGGAGTAAATCGTATGAAAAGTCTTATGCGATCTTATGTGTACTGGCCGGGGATGGACGCGGACATCGCGACTATGGTTATTAGATGTAAAGGGTGCGCTCTTGCAGCAAAGGTGCCACAGATATTGAAGAAACCATGGCCAAGAACAGATAGACCCTGGTCAAGGGTACATGTGGATTTTGCAGGACCAATCGACAACTTATATTATCTGATAATAGTAGATAGCTACAGTAAGTGGCCGGAAGTATTTCAAATGAAGAGACCAACAGCGGGAAATACAATTAATAGATTGCACGAATTATTCGCAAGATTCGGAGTCGTGGACACGTTAGTAAGTGATAACGGAACGCAATTCACTTCAAAAGAATTCAAGGAGTTTTGTGAAACGTTTCAGATAGAACATATAAACACTCCACCGTACCATCCGCGTAGTAACGGATTGGCTGAAAGATTTGTCGAGACCTTAAAAAGGGCGTTAAAAAAGGCGTCAGGGACACCTACTAAGAAGGTATTGCAATTATTCCTACAAGTTTATAGGATAACCCCTCATAAAGCTGCGCCTTCAACACTGTCACCTGCAGAATTGATGTTCGCGAGAAAGGTGCGATCGGCGTTTGATAAATTAATTCCAAGAGAAAAAGCACTTACACCCACAACTCAACCTCCAAAAAGGAAGTTCAACAAAAATGAAAAAGTTTATTTCAAAAGTTACAAAAATAATAATGCCTCCTGGCTTCCGGGAATAATAAAGGAACGTATCGGAAACATATTATATATGATTAAAGGCAAAAAATTTATCCACAGACGACACGTGAATCAGATAATAAAAAGATTAGCTGAAGAAGCTATAGACACGCTGTCAAGGGTAGATGATAGCATAGAAGAGATTTACGACACGTTCGACCTACAAATGCCGCAAGAGAAAAAGTAACAGAGCGGAAATCTACTAGAAAAAGGAAGGCAACACAATGATGGTGGATCCGAAAAGAAAGAAATATGAGAATTGATGAAAAAATCTTAGGAGCGGGGTGTTAGGGCGCTCTCCACTATTTTAATGATAAATGAACTATTCCATGCACTACAAATAGTGGTAGTGTCAAGACCTAGGTATTGTCGGTGGTAATGTCAGTTGGCATTTGCCTCTGCAACTGCGACACTGTCAGCTCTCTGCCTTCGGGTAGAGGGCGCTCTCTGCTTCCGAGCAGAGAGCAATAACCCAGTCGTGGTTCCGCCGAAGGGTAGAATCACGACTGGGCAAAAATAGACAGACAATTTTTGGCCGGGCCATATAGCCCGGAAACGCCACTTAAAACTGACCATGTGTCACATGTTGCCCTTAGTTGGAGGGACAACTAGATATTGTTGGCGGTAATGTCACAGTATAGCGATATACCAGTGCTAGAGTGATTGGAACTGTGCTAACAAGTCAGTCGGATACTTCCGGTAGTCAACCGGAAGTGATTATAATCGGACTCTGTATCGTACGAAGAGACGTACAATTAATACCTTGTTTCCTGTATGATTACTAACCCCACTTTGTAAATACTATTTTCTTCCGTAATACATTTATTTAATATAATTTTCTGTTGTTCGTATTTATTACCGCACAACTCAACAAATAATAACATCGACATCTTCTACAAAAGCAAATTCATATCAGTTATAAACAGGACGAATCTTCACTTCTAAGCATCATCCGAAAATACACAACACAAACAAGAAAATTGAATTAATCTTCTATTATACAAAATTTAAAATGGCTTACGTCATCATCAAAAACAACAATTCATTCGCGAGATCCAAACTACAAGGAACCAATATTATTTACGAATTCACATGTCTCTTAAAGAACTAATTTCGGGAATAATTATATCGGCCATACAACTACGAAACTGACTCGAAGACTTACGCCGCAACTCTCTGTACGGAGTTCAATTCGATCTCATTTAAACATACACCAAACCCTATCCAAAAACATACTTGTAGACAACACAAACATCACAGCATGATCCAAATGCATAAAAAGACTAAAAATGATAGAGTCTTTATCGATAAAAAAGAAAAACCCAATACTCAATAATATCAACTACGAACGCGTTAACAACATACTTACCGTGTTCGGTACATAGCACATACTTTACACCATACCTAACACCACATACATTCTTTTACACGGAGAATAACATTCATCCTCTAAAATGGCGAAAAGGTATAGCAGAAAGCGCTCGGATTAACAAAACATTATGAAAATTTTATATAATTTAATGTCCTCAAAAGAAAAGAAAATCATAATATCATATGATAAATTACACAAAAACTTAACCCCCACACCTTGTTTTATATTTTTAATGAAACCTGCATATATATATATATATATATATATATATATAACCATACACACATCGAGATTGATTCCTAAATAAATAGAACATATATTAGTAAATGTTGATATATAAAAACGCAGACAGGTGTAAATTTATGGAAATATGAAGTGGACGCGTTTATCAATAAACATTCGACAATATGAATTTAAGCGTCATACTAAATTGGTGGTAAGATCTCAAAATTTTACAGTTTAAATGTCTAGATTGAACTGTAAGTTCCTTCTCGCTAAACAAGTTTGATCTCAAAATATTTAGATTGGTCGTAAGATTTCAAAATTTTATAGTTCAAATGCCTAGATGAAACTGTAAGTACCGTCTCACTTAACAGGTTTGATCTTAAAATATTTAAATGCAATGTCAATTGGCATCTCCTGTATTCTTAATTACCGTTCTTTTACTGTCCTTTCTCTTTATCAATGTTTTCTTTTTCTTATATTCTTATACATTCAGTAACTTCCTGCGATTCACCGTCTTTGTTGCTTTGGTGAAATGATTAAAAATAAAACAGAATTCATTATTTTCGCAACGACACTTATATGCTAGTTTATATATCTGCATCTATGTTTTTGTAGTCATAAATACTTACTACGTATAATTTGTGTGAGAAAGAGTCAGAATCATTGGGTATGCTGCGAGGATAGAACTTATTAAAAATAATTGTCTGCTATACTACGAGACTAAGTCCCGAGTGCAACGCAAAAATAGTCTTGTCTGCTTGCCATCGTTCTTTCTTTCTTTCTTTCTTTCTTTCTTTCTTTATATCCCAGTATATATCTGTAAAAGAATACACACAGACTATATATATATGTACATATCTGTGTGTGCTTTTTTTTTTATGTTTATGTGTACCATTGTATACATTATACGTAGCTTTTTCTTACAAACCAATACAAATTGCTCTTTTTCTTTTTTCTTTTTCTTTAGCTGTCGGCTATTTACAAGAAGGTTTTCATTGACCGTTCGACTTTTGCTGTTATTTCTCCCTTGCAACATATTCGGATTTTTTTTCATTTTTTCAGCGACTTTGTTTACATTTTCCCTTCTTGTCTTTTTTAGATTTCTTTTAATTTTTACACCCTCTTCTTTACTTACCTCTGCCCCCGTTTAGTTTAATAGTTATTTATTTTCGTTAGTATTTTGACCAGGGTAGTTGAATTGCAATTTAGAGACTGTGTATACATCATCGCTTGAATGTTGAAAAAGAAAAAAAAGAGGAAAGGTAGGGAGTAAATAAAGAAAGAAATGGAGAAACAGAAAATTCAGAAGAAGAAAAAAGAATAAAATCGAAGTAAAAGGAAAATATAGTAGAAGCTAGAATGAGAACAATAAAGGAAAAGAAAGAGGTGGTGGGGAGAGAAGCAGGAGACAAAGACAAAAGAAACACCAGAAAAAGGAGGAGTAAGAAAATGCGAGGAACGAAAAAAGAGATGAACGAGGTGGGATAAGATTGAAAAAAGCCAAATGGGAAGCAGATGACGCAAAGGAAGAGCTCTAATTTCGTAGAAGGTTTTGTAAATAGAAAGGTAAAGTAATTTCATGATTAAAAAATGGAAAATGAACAAAAATACCCCCAAAATGTAATATTTTTCAGAAACCACATCGCGTTTGTGTTAGCGAATAGCAAAGATTCCAAAAGTAAGATATACAAGAAAAAAATAGTAACTCAACAACATCGCAAAGTGAAATCTTAGGTAATGCAAAAGAGCACACACACACACACACACACACACACACACACACACACCACAATGATAAATCCATTTGTTTTTTTTTTGTTTTTTTATATACGTGTGTGTGTGTGTGTGTAAAGTGAATATGTAAGGTAGGTTGGTTTTTTATTAACTTTATTTTTCATATTGATTCTAGGAAGGTTAAAAGAAGAGAAAGATCTAGTGTTTTTTATGGTGCGTCTTTTTGCAAAAGCCGGACGCCCTAACCCTTGCTTTAGCTTTACCTTACCCCACTCTGCTCTCCCAACCATCACCGCACCCACACATCTCAGCGCCTCTAAATTTCATTTAAGCAGATCGAAATGTGCAAGAAGAAAACAGAAGAACTCTCAGTGTGCAGACACTTCTTAAATTGAATCCGGAATTTTTCAATGGCGCCATAGTCGGCCATCTTTTCTTTCTGGCCAGCGAAAAAGCAGCGAAGCGAAGCGGGAAAATTCAATTGTCAATTCAGCTGACATTCGAACGCACGAAAACAGCGGCCATCTTGTTCGACGTGGGGCATTCACACGTCACTTCCGCCACCCCAATTTAAGAGAAAAAGAAACAGAACATGTGTATATCAGCACGTTTGGGTGGAGGAGATGATCGAGTAAAGAAAGCATAAAAAACGTTGGAGAAAAAGACAAACCTGAAAGATATATGTGGGGTAAAGAAAAAAGAAAAAAAGAGATAAAAGGACAGAGAGAAAGAGAGTAAGGAAGCAAAAGTAGTAGTCAGAGAAAAAGAAAATGATAAAAAATAATGTGCACGAAAGAAAACGACGATGACATTGAAAAGAGATAGAGAACGAAAAAGAGATAGTGAGAGAAAGAAGAGGGGGGAAAAATGAGAGATGTAAAAGAACTGCAAGAAAGAAAGAGACTAACAGAAAAAGCAGATAACGAATGGAGAGAGAGAGAGAGAGAGAGAGAGAGAGAGAGAGAGAGAGAGAGAGAGAGAGAGAGAGAGAACGAGAGAAAGAAAGAGAGAATTAAAGAGGGAAATAAAGTGAAAGTGAATGAAAGGGAGACAGCGAAAGAGAATCCAACCGGATGTAGGATAAAGAAAGAAAAGAAAAAAAAACGTGCAAATATGAAAGTAGAATTTTGAATAGAGCTAAAATATACAGTTAACAAAGAAAAGTAAACAGACTTTACTCTGGTTCAAGACAACAAGAGTAGAGCACCAGGCAATATTTTACAGTTTAGTGATGGTTTGCTTACCAATGCTATAAGGCAATCGCTTATGAGCTCGAGTGCTATGAAAGTAGAGATAGTAGAGTCTGGTACAAGGCCAGTATAGTGAAGTGTTAAAGAAGAATAAACCTACGAACAATGGCTTGCAAAACTAATTAACTTTATTACTTCAGCTACCAAACATGACTTATTTACTAAGGGTGACAAAATTGACTAAGGTAGAAAGATTGTGTAGCAAACATTTTTGAAAAGGTGTATAGCTACCAAAAATCTGACCAAACGTTTCATAATTTTAACAGAATATATTTTTGCATCCATTCTTCGTCTATTCGAGAACATTCACTCACACACACACACACACACACACACACACACACACACACACACACACACATATATATATGAAATAATGAAGGCGCACGCCAAAATTGCTTTTCGCTACTGTCAGTTTTCATGTGTGAATCCAATCATCATAAGAAACAAAGAGGTCATTATTTTTTTATATTTATGATGTTTTTGCTCAATATTTGTACTTTTTCCTTTTACAGTAAACACGGTGATTTTTTACCACTTTGGCATCTTTGATGAACATTATATAATTGTGTTTAATTATATATACATGAAAATATGAGGCATGAGGCGCGTTTTATACATGAAAATAAGCTAAGAATTTCTGATTTTTAACTGCGTATTATAGTGATCTATACAAAAAAGCTTGTGGTATATATATATATATATATATATATATATATATATATATATATATAACTGAATGATTCTAGAAACAGAGAAATTCGTACAGCATTATTTACTAATAATAAATACGCGAACATTAACTCAAAATGCAGACACGAATACAATTTTTACTACGCGACTTAAAAATCAAAACTAAAAACGAATACATTGTATAACATCATCAAGAAAATGCAAATGCACTGTATACAACCTAGATAATGTAGCATAATTTCTACAAAGTCAATACTGAACAAATAAGATAAACACCTCAAAATAATAAATAAATAAATAATACATAAACAACAAATAATAAACCAGTTAATAATAAACAAATTGAAAAACAATGAATTCACTTAGATTTAAAAATATACAACAAATAATGAACGAATAAATAAAAAAATACAGTAAGTAATCAATAATAAATAATGAGTTAAAAGGTAACAAACATTCACTCTGCTATAAATGATTGCATTCAAGATCAACAATTATTTATATTCAATATTCATTGAATATAACTATTCTACCTATCCAATAACCGTTAGGATAATGAAATAAACCTGAAATATCTGACCTTAACCCGTGATTCCGCCGCACAACTAACATAGCCTGAAAATAGTGTTCAAGTATGAAACAGACTGTCGTCACTCTATGCGTAATATATTACCTTGAACAGCAGAGGTAATTGACGGGTATATCCGGTCGTGCAAAAAAAAAAAAAAAATACAAACGACAACCGGCTTGAAAGGCGATGGCCGGCTAAGATATGATTGACAGATACCTCCGGCCATGGATAACATTCAACCGGGGACAAGAGTAGCTGACAGATATATCCGGCCGCAGATGACGTCAAAAGAGCAACAACCCGAAAAAGCAAAAATGCGTGGGAATTTTTGAGGCTATATAAAGCCTGGGGTTTGGGGCTGAAGAAATAAAACTGGCTAAAACTTCTGACGACCCCGTCGTGTCCGCGATTCCCTCCGACTGTCCTCATGCTCCACACAAGCGTCACCGACGAAGAATAAAAATATAAGATTATATTTTATATATACGTGTTGTTTGTCAATTATCTAAACTATAATGCGCTTATTTTTATGTTTCTCTTTGTGCACATGCATATATTGTGTTAAGAATTCGAACCTTTAGTAGAGGAAGACGAACAGCAGTTATTTTCTTCGTATAATCGAACACAAAGTTACATTGCTGCTGCAATCAGTAAAGTTCAAAGTAACAGCCAAAGATATTTAGTCTGACCATCACGCTATCGCAGGTGTCAGAATGACGAAGTTTGTTTTTGAATGTACTTAATCTTTTCAATAATGAAATTATTTTTAACTGACTTTAAAAAAAAATAGGCATATACAGTTTTGCTCGTTCATATATCATTTACACTAAAAATTTCATTTAAAATAAGAAATTACTAATTATAATAATTGATCAGTTATTTAACTACAATAGTGATATCAGTTCTTTAAACAACCATTCATGACGGAAGAACGTCCAATTAGAGAGACCAGATCTGAGAGAAATGACATGGTTTTTTGATTCTCATTGAGACAGAATTTATGCAATTGCTAGTTCACTCGAATATGTTTAAAGGGGATATGGTTGACGAAGTTGCCATCTTGCATGCGTTTTAGAGTAAGTCTTTATGCCGTAAAAATTGACGCCCGACAATCTTCCAAAATTATAAAATTCTAATTTATCTCTTATATTTCAGTATAGACTGAGAAACAAAGAAACATTTTGTTTACTCATAAAAATAAAGTAAAATACCTTGTTTAAAGCGATGGTTAGCATGCGCGTTTTATCAGCTATTGAAACGAGTTCATTCCTCACGAACGTTTCCTTTGTAGCGTTGTACAAGGCAAATGAGACATATTGCATATCAGTCAGTTAAGTGCCATACACGCTTGGGTGATTATGCCTCGAAAGAGACATGACTGACTAGGCAGAAGATTATCCCCCAGTAGGTTGCCATTACTTTCTGCGGTAGATTAGTTGCCGACCAAGGTTATAGAACCCAATCTGTATTGTTATTTAACCCATATCTGGAGAGAATAGACGGATTAATACATTTCCCAGGGGTATTTGCGCGTAAGTGAATGCAGGGAATTCAACTGGAATTCGAACTCGGTTCCCTGACTTCTCCTTCCGAGCTGATATCCACTGCACTACAACGCACATCTTTTTACATATACGGGGGGGTATTATTCCTCTAATTAATTATGTTTTTATTGGTTACGCGTCGAAATAAAGAAAGGTTTATTTGTTATTTAGCTTAAATTAATTCAGCCCAAAGACTAAATGGATGGGAATACAGAGTAAGAGGATTGTATTACGTCAATCTTCCAGATGGGACAATAAGCCTGATTTGAAAATCGCGCCGATATTCAGAAAAGATTAAAACGATTACTTGGTTACTTATTTCAGTACATCATTTTATTTACAATTATTGCTACGTGGTGCAATCTCTAGTTCATCATTTAAACATATTAGCCGTAAACAATCAATAATGCCTTTGTAGCAGTTTACTAGAGAGTGTTTAGATGTGACACAAGGCCCAAAGTATGGAGTAGGAAATGAGAAACGAACTCTCTATTCAGTCGTAATTGATATAGCGAGACAAACTTGCTAACCACTACACCTCGTCGAAGTGCACAACAATAAATGACATGACTGTAGTGACTATAGTCATCTATCAGTTACATTATTGTCAATTCAAACTGGTTTTACATTTACAAAAGTAGCGAAGTATTCATTATAAGTAACGATTGAAAATCACCATTGAATACATTGGCATTGATTTCTTTTCCCGACTGTTGGCACGAGTGAGAATATTAGTACTACCGCTAAATATGCCGAATAAAAGCTTTTATAGAGAGACGGTTTGTCGGGTTTGAAAATCAAGAATGCTCGTTATGATTTGAGTTCGAAAACTGATTTCTAGCACGAAGTAGAAACTCGGGAATTTGGAAGCAACGGCACACCTTCACCAACTCTAGATTAAGATACCAAACAGACCTTTCTAGAAAATACTGGGAATTAAAAGAAAGAAACTCAAATCCCCAGATAAAATGGAAGCTCATAGGCAAGGCGTCCTAATAGCTTAAGAGATAGATGTAATCTATGTTTGACAGAAAAAAAATTAAAATTTCAACACCAAAATATACTCCTAAATTTACAAAGCGAGATCATAAGTATGTGCCACAATAGAAATAAATAAAAATTACAATAATTATCCTATTCTTCCAAATAGTTACATTAAGGTTTTTTTAAAATTTGGCCAAGCAGTTACTTTCCCACCACTTACCACGATTAACTCAAGGGTCAAGACACATACCTCCCACTACCAAAGAGGAATTACTACTAAATTTTCCCCTAGCCCTACCCTAATAAAACCAATACCTCCAAACCTCTTCCTTTACCTAAGCTGACCTCTGGGCTTAGAATTTTTTCCTCATACTCTGTCTACAAGGTTGAAGAATGCATGTCTTAAACAACATGTTGAAAATGGCTATTTCCCCGCTAAGCTTTCTCTGAATTTATATATATATATATATATATATATATATATATATATATATATATATATATATCAGAGAAAGCTTAGCGGGGAAATAGCCATTTGTAAACGTGTTATTACGCGACCTAGGTTTCTACTATGAGTGGTGTCTTCAGGCGATAATTTTATTGAACACTTTTTAATACAAATATGCACTGCTCTAATCTTATTATTACCAGAAACTAAGTCAATCAATCAATCAATCTCTCTCTCTCTCTCTCTCTATATATATATATATATATAAAGAAAAGATAGAAAATAAGTATTATACTTTATTAAAAGTCGCTCACTTTCTTTTTTGTTTCATCACGAGAAACGCCAGTTTAGAGAAAAAGTATTATGAGTCATGATTTAAGTTTATATTCCAATACAGATACACACATTTATTTCTTTCGTTTTTGGATCTGATGATGCCTAGAATGAGGAAACGCGTAATCAAATGTATTTTCAATGAAACGTATTCTATTTGTCAAATTTCTTAAAAAACGTTGTCGTGATTCTATATCCTACATGAAACACACAAATACACATATACACGCACACACACATACTTACTTACACGTACACGCACACACATACACACACATATATATGCGTGTATGTGTGTATGAGCACATAAATGTTCACAGTCTTAGAGGTAGTTAATTATTGAATTTTGATCTGAAATATTACTGATTAATGTTCACTACTAAAATAAGTGCATTATGTATATATATATATATATATATATATATATATATATATATATATTATTTTATTAAATTACTTTAATACGAAATGGAAAAGTAGGAAGGTAAATTAGGGATTTCATGTTGAAATGTTCATTCAACATTTTTGAATTTTGAGAATTTATTTTAATTTATATATATATATATATATATATATATATATAATGCACTTATTTTATATATGTATGTATGGATGGATGTATGGATGGATGTAAATAAGTATACATATGTGTATACACGCAGGTACACCGATATATAAATAGTTATCTGGTGTTAATAGAACAAGGCACAATGTAATATAACAGAGCTATAAAGTATATAATAATAAATATACATATTATCCGATGTTTATGTACATTTATATAAATACATAAGATAGATAGATAGATAGATAGATAGATAGATAGATAGATAGATAGATAGATAGATGTAAATAATATACATATGTGTATACACGCAGGAATATATAAATATTTATCTGGTGTTAATAGAACAAAGTTCAATGTAATATAACAGAGCTATGAAATATATTTTAATAAATATACATACTATCTTGCGTATATAAATGCACATATTATTTTACGTATATGTATATTTATTAATGTGTATTTGTTAATTCAGGGATGTAATGTAAGTTGTATTCACGTAAGCACAATAGGAGATATCGACCTTGACACATTATGACACTAAAGTATGATGGTGCTAGAAGCCACTTTGTACCCCTCAAGATTACCGTTATCACAGATGAAGATGCATGTATTAAATGATCAAACATAATCAATAAAGTCTGATGCGTTATTGACTTTTTAACATAACTGATTTAAGTTTCGAAAAGTGAAGAATGAGTTTGCGAGAAGAGGATGAAAATGATCAAAATGTCACAAAGAATGAAAGAAGGTGAAATCTCTTATGAGCTTGGAATATCAAATCATGCTGTGCAAATTAACCAGAAGAAACATGCTGATGTGGGAAACGTTTTGGAGACTGGAAGACCCTTGAAATTAGACAAAAGTGATGAACAGCAAAAAAATCTTATTGAGAATATCAGTATCAAGTACGAAAATTAACAACTCGTCAAATAATGGATGAAAATACAGATGATGGTAATTCATGATATAAAAATGTCACTACGCAAAGTTCATCGCAAGGGATACATTGCAGTAAGAGAAGCGAATATTAAACAAAAAACATCGAATAAAATGAAAACACTGGCCGAAAGAATATCTGCCGTTATATGATAAAATGGGCAAAGTATATAGGGAGGAAAGTAAAACAACTAATGCAAGAATATATGTCCAAAAATCAATTGGTACAAAAACAAATTAAAAGAAAAAACCTAAAAAAACAGAAAAACAATCCAAAATAAAACAATAAAATTCAGTGGCAAATGTTTAATAATTTGGTACTACATCAAAAACTTTGATACAAGAAAGTTTTTATAAACTGATAGAACACTGTAAATCAAAACATATATTATTTTGCTGAATCCCCACCGATTATCGGATATAGCCGCTGGTGAAATATTCTAACATGATAGATCACTTGCGTGTGTAACAAAGAAGTTTCTCACTGATGAAGAGATTGTTGTGTCACAAGACTGGCCTACCCGAAAAGCTGACCTTAACATAATCGAACCTATGAAAACTGGAGTGTATAACAGAAAGCCAAAGATTTTTCTAGAACTCGAGTTTAACATGAAAAGAAATGATAGAACATTCGTGATTAAACCATTTTTATTCTTCTATCTGATTTCGTACCAATAAGAATCATACTAAATGCTAACTATGACTCTTAATCTTCATAAATATAAAATTAAATTTATTTTGATGAATTTTAGTTTTTTTACCTGTCATTATAAACTGTTTTCAACAAGTGGCTCATAACTTTTCATCATAACTTTTGCATATTTTTTTATCTCTTCTTTTACTGGGTCCATGAATGCAACAATTTACAATGCAGTGATGAATGACCACAGTTTAAACACTGAAAACGTCTCAGTAAAAATTAATGGAATTTTTATTAAATTATTTCTTATGCTTTTACAGTTGAAATGGCTAGATGTAACCGTAAGTTTCTTTTCTAACAGTTTCTTTTCTAACATTACTCGCTTGTGGAACTTTTCTCTTGTTTTTTACTTTCTAGTCTACTTTGATCTTAAAAGACTTAAATGCAATGTCAATCATTATCTTCCTTTTTCTTAATTTCTTGTCTGTTATTGATCTTACTCCTTAATAATGTTTTCTTTTTCTTATTAGGACCTTAAATAAGTTCTCGCAGAATTTTCATGAAAAGTAATGTTTTATTTACAAAAATTAGTATGAAACATGTCTATGAAAATATTGTCCATCGCTATCCACTACTTTTTCTCATCTTTCTGGCAGAATTTTAATTCCACGTCGGAAAACCGACACGTCTTTTGAGGCTAACCATGAGTCGACCCATTTTTAGCATCTTCAATAAAATGAAAGTACTGCTCAAGCATGCCATGTATCATCGATCGGAACAAGTGATAATCGGACGATGCAATGTCTGGTAGATACAGCGAGTAGGGTAAGACTTCCCATGTAATCTTTTACAAGTAGGTTTTTTCTCGTTTTGCAACATGTGGCC
>JBBBDQ010000789.1:2325000-2432500 GCA_037127315.1 Ascarosepion bandense | reverse complement strand
ATAGATATATACTGTGACAATTACATACTGTTACGTGCATATAATTATCTTCTATCTATCAAATAACACACTTACGTATATATATATATATATATATATATATATATATATATATATATATATATATATGAAAAGCGTACTGAAAGGTTCTCAGACCGACCCACTTTCTAAATTCTGGCTAAATAAGCATAAATCAGATTGTTAGGAGAAGAGTTTCTTGGTCGGGCCTATAACTTTTCAGTAACATCTGGTATATATATATATCATTAATTATTTTGTTAGAACATGTACAAACTAAAAGCTACTACAAAATTGTACATTTTCTTTCGACATTGAAAAAATAATATTCCATTAGTAATGATGGGAATAAAAGTTTTATGTAAAAACCTTCTTTTAAGAACAACTTTTCCCATTATTTTTGTATTTATTTTTTCCGTACGAGTTTTTAACTCGTACGAAAAAATTGATGTTAAAAAGGGAGAAAGGAAGAGGGAGGAAAAGATGAGAAAATAAGATGAGAAATTAAAAAAAAGAAAACAAAGTGGAAAAGGAACGAAACAGAAGAAATAGAAAGTAAAGAGGAAAATAAGTTCAGAGAGGAAAGAGCAAATGGAAACGGATAAGAGAGAGAAAATTTAAATTTTGACTGGAAGTGAATAGCAGACAGATATTGACATCGATTACAGTGTTTGGACTCAAAAGTAGACAGTGAAGAGGAAAATCAAGAGGAAAAGTGAGAAAATGTAGGAAGGGATAAAAGGAGAGAGACAATGGACACGATTAGGGGAGAGAAATTTTAACTTTTAGCCAGAAGTGAAATGCAGACAGATATAGACATCGTTTACAGTGTTTCAAGTTAAATCTTTTGGAATTTTTGAAAAAATGATGGAATATCACACACAAACTGAAAAATTGTACATAAAACGTAAAATAAAGAATATTTTCAAAAATACGTCATGAAGATATAAATTCATTAGACTTAATATAATAAATTGGAAAGATAAAAAAATATATTTAAATTTAAATTTAACTTTAAAATAAAAATAAAATTTAATTAAAATTTAATTAAAATTTAATTTAATTTAAACAAAATAATGTAAATAAACATAAAATGAATAAAATACATAATAATAATAATAATAATACTAATAATAAATATAAAATATATAGCAAAATAAAAAAGAATAATAATAATAAAAATAAAAAATAATATTAAATAATAAATAACAGCAAATAAATAAAAATGTAAATGTAAATATAAGCTAGTGTATGGCTAAAACTACTAACAGTAACTATCAAGAGCAATAAAAAATATTTAAGGCAATAAATAGATCACAATTTGTAATAGAAAATAATGATAAAAACATAAGAAAGATTATATAGATATATATTATCAAGATAGTAAAGTTTATACTATAAAATGTTTACGACTGCTATAGTTTCATACCTTAGATTTAGTAATACTATCAGGATTGTAAGGTTAATTTTTTAATGTTTACAATTTACTGTAGTTACATGCCTTTGATTTAGTAATATATAACTTTTCATTTACTATATAATTTTCATTTTCTCTTGTAGGCAGAGGAAAGACGGTTTGTTCACCGATCTAGAGATTCTAGCTTGTTTGAGAATTTTCCATTTAACTTTAGGTGTTTTATTTTCCCCTTTTAACTTCCAAAAATATTTAGAAAGTGATGTTATATTTCGTTTGTCCTTTTTCGTAAAAGATGAAGATTGATTGTAAAAACGCTTTTTAAAATGGTTCATTGTATCACCAATATAAGCTTTAGTAACCCTTAGATTTTCAGTTGATGAGATAGACCACATATAAAGGGATTTAGTTAAGCACTTGTTAGATAAAGGGCATTGGTCGGGATTTCTACAATTGCGTAAGATTTTACTACGAGGCAAATTAAGATGAGTATTAGAATTATTATTGCTATTGTTATATAATTTCAATTATGTAATTTAATTATTTTTTCTAAATTATTAGTGCATTTATAGCTAAGTTTTAGAGTGTTCCGATTTAAAATTTTACTGAAAAGATTATTTTTAGGAAAATATTTATCAATTAATTTAAGAAATTCATGTCCCGGTTTAATATTAACTAACTGATTAAATGGAGGATTATACCATATAATTTTCTGTTTCTATTTTTCTTTCTAGAACAACTATATTATTTCACAAAACTAATCTTAGAAGATCAAAACCTTTAAGCAGTTTATCGTAAATAGTTTAACGTTTTTTTAATATTTCTTTGCTAGAGGAAAAAGATGTTGAAATATGTTTCATGACAGATGGTGAGTCATTAGAGCTAGGGTTTATATAAATTGGGTTAGCATTGTTCTTCACGTAAGGTTGAAAATTATTTGAAACTAAGTCTAACGTTACGTCTAAAAAGTCAACTTTCTTTTATATTAGAATTAATAACTAAGATCAAAAGATTTAAGAATTCTATAGATTAATCATAGAATTTTATCAACTTTACCTCCAGTAGATTTATTTACCGTCATGAATCCATCATTTCTATAAAGCCCTATATTATTTAAATCAATGTCTTCATATACAGTGAAGTTGTACAAAAGAAAGAATCTAACTAAATCCGAAGACTCTGCAAAATCCGGAGCTCCCATAGATAAATCAAAATTATCAGTCGAATCCACTGTTCATTATCGTGAATAAAGACTGACTTTCTGTAGTTCAAAATTATGTAGATTTCCTCTTTTGAAATGTCTGAATAAAATTCAACGAATTCCAGAGGTCCTTAGATATAAATGGATAAACACATAATAATCAAGGGTCTTGCAAACTGGGGATTTAGGTGGCCAGATGTAAGGGATAATGTGATCGCAGAAATTGTCTGACAGTTACGACTTGGTTCTCTTGCTTGTGTGACATGCTGCAGGGCTCTGTTGCCAGACAATAGGATCTTCCAGTAGCCATCCTTTTGATTTAGGGCAGCACTACTTTTTGATATAGTCCTTCGTGTTAAGTCTGTGACCCTCATCAATATGTCAGAATTTCTTTTCTTATCAGAACAGATTGAGTTTTTCGGGTCGCCGTACCTTCGTAATCACCATTAAACTAATTCAACTCTTTCCGAATTCTCTGCACCATCCTTATATTGACAACCAACCACTCACTCACAAATGTTCGTATTGGAGAACATCCGGCGCGAATGCTAAGCACTACAGCATGACTTTTTCAAATTTTTGGCGGAATTAATTTCGTCATTGTGCTCTTCTTCACACAAATGTTGCCTAACTGACGCTACTATACTGTGCAGCCAACAAAATAAAAAACAAACGAAGTACATATGAAATAAAAATATACAATCGCGTCAATTTACACATCGCACCCTATATATATATACGTATCTGTGTGTGCGTATCAGTGTATGTGTGTCTTTGTGTACCGTGTGTAGCTTTAGGCTAGAACATCTTTTCTCAACAAAGTCTCCTTAATCTCTCTTAATTTAGTAGTTAATATTAATCACAGATTTTTAAAATTATACAATGAAAATTTCAAATGAAATTTCCTGTTATAACTCCATGCTAGACTACTTATTGCTCTAATTTAATTTTTTACACACACACACACACACACACACATATATATATATATATATATGTATATATATATATATATACCCATTAACATTCTATATCATACTTAGTAATTTTTCAAAATAGGTGTTTCTTTATCTTAAAAACTCCCAAGTTTATTGTTCATTTCAAATTTGTACGTTTTTCAAAGTGAAAGCGACAGCATATCGACAGTTCGAAATCATTTTCGAAATCCTCTTATTTATTCAACAACTTAACCCTTTAATTTCCAATTTCTCGTCCATATGTGGTAAAAAGGCTTTTA
Organism: Ascarosepion bandense; assembly: GCA_037127315.1. NCBI lineage: Eukaryota > Metazoa > Mollusca > Cephalopoda > Sepiida > Sepiidae > Ascarosepion > Ascarosepion bandense. The sequence continues at coordinate 2,428,630 of JBBBDQ010000789.1, read as the reverse complement.
AAAGTATTTAACATATAACCCCCTTTTATATATAAGAAAATGATTAAAAAAATTGTTGAAAATAAATTATTTCTTCATCTTCTAACTAGAGATTTCTATAACTTCGATATATATATATATATATATATATATAATCGCTGGTAAACATTCAAAATAGAAAAATTAAAAATCTATACAAAATTGGCTAGCCATGTGTGGAAATTAAAATCAAAATATAGAAAAGACCCAGAATAACGTGGAGCATTGTTAAAACAGCCAAGCCTTACAACGGTGGAAAATATGTAGACTGTGCCAAGAAGAAAATTTAGAAATTAAGCTATTCTCAAACAAAAACGAACAGTTAAATGAAAGAACCGAAATTATGACTAAATGCATCCACAATAAGAAATACCTCTTAGGTTCATACAAGCATGGATGAAAATGCCTTAATTCGTTTTAATTTAAAAATTGCACGTTCATAAATTCCCTGCCACGTGAGCGCTCAAATAAAACACCGTTACAAGAGTGTTCTTAAAAAGAAAAACAGTAAACGGTAAAATCAGTTATTAAAGATTGCCTGAAGACACTAGTCATGGTAGAAACCTGGATAGCGTAATAACTCGTTTAAAAATGGAAAATATTAAAAAGTTCTACAATATGATTGTATCGAACACGTTTTAATACAAATTTGTACTGGTCTAACTAAGTATCAAACAATCAATATATCTAATCTAAACTTATTTATAAATGAAACTTTGTCTCTGTGTGTGTGTGTGTGTGTGTGTGTGTGTGTGTGTGTGTGTGTGTGTGTGTTTATCCGTTACCTATAGACTCGGAAACGGTAGAACCGATTTTCTTGAAAATTTACACAGTTGTGCTATAAGCATCTGCTTGTGTTTTTAGCTAGGTTTTGTGTCGAGGTACCCCCGATAAATATCGAAAATCGATAATCGTAAAAATCGGGTTATAGAAGGAGTGGTCCGATTTTAATCAAATTTAATACACTCATAGACAAAGACATAAGAAACGATATTCAGAAGTTTCAAGGTTGCAGTTCTTACAATAGTGCAGAAAACCGATAATATATATATATATATATATATAAAAGGCAAGCTGATTGTGTGTGTGTGTGTGTGTGTGTGTGTGTGTGTGTGTGTGTGTGTGTGTGTGTGTGTGTGTGTCTGTTTATCTGTTTGTATGTCCTTTATACAAATCCACAAGTTTTATTCGATTCTCACCAAACTTCAAACAAATATTCTTGAGGCAGTGTCTGAGCTCCAGGACCATGGATTAGTTTTAAAGCTTTCATTACACCCAAGCAACGCCGGGCTATACTGCTAGTATATATATATATATATATATATATATATATATGAAATGAATTGTTTGAACATTATTTTTTATCGATATTACACAATTTTCGATCCATCGTAAACAAACATATCTGCTCTGAAATGTATCGTAATATCTACTTAAATACGAGTATCGATAAAAAAATAATGTTCAAACAATTCATTTCAAATTGTCGGTTGCTTATAACCAAGTTTCGTTAAAATTCGTTGATTTCCGTAATATATATATATATAAGTTTTCTCGTTCCCAAATTTGTTATGTCTGTTTCATGATTTAGACCAGTGTTTCCAACATTTTTTTATCCATTTCTACTTTGAGAATAAACTTTTGTCAACGGCTCCCTCTTAAATTACATTTTGAATATTATTCTAATTTATACTTAAAATTAATATCAAGAAGACAGAAATGATGCAAGCCAATAAGAAGCAGGAACCTCGAATTGAATTACATGGAGAGAACACCAATTAAAGAGAAAACTTCATATATTTTGTGAGCAAAGTCTGTATAGATGTCAAAAAAAAACGAAATCTCAAGAAGGAACATTTCTTCAAAACTTTGTGACCAATCTGGAACTTTGAGTGCCTGAGAAATAAGACGGTGAATTGTCAACACCAAGGTGAAAATAGTTTTATCGTATAGGTCGAGACACGTAATAGAGTGAGTAACTCTATGATCAGCAACCTCTCAACCAATGCCTACGACAAGTTGTAAACATCAGGTGGCATGTGATAGTATTAATCAGAATCCCATCAACCAGAAAGTGAAAAAGGGCAAGTGGAAATGGATTGAACAAACTCTACTAAGCAGGTAATCGACTGTAATCGACAGAGGAACGAACATATTTGAAACCATTGGGATACGTGGAACGCTACGATATTTAGGCGCTATAGGATTTAACAGTAAAAATTAATGAACTGAACACACACACACACACACACACACACACACACATATATATATACATATATAAGGAAGTTTTAATGACAAAGTGGACATTTTTTATTTTGTGTGTGACGCGTTTCATCCTTTAAAACTACATCAGTTATATATCAGTTGATGTAACTATATATATATATATATATATATACACACAAAGGAGTGAGGGAAGTTAAAAACGCAAGCATTGATTATAATTATGCACAGACAGGAAACGCTGAAAATGTTGAGACCATGAAATTTTAAAACTTAAAATCTCTCTTTTATAGCTGTGTCATTCTGCCCAATTTCGTTTATTTTTTTAAAATAAGTTCTGTTATTAAGTATTCCACAATTGTGATAATAGAAAATCTGCTAATGGAAATGATATGTCAGAACTTGGACATAAAATTTACTGTTAACGATCTACCATTTAAAGCACTTTCTTAACCATCTCGCGTTAGTAAATTGTTTTCTCTTTTAATTATTTACGGTATTGTAGGAGCTTAAAAGTATTTTTAATATATTTCATTTCATAATAAATACTGAGGGTTGAAGATTATGGGTATTATTATATAGAATCCAATAATTATTCCGGACTTTATTTCGTTGTTATGGTGAGAACAGAAATGTATGAGATCGTCTTTATTAGTCGGTTTGTGATTAACACTGAGTTTAGATTATTGTCAATACAGTGTAACATGATATCTAAGAAATGTAAAGTGTTATTTGTTTCCGTTTTGTAAGTGGATTCAGTTTATGTCTGACATTACTTAGATTATCTACATGTCAAATAATGTAGTTCTGTGGGAATATAATAATACAGTATCATCAATATATCGGAAATATGTTGATTGTTTAGGAAAAATACACTAGAAAGGGCCACATAAAAACAAACACTTCTAGCAAACTCAAACCCTACTAAGAGGCGAACTCATTGATAATCAGAATTTTTGTTTATAAAATTATTGTTAAAAGTGAACTAAGACTTATTAGTGATAAGTCCAGATTTGTTGCATCAAACTTTTATTATATTTATTTAACCATTTGGCCGTAGATTTATAGCTATCTTTGAAAAAAAAAAAAGATGAATTATAATAATAATAATAAATTGAGTGAGAAGCACATAAATCAATCGCTCTGGTAAAAGTTTTTTAAGTTTCTTTACATTGTTCTGGTATATATATATATATATATATATATATATATATATATTGACGCATGCTTCATTAAATAATATAGACAGGTTTTGTCGATTTATTTTATGTAAATTTTTTTCATCTCGTCTGATATTGATACATGTTTTTATTTAATCCTTTCTGAACTTTCGGCTTACATCAGACATTATCAACGATGAAAATAGTGTTGGCTGTAACGAGCTGTTCGCGGACGAACGATTGAATGGAGATCTGCCTGCCAGAGTGGCATCAAGCAGTTCTCTGAGACTGAGATTGACCAACTGCGCGTAAGACGTGAGAGAACCAAAGTATCTGCAAGCGTCCTAGCCGATCATTCGTGCAATCTCCCTTCTTGCCTCCATTGTGGACTTGTTTGTAAATCTCTTGCAGGACTCAAATGCCATTTACGATTGAGTAAGTGCTGGCATGCTTCATCGAATTAACAGTTGTCTAGACCTCATACGTCGAAATCGACGGGAGAGTCCATCATATATATATATATATATATATATATATACTCCAAATAATAACTAAATAGAGTCTGTAAGTATTTAGGTTGTAAATTTATACAAAGATAAACCTTTAGAAAAACCACTAACAAACAGAACCTAATTCCGTTACAATCCGGTGCACTAACGCGTCGGATAAAAGGGGAGAAAAAAAAGAAATCCGCGGAATAAGGACAAGACATACGATACTCCGCAGTAAAGAAAAAAAAACCAAACGGAACCAACCACAAGAAAAGAAAAAGTGCTCGATACAAAGTACAAACGATATACAAAAGTAGAGCAAAGACACACAAAGAATCTCAAGCTAGCCAAAACCTACCGCGGTTTCTCACTACGGCTCGTCAGGGCATTATTTATTTTTGTATTTCATACAAAAAATGTGGCACAAGGCCGAATACGGGGATGGGGAAGGCTGGTCTTCATCTAGTCCTAACGTTAAACTTAGCTAGTCACAATCACTGACCCAGGCATGCCACAGTATTCCTATCACCAAAACAACGCTTTCTTACTAACCTTTCTTTCTACGTCCACCATAATACCACAATGTCTCAATGAAGTCCTATCTAAGCTCCCAATATGTACAATGATTGTCTGTGGGGGGAAGGGAAATAACAATATAAAAAAACCCAATGAATATTTACAAGAAAAAACGCATTATATACAAGAAACTAAACAAAACTGTATTAGTAACAACCCCCCCACATATTCTATCACGTGATAGATACATATGTTAACTGGACGAAATCGATGCAGGACTGTAAATAAACTAAAACATTTATTCCTCCAACCACGCACACATGTATGCACACATCCAAACACAAAAACAAATACGAAAGTCACACCCGAAATACGAAAAGCGTCCTGCACCCACCAGAGAACTGATATATCTAGTCACCTACGCAAGGGAAGGGAGGGGGAGTTAAACTAAAAAGAAAAATGGGGACAGAAATAAAAGGGGCCAATGAGCAACCAAATTCTAGCTAAGTATAAATTATAAAAGACAACTCAAGACAAAAAAAACAGGCCTAATCTAGTCTACATGATGGCAGGGGTGCTTAGGTTCAAAGTGGTCGGAACAAAATCCTCATGCCTAACCGGCATCAATATGCCACTCCAAATCAGCTCCTCTCACTCGACACAATCGCGCAAGATGTACCCACCTTTTGCCAAACTCTGATGGAGGGAGCCGCCGCCTTTCCGTCCTAATCTTGACTTTAAGCTGATGCTTAAAGAACAAGATTAGTTGGGAAGAGGTGAACTTCTCGTCCCCATAGAGCTCCTTCTGACGCTTCCTCCATATCACGACTCTCATAACTCCTAGCAAGCAAAAGAACACATAGTGCTCAGCCTTCGTCAGTGGCGGCAACACATTGCTACAGACAGAACTGGCCTCGAGGACAAAGAACTTTCCGCGCAGTATGCGAACCATGATGCCTTCAACAAACTTGCACAGCGGTACTACGACTCTGCACTGAAAGAAGGCGTGGTCCACGGACTCCACCTCCCCAGTGCATCGCACGCAGTTTGGAGACTTCTCCAAGCCCGCTGCACAAAGCCTCTTGCCGACCCAGAGGGCCCTACGTATCACCAGCCAGGTGAGTGATGCCTCATCATTAGTGAGACATTTCAACCCGGGCGCCCACGGCCATAATGAGCGAGCCTCCCGCCTCGTAAGACCGAGCTCGCCAATGAAATCATCCTGAACGGCTTCCCGAACTAAAGTTTGATATAATGCCTTACTGGACGTCGGAGAGACCTTCCGTCGCCCGTTGGAGTCGTTTCAGAGTTAACCGACATTCACGATAGAAGGCGCACTCGCCACGTGGTAAACGGCTGGCCTCATATTCAGACGAGTGCACACTTCTAAGGGATGGGAAATTCTTATGGGCATCTTCCTTCCAGAAGTTGCCTTCCCCATCCGATTGCTGACACATTCGGTCTAGGAACGCAATGCGAAGCGTATGTTGACGAATCTCAACGCTAGGCATGCCTAGACCGCCTTCAGAAGGGTGCAGGTAACAGATCTCGCGAGACACCTTAGAGGACTTGCCCTCCCACAAAAAGGAGAACAACATCCTAACTAAATCCATTAGCATGGCGCACGGGAGTGGCAGCACAGAAAGATGGTAAAGGAGAATGGGGTAGATGTGCGAGGCACATACTTCCGCCCTCCCCTTTAAGGAAAGATTCCTCCGAGACCACAATGAAATTGCGGCCTCGGCCTTCTCCTGCACCGCCGACCAATTCATTTCCAACTGGAGATCAGGACCGAAAAAGATGCCGAGTATCTTAATCGGCCCGTCCGTCCAGAGGAAAGGTCCGGGAAGAGAAACTCCCTTCCACGCACCTAACCGCAAGCCAACAGACTTATCACGGTTGATCTTGGCCCCTGTCACCGTTTCGTACCCTCTGATTTCTTTGCCGACTTCGTCAATCTCGGCCTTACTCGACACCAGAACCGAAACGTCGTCAGCATAGGCGGAATACCTGGCCGAGGTGGTAGCACCAGGTAGTGAAATTCCCCGCAGGACCGGATTCGTCTTCAACTTACGAAGGAACGGTTCCAACGCAAGCACGTAGAGTAAAGGCGATAACGGACAACCCTGACGAATGGAGCGAGACAATACGAAAGGCTTCGATCTTACCCCATTCACTTCCACCAGCGCACCGGGAGTTGCATACAAGAGGCGAATCCAGGAGCGAAAGTATGGCCCGAAACCAGCGGCTGAAAGGACAGACTCGAGGAATCGATGGTCAACCCTATCGAATGCCTTGGACTGATCTAAATTGATCAGCGCGGCTTCACTGTCGACTTGCTCAATGATCAAGCGTACCATATGAAGGTTGTCCTGGATAGTCCTGCCCTTCACAGCACAAGTCTGTTCCGAGCCAATCAGACTAGGCAGGACAAGCTGCAAACGGCGGGCTAGGATCCTGGCCAAAATCTTTAACTCTGCGTTTAACATAGTTAAGGGCCGAAAATTACCTATGCCATCCCCACCGTTCTTATCCTTGCGTAGTAACTTGATCACACCCCTGGTGAAGCGTTGAGGTATAGACCCCTGCTTCATCCAGTTGTTGAAAATCAGTCCCAGCAGAGGGACAAGCACGGGCGACTGCCTCAAGTACAGTTCGTAGGGAAGACCATCTAATCCCGGAGACTTGTCCCGGCCAACTAGCTTCAGCGCTTCCCAGATTTCATCCTCTGTTATGGGCCCCTCGCACCCAGCCGCTTCAGCCACCTGAAGGCGGGGAAAGTCAGCCAAATAGGTGGCGAACTGAGCAGAGCTCGGACCGGGCTCCCTGGTGAAAAGTTCCTGAAAGTAATCACGAAAAGCCTCACATATGCCCGCGTTTGTAGTCACGGTCCGATTATCCGGCAATGTGACGCACGCGATATGTCGTTGGGAAGCTTTCCTGACTTCCTCCAACCGCAGTTCAGCGGCCATATTCGTCGCCTCGCAAGACATTCTTTTTAACCTAGCCCTAACTACCAGAGCTTGGTCTTTCCTGATAAGCAGGGAGGCCAGCTCGGCCTTAGCTATGGCTACGTCCCCACTAACACGGGATTTAACAGCCCGATCAACTTTTTCTTCTACTGTCTTTTGCTCTGCTAAACTAGCTAGATTGAGCCGACGACTATAGTCAGCAGCAAAAGACCTAATTTTTGATTTAAGTTTATCCCACCACCTGTTCCCAATGACAGCCCCCGTCAATTCCCGCTGAATCATTAGTTTCAGCTGGTGCTGGAAATCTTTGTCATCAAACAATGATGCGTTCAATTTCCAGTAACCAGCCAACCTAGGCTTAGGCTTATCTAAGTTTACCCGGACCCGGACGAGCCTATGATCCGAATAAACTATCGAATGAAAACTTGGACATTCTAAGAGCCCTACTTCGACTCTCTTAACTAAAACTCGGTCGAGGTAACTGGAACGTACCACGGAAACCGAGCCGCCACTATTTGTCCAAGTCCATACTATTTCCCGCGGATGCTCGTTACGATACTTATCGACAAGATCGAACTTGTCGATAAAGTCCCGAAACGGCCTCACGTCAGGATTGTTAGTACCCGTATTTGAACCTATACGATCTAATTCGGGGTCAAGGACGGCGTTCCAATCCCCCACTAACACTACCGAACGAGATGTCGTCAAAAACGGCTCGATCTGCCGAAACAAAGCAGGCCGCTCAGCATGGACATTGGGCGCATAAACCCCAATGAAACGTAAGGACCTACATTTTATGGTAACATCCAGGACGCAAAGCCTGCCCGCCGGATCTGCGAAAACAAGGGCACACGTCGCATCCAAAGACTTGCTTACCAGCCAGGAAACACCTCTCGAACGTCCATCAAAACATGCTGAAAAAAGATGGAAATCTTTAGACAGAATCCTCTCATGATCGTGAGCAAAAAACCGGGTTTCCTGCAAACAGCAGACATTCACCCCGAGACTCTGAAGATCACGAACGAGTCTCGCTCTGCGAGACTCTGATCTCAGGCCCCGGGCATTCAAACTAGCTAACCAGAGAGCCATGATTGAACCGATTAAGGTTGCGCCTCCACATTGAACATAGCCGGGGCGAGAACACCGACGGCCTGTCCCATTGAGCCATGGCCCATCTCAGTCTTGATAGTGCCATCAAGAGACAAGCCACCAATGTCCCAAGGAAACGTTAGTTTCACTGCTCTATATAGGGAGGGATGAACAAAAATTGGGAGCCTCCCTGAACAAAATTGTGACAGTTTGTCAGACAAATCATCCCTTATATAGGATAATGGCGGATCGGCAGGAAAACTTTCGTTGGCTTCCGCCAACATTTCCCACACTTTTTGGGAACCTTGCCCAGCTCTTACAACAGTGAGATATTACCTGAAAGTGGGGGTGGAGATGGGGATAATTTGAAAAATTGCAGGGGATGGATAAAGGAGAAAAAATAAAAGGAAAAAGTCAGAAAAAAGTCAATGAAAATACAAAGAATCACATAATGTCCCACCTACGTAAGAGATGGGTTGAAAATATCAAATAATAAACTTTAAAAAAAAAAAAAAAAAAAAAAAAAATTAAAAATAAAAATGAGTGCGTGTGTAAACAAACTTTTTCAATGGGAAATAAACTTAAAGGCAAAAAGGCAAAAATAAATAATCCCACCTACAAAAGAGGAGGGGTTAAAATACAAAAAACAACTTGTTGGGGAGAAATACAATAATCCTTCCTACAAAACGAGGGGGGGGACAGTAGAAAAAGTTTTTTTTTTTATATATAAAAAGAAATCGCCTAAAGCGACAGGAAAAAACAACAATATATATACGAAAGAAAAGTTTTCAAATATAGAAAAAAGGCCAAGAACGGCTTACATAATAACAAATTGAACTTTACAAAATTAAAAATAAAAAGCAGTACAAGAAACTTTTTAACTAATAAATAAAAAGGGGGAAAAGAATTAAACTAAATAGGCAGAGAAAAAAAAAAAAAACACGGAGGGAAAACTAATAAAAACACTAAGTTGTAAATAAAATGCGAAATAAACTAAAAGATTTCGGTAACCAAAAAGTCTGGGAGGGGCTGAAAAAAAATGCACAACAAATAAAAAGATCAAAAACAGCAAAGAACTGGTCACTGAAAAAGAAAAATTTAAATAAAAAAGGAACGAACTTGTCTTGTCAAAACAAAAACAATAACAAATATGAAACCGAGTTGTAACTGAAAAATGAGAATAAAAAAAAGAAAATGAAAAACAAAGAAAAAAAGAAAATAAAAGTTAATTTAAAACGGCCGACCTAAACAAAGACAAATATGGCCGCCAAAAATGCGAAAGTAAAAAACAAAAAGCTAGAAAAAAAAAACAAAAAAAAAAAACAAACGAAAAGAACAAAGTAAATAAACGAAAAGAAATAAATAAAAAATAAACTTATCTATCCAAAAAAGGTCTTTCTTTTTTAAAATAACGTCCAAATAAGAGATTAAGTTTTTTTTTTCTTTTTTCCAACAAAAAGTCCACCACTCGCCAAAATAAGGGTCAAGTAAGTCGTAAAATAACAACACACGCCAAAATGACTCGGCAGGACTATAGAAGTCGAAAGAACTCCTTACGGCTCGTCAGGGCAAAGGCAAAACCAAAGATTAACCAAATAAACAGATAACCACCAAGAACCATACCAGCACCAAAAAAAAGGGGGGGGGGCAAGGAAAAAAAAAGAAAAAAGAAGAAAAAAGGCCAATAAATAAATAAATAAATAAATCAATATATAAAATAAACTCATAAAAAATAAACTCGTAAAAAAAAAATATATAACATACGCTAACACACTAAGCAAGGAATTTAAGCTTATGAAATTTACATTTGTTTAGGATTTCTGTTTTAGCATTAAGCAGATTATGGGCGGGTTCGAACACGGCTATCGCTAATTTTTCCTCACCACATAAATTACAGAATTTACTGCCTTTATTGTAATCGGAACATTTTTTTATTATTTCCCATTTCAATATGGGGTCTTTTTTAGTTTTAGTTTTTATGTCCCATATATAATTAGATAAGGTCGTACTGTGTCTATACTTCTCATTTTTAAATGAGGTCTTATGATTATAAAACCTAATTTTAAACGGATCATGTGTAGCCCCTATGTACGTTTTAGGGTGTTTATCATTCTCGTTTTTATAAACTTTAACCCTATAGACTACATTAAATTGGTTACAATTACCTCTAATGGGGCACTCAGTTTTTATTTTACAATTACAATTATTATTAGTAATGTCTTTAATAGTAGTACTATTTTTCAGTTTTCTTTTGTTACTATTATTAATGATTTTGCCAATATTCGGCAAACAAGAGTAACTGAGTTTAATGGTGTTTCTGTTAAATATTTTTTTAAGTTGGCTATCATGACTAAAATGTTTATCTATAAGATTGAAGAACATTTTACCAATTTTAGATTTAACTTCCTTGTTAAAGGGGGGATTAAACCATATTATGTTTCTGGATCTATTGTTATTTTTGCTTTTATCGCTATTTTGGTTTAAAAATTTGAGGGCCTGGGAATGTCCACTTTTTATAAGTGCAGACTGGTAAATTTTCTTATATTTATCAAAAATTTCACCATTAGATGAATTGGTGGACAATCTATATGATATACCATTAGGAATACTCTTAAGTATATGGGCTGGGTGGTTAGAACTCTTGTTAACATATTTAGGGATGTAGTTATTTTTAATGTAAGGTGTTATATATCCATTATTTAAATTTAACGTAATATCCAAATAGTTAACGATCTTAATGTTATACTCTATTTCAATATCGAAACCGTATGATTTAAAAAATTTTTGTAAATCCTTTCTAATTTTATCACCTATTTTAGGTGTACAGTAATCTACTATAATTAAGCCATCATCCCGGTATAAACCGTGATTATGGAAATCTATAATAGCGTTTAGTTTATGAAGCAGTAAGCAACCGGTCAGCTCCGCCACCTCCGCACCATCATATGCCCCCATAGGATTATCAAATTCCTGGGCATCAGTTTTTTTACCCATATTTCATCATTGTAGTATAAAAGGGTTTTACGGCAGTGCCAAATTATCTCTAATTCTGCTTCAGTGATATCATTATATTCTTTAGCTAATGATAAGGCCTCAGAAAGTAGCTCAGCAGTTATAGAGGGGTAGAAGTCTTTAATATCGTATTTAACAAAGGCAGATTTCTTATTAATTTTTAGAGTTTTAAACCACTTAATACAATCGCCTGTAGACTTCCACTGGTTAATATTGAGGAACATTCTTAAATTGTTACAGATCTTTTGGATAATAATCTTACTTATTTTTCCGAGTTCTGTTTTAGTGGGGTTAAGAAGTCTGAATTCAGGGTGGTTAGGGAACGAACTTTTATGATCTTTAACCGTTAAAAAACAATTTTTTAGGGTTAATTTTTCCACCCTATTGAGTAGATTAAATTTAGCTACTAATGAAGTAGCCTCCTTATTCAAATTAGAAATAATATCAGGTGCTATTTTTTAATAATGCTTGGTCACAGAATTTTTTAATTCACTATTATATTGCGTTTTAGACATAGAATATATATTACTCGACTTATCACCTTTTATATAAATATCACCCTTTTTACTACATGACTTTAAAGTGGTTTTAAGTTGTTGCTGGAAATTATTTTGCACTATATTCCTATATTTAATTTTCCTAATTAATCCAATAAGGTCCTTTTCAAAATTTTCCAGTTGCTTACAATAAGGTGGGTGTTTATACGTTTTAAATCCATAATCTTTGAAATTCTCGTTAGCGTTCAAACTATGTAAAAAAAAGAACGCTCTCCATCTTAATCTAACTATGAAAGCTTCAATTTTATGGAGTAATTGTAATTCATAAATATGTTTGTTAGGTACAGGTATATCCTTAAGTGAACAATCTAATCTTATTTGTTCCATTGTAGTACAGTAAAAAGTGCTCGATAGGTAAACCCAGAGCTTATAATACTCAAAATAATAACTAAATAGAGTCTGTAAGTATTTAGGTTGTAAATTTATACTAAGATAAACCTTTAGAAAAACCACTAACAAACAGAACCTAATTCCGTTACAATCCGGTGCACTAAGGCGTCGGATAAAAGGGGAGAAAAAAAGAAATCCGCGGAATAAGGACAAGACATACGATACTCCGCAGTAAAGAAAAAAACCCCAAACGGAACCAACCACAAGAAAAGAAAAAGTGCTCGATACAAAGTACAAACGATATACAAAAGTAGAGCAAAGACACACAAAGAATCTCAAGCTAGCCAAAACCTACCGCGGTTTCACACTGTATTTATTTTGTATAAAATACAAAATTATGGCACAAGGCCTAAAAGGGGAGGGGGAGAGGTTGGTTCTCACTTAACTATCCTATACCTAGCTAAACACTATCACGACCCATTCACTCATTACAATTTGCACAATCACCACAAGAACCCATCCATCAACTCTCACTCCTTCATACACCACAATGCCAGAAACTTACAAGGGGCACCTAAAAACTGGGGAAATGAACCCATGACAATAAAAATGTATTTATATACAGTATAATATATACAATCATATGTACAATATAATATAAAATATTTAATGAAAAATGAAATGATGGGAGGGGGATGAACCCAAAAATCAACTAAAAATACAACAAATTTTTAAACTAAAATAATAATCAATGTTAGTTAGAACCGTCCATCCCAGAAAAACAGAGTGGCCGCTGTATTCCGCCCAACGGCGAAATCAAGAAGCACACTCGCTAAGGGAGTGGGGAGGGGGCTAAAAAATTAGCGGAATGGGACAATAAAAGGCTGAACCAGTCGAGATAAAAGGAGACCAAAACAAACTGGGGAGGTTGGGAATCTCGACATGGATCATAACAAAAGAGAAAGCCGGGTACAGGCTAGGAACACATTCATTCACTTTCACTAGGTACACAAAAGAGAACTAGCTTAACCAGGGGAGGGTTCCACAGGAATCCACCCCGATGTAACCAGCAGATCTAAAAGAGAAAATCAAGATTAGCCCCGTTCAAGCGAACCAGGCTCGCCACATTTACCCACCTTTTGCTGAAGTCTGTCGAAGTCAAACGTTTCCAATCAGTTCTAATCTTTATTTTGAGCATCAGCTCAAAATAACAGATCAGATCCTGATGTGAAAGACGCTGACCTCGCAAGACTTCCTCCATTCGCGTCGTCCAAATCACCATTCGAGCCGTGGCCAGCAGCGACAGAAACACCATACGCTTCATCCCAGAAAACGGGGGCGACACATTATCACAGGCGAATGCACGATCAATGAGCACAAGCTCTCGCGGCGCGATACGAGCAGTCAACTCGCCGACCCGGTCCCATAGAGGGCGAACCCGCGAACAATGGTAGAAGGCGTGCGAAGCCGTTTCTTCCAAGCCAAGGTTGCAGCGTTCACAATCTGGCAAATCCGCCAGGCCCCATATGAAGGCCTTGTCATTGAGAGGCAAGCGATTCCGAGCTAATCGCCAGGTGAGCGAAAACTCAGAGTTGTTGAGATAATCACTCCCTGGCGCCCAAGACCAGAACGAGCGAAACTCGTCCTCCGACAAGCGCAGCACATCACGTAATGAATCCTTTGCGACGCCCTCCACTAACCCACGATAGAAGACTCTCCTAGGCCGTGAAAGGTCACTGGACCGTGGAATGGCCCGCAGGGCCGCCAGACATTCGAGGAGAAAACTCGATCGCTCTCGAGGCTTACGGCACCGCCTCGAGATGGGGGGAGTGATAGTAAGGCTAGGGAACATGTCCCTCACTATCCCCCTAAGCAATGAGTCTTTGGAAATCGCTCGCCTGAGAAAAACCAACCTTGACGCAACCTTATGGCCCATCAGGTATGGCATTCCCAGACCCCCATGACACGGACGTTGGTAACAGACACGTTTGTCGACATAGTGTTTGCGTCCTCTCCATAAAATGGAGAATAGCAAACGCTCGATCGCCTTCCTATGTCGTTTACAAAGTGGAAGTACTGACAACTGGTAAAGGATAATGGGAAAGATGTATGTAGCACACGCCTCAGCCATACCCTTTAAGGACAAATTCCTTCGGCGCCAAGTCTTGGCCGACGCGCCTACCTTTGCCAGTACTTCAGACCAATTTTTCTCCAACTGTAGGTCGGGCCCGAACCACACTCCAAGAATGCAGACCGGGCCGTCCGTCCAGTCGAAGGGCCCCGGGAGGGTCAGACCCTTCCAGGCGCCTAACCGCAAGCCGGACGACTTGTTGCGGTTAATCTTGGCCCCTGTCACCTGTTCGTACCGTTCAAGCGCCTTCTGTACCACCTCGATGTCCCTGCGGGACGACACGAAAGTAGTGACGTCATCGGCGTACGCGGAAACCCTGGCTCGAGCACCACCAGGGACAGCGATTCCACGTAGGGCCGGACTGCACGCCCTGTCCCTTAGCCGGCGAAGGAGGGGCTCCAACGCCAAAGCATAAAGTAGGGGCGACAGTGGACAACCCTGTCGGACCGACCTAGACAGCGCCAGAACGCCCGACAACTTTCCGTTCACCTGTACCACAGCCGTCGGGGATTGATACAGGAGGCTAATCCAGCGGCGGAAGTTGGTTTCGAATCCAGCTGCCTGCAGGACAGCCGCCAGGTACCGATGGTCAACCCTATCAAATGCCTTGGACTGATCTAAATGGATCAGCGCGGCTTCGTCGTCGTCTTTTATCCCCTCTATGATCGTGCGTATCAGATGCAGGTTGCTCTGAATTGTTTGGCCCTTCGCAGCACAAGTCTGCTCAGGTCCCAACAGAGACTCGGCAACTAATTGCAAACGATTTTGCAAGATCTTGGCCAAAATCTTTAACTCTGTGTTTAGCAGAGTTATGGGCCGATAACCCTCTAGCTCCCTCTCCACATCCTTGCCTTTTCTCAACAGCGTGATCACACCCCTGGTGAACCGGTTGGGGATGGACCCCTGCGGAGTATCGTATGTCTTGTCCTTATTCCGCGGATTTCTTTTTTTTCTCCCCTTTTATCCGACGCCTTAGTGCACCGGATTGTAACGTATGTTATATTTTTTTTTTTTTACGAGTTTATTTTTTATGAGTTTATTTTATTTATTTATTTATTTATTGGCCTTTTTTTTTCCTTACCCCCCCCCCTTTTTTTGGTGCTGGTATGGTTCGTCCTTGTCTTGGTGGTTATCTATTATTTGGTTAATCTTTGGTTTTGCCTTTGCCCTGACGAGCCGTAGTGTGAAACAGCGGTAGGTTTTGGCTAGCTTGAGATTCTTTGTATATATATATATATATATATATATATATATATATATAGATAGATAGATAGATAGATAGATAGATATTGCTGAATTGTGAATTGTTGTTTTATCAGTAATTTTACTGAAAAAAGGTATTTTGGTAAGCAGTTTTTTATCGTAAAGTGCTCGATGCCGAGGTGAAGAAAGAGAGAGAGAGAGAGAGAGAGAGAGAGAGAGAGCGTTAATAAAATTAATGCAGAAAGGTTTGTCACTTCAGTTATGCCAGCTTCGAAGTTTTGTGAGAGCACACTTCACTCGAAGAACTGACTGAAAACTTAGCACTGACGGGTGAAGACATCATGCCGGTGCTATATATATATATATATGATAAAATGAAAAACAAATATGAAACTTTATCAATCTAACATGTTTTCCTATTATTAAAGCTTCGTCGGAAAATGAGATATGAAAGGAAGAAAGGAATTCTGGTATTTTTTCTTTTACGAATATTTGATTTTCAATGGTTAATCTTGTTTCACGTGCATTCGATTTTTAAGGCAATATTCGTATAAACCTGTAAATAAATGTGTTATCCCTAATACTAGAACCTTTACTACCACGTCCAAGACAATTGGAGATATAATTAGTAATTACATTATCCAGTACCTTTTCAGATGTACGTACTAATAAATTGTTTATAATGTAAAATAATTTATTGGGGACAGCCATCACGAGATCTAAAATCCCGTATCTACGAACATAAAAGAGGAATATGTTTAGACAACCATTCAAGATCTCTCGCAATGCACATGGACAAAACTGTTCAGGATGTTGATTTTATTAATGCCACCCTAATTAAAGCAAGAACATATTTTCTTACGACGAAAGTTCTTCGAGAGCCTATTAATAACAATAATACCAACTATAATCACACATCAAAAACATTATTTTACATTACCAATATTTATTGAATCCATTCTTAATGAATCTAAGACATGTTCATCTAGAAAAAACATGTACGTAAAAACGTTCCGAAATCAATATGCAAAAACCAACAAACATAATGTCTGATAGATACACAAACACATACACACATACGCATACACATACACACTTAAGAATTTACATCATAATAAAAATCTACAATGATTGTGCACTTGCATAAAGCAATAATTACGATTTTCAGGGAGGTTTGGAATTCGTTCACTTTTTGAAGCTTTGGACAGGCGCGCCGTCTTTTGTTGAATTTGGAACGCCACAAATTATAATAACGTTGGTTTAAAAATTCTTATGCCTGTGAAACATGATTAACCAATGAAAATTAAAGAGCACATGGCCCAGTGAATATAGACGTTGGTTAGTTCCTGTGACTTGACCCAAAGAGTTGTGAGTTCAATACCAGGCTACAGCAGTGGTGAACAAGTAAGAGAGAGACTGCGGTTAGAGGGAGAAACTCATGACTACCAAAAGAGGTTTTGCACAAGGAATAAGAATGATATACCCCAGTGATCATAATAAAGGGTTCGGTTCGAAATTCCATCTACCTGAAGAAGGCCGGAGCGTACAACGGCCGAAACCTCGCAAAAATGGCAACAAAGATGAGGACAATGTTGTAAATGGTGTAAATACCACCTCATCTCAGAAATATAGACAAATATAAAAGTAGACATTGAAGTCAACAACCATCGCCGACGTTTCGTTTAAGCATGAAACAGATTGTCGCTGCTGAGTGTTGACCTTAATCTCTCTATCTCACTTTCTCTCTCTCTCTCTCTCTCTCTCTATATATATATATATATATATATATTCTTGATTGAAATTTTAGTGCAAATAAAATAATTAAGCTGATATCAAAGTAAAAGAAAATTCTTTTCAAAATTACATGCCTATTATCTATATAGTACTGCGCATTTTTACAAAAGTTTTATCCATTTTTACTTCCCTTTATGAAGAAAGTATATAGTTTACTTTGATCTAGTTACTCTCAACAATTTCAACATCATCATCGGTGGAAAAATGTTTAGCTAAGGATTAAATCGGAATTGTATCTGAATAACGGTACTTACGTGACGTAGTATGGAGTCCTGGAGGTGATGTCGATATCGTTATCTAAAAACATTTCGTTGCAGTCTATAACTTCGTTGCGCTTGTTGGGTGTGGTTGTATAAAATAGTAAAAACTGTCTGTAGCGAGATCTGTGTATGGAGTCTGTCAAGACAAACTCCAAGTTCATTTGTGTTCGTTGAACAATCCAGCAGAACTCACATCACGCCTTTACGGAGCTCCCACTAGTTTGCACCACAGCTTGCTGACAGGCTAAATCCATTTAAACTCCTCCATACACGAATTCGACGATATGCCTGAAAAGGCTGTAAACATGTCACGCCAGTCTAATGGACATCTTCCCAGGTCAAGTATTAATTATTTCTTGTCCTGGTGGGACACGGTAGCCGACGCCGGACTGTCAATCATGGTACTGTTGATGGTCGACGACTACAAAACCCCGCTGAACGTAGTGCACCTGTACAATACATTAGCTGAAAGGTTAAGTGGTACTAGTATTGAAATGGAGTGTAAGTTGAAGCAACGTTCTCTTGGATGGTTACCATCCTTGTCATTCATCGTAGGCGCCTGCATTTTTTACATGCCACTGTCTGTGCCAAACTCATTTGTTTCTGACGTAATATAACTGCAGCGACCTGAGCCCCCCCCCCCAAAAAAAAACAACAACAAACAAACAAAAAACAAAGAGCAGTTGATAGATTGTCCGGTCTTTCTAGATGTAACAGTTATTCAATTGTCATAAAGTGTTAATTCCTGTTTTGACTCATTGATGTTTTTTTTTAATCGTATCGCCCCAAGCAAGGCATTTTACTGCCACTGTTGTGCAGGGGTTACACAGGAGGAATGTTATGAAGAGTGAGAGGTTGCAGGGGGTTTCAGGAAGAGAGTAGGAGAGGGAAGAGATTACTGATGAGAGTGGGTGGATGTAGAAAAGCATGAGAGAGAGGATGTAAGTTAGTGAGACAGGAGATGACTATTGACTTTGCATTTAAATTCTTGGAGATTTTAACTGTCAGGAAAGCAAGTCTGCGGAAGAGAATTCTACGGGCGGGAAGTTCGAGAAAAGAAGCTGATGGAGTAGAATTTGCGTTTACAATTTATTGGTTTCACAGTAAAAAGGTCGGACCTAGTTGCTAATCTTGTGGCTCGATGAAATTTGTATACAGGGGGTATCAGTGAGCTAAGTTCATCGGAGCAGAAGCCGTGAAAGTATTTGTAGAAGAGACACAGGGAAGCCACACTGCGTCGATGAGAAAGCGACTGTATCCTAGCTGTGTAACAGCTATATCATCACAGCTACACTACCTATTTGCTTTTTATATCCGTCATTTTTACATTTGCTGGATATTGAAACCATCCTGAGTACTCCTGTTTCTAATTGTTTGGCACTTCGGTCAGTTTACATAACTCGGAATTAAGAATTACTAGCATCATAGCCCGGCGTTGCCCGTGCAACTCAGAACATTTTAATTTCTTCAGCGGATGAAACAAATATGTTTAAATTCGCTGTAGACACTTAAAATATAATCTATATCTATAAAAGGCAATATTTGAGTCTGTGTGTGACTGTTCCCTATGCACGCCTATATTTTTAAATATTTCTTTTGTTTCAAAATTACTGGGAAAAATATTCACACTTTTTTGTTGACCAAATGAATTTTTAAAACGTTGGAATAAAAATTAAATATAAAGGCTCATTTTTTTTTAATAAAAAATATTTTAGTCGCGTTTGACACGTGTGATTTGATTTATGTGACGTAATTCAGCAACCATCTTAGATCTTTGATGTTTTACAGAAATGAAACGTCGGAATAAATTTATATATAAAGACACATTAAAAAAACTATTTTAGTCGCGTTTGACACGTGTGATTTGATTTCTGTGACATAATCTAGCAACCATCTTAGAGCTTAGATGTTTTACGGAGCAAATGTAAACAATCTGCACCATTGGCCAAAAAATGCGAAAGGGAAAATTGCTGAACTTAAACTCAAAAAGTATGTGTCGACCTGGCTTCCTTGTAGATATATGTCCCTAGAAAGTTTGAATCGCGTATCTTAAAAAATGTAGGCGTGCATAGGGAACAGTCACACACAGACTCACAGATTGCTTTATATATATATATATAAATTACATTACGCTGTCACACAAACGGATACTAAATCCTTTTTAACAGAATTTAAAATAATACTGAATTCATAGTCAGACATAACTTTACGTAATAATGACCTTACTCGTCATTCAATAGGGTGTGTGGGTGGTGTAATGGATAGTGGCTTGAAATTAAAAAACGGAGAGACGAGTTCAAATTCCAGTCAGGTTCGTTGCATTCACTTACGCATAAACATATCCTCTTTTTCAGCTATAAGTTTGATAGTAGTAATTGTTTGTTGAAAAATAATTATTTTCAAAAAATTGTTAATACAATAAGTACTTGCAAAATCTTACAATCCAAAATAGGTTTCGGCATTCAATATCCCATCCCAGAAAGTGTTGATACGCTGTAAAAAACAAATCAATCCACCAGCACTCAACTTTCGTATCTCTCACTCGCCGATTGAGCCTTCTGGAGAAATGGTAGACTTTAAAACTCACCGCTATTTACGTATTATTATTCAGTAATGAATTGAGCACTTATGGCTACTGGCGTGTGCTTATATTGTGTATATAACACGCTAAAATCTGCCTTCCTTCACCGTGTGCCGATATCTTAGAGGTAGAATCGCCGACTGATGCCAAATTGGTCGGGTTTCAAACCTGGCTGGAAGCGATCGGGTGTATAACCGTACTGATGAGTTATGTCACACACACACACACAAAAAATACACACACACACACACAGAGGGTGCGAAGTGTAAATTGTCGCCATTGTATATTTTTAATTTTGCGCATGCGTGTTGTTTGTTTTTGATTTTGTTGACTGCACAGCATAGTAGGGTCAGTTGGGCACAGTCTGTGAGAGAAAGGGTACCATGACGCAATTCACTCAGTCAAAAATTTGGAAACGACATGCTGTACTGCTTGGCATTTGTACCAGAAACTCCAATACGATAATTTAAGTGTGTTTGGGTATACATCTGAGGATAGAGCAGAGAATTCGGTAATAGTTTGATGAATCTAATGGTGATTACGAAGGTGCAACAGCTAGAAAAATTCGCTATAATCGTTTTAATAAGAAACGAACTCTCGAAGTTGTTGGTGTTGGAGTTCCTCAGACTTCACACAGGGGCCTATATGTAGTGTCTTGGTGAGGTAGTGCTACACTGTGTCAAGAGGGTGGCTGTTGAAAGTATGACAACAGTACTCTGCACAAGCAGGAGAGCACAGTCATGGCTATCAGATAATTTCTGTGACCATATCACCTCTTACATCTGTCCACCTAACTCCTCAGACTCTTAAACCCTTGATTATTATGTATGATAGACAAAAAAAAAAAAAGAAAAAAAAGAAAAAAAAACTCATTGTAACACCAAAGATAAGCTGAAGGGAAGGATTATGACAGCATTTACCAACTTAAACAAGAAGATCGTCAGAAAGAGATGCAGGAGATAACGTAGTCGTCTGGATATATATATATATATATATATATATATATATATATATATATATGTTTGTTTAATGTGACATGTATGCTTTTCTATTTTTTAAAATGCTGTTCTTTGCAAATATACGCGCATAGAAAATGAAAAAACAGTCAGAAAGTTTATATGTATTAAAATGTTTTCAAAAGAATATTTCTCTAATATTTACTTACGTGACCAGGCCATATACACACACATGCACACATATATGTGTGTATATGTGTATATATGTGTATGTGTGCTTGTGTGTGTATGTGTGTCTGTGTCTGTGTGTGTAATGTACTGTATTATGTAAGTGAGCATATAGATTCACGCACAACCAAATACAGTGTGGTATTCATAATAGACTGTACATAAAATTCTATCACAATTGACATGTTTTCTAGTTCGCCTCAATGACATTATGAAAATCGCTGGTTTACACTAAGAGATAGGGGAAAAGAATTCAGGGTATGAATTGGAGAAAGAATAAGTATTGATTGAAGAAGAAGGAAAATTGTAAGATCTTTAAAAAATTCTAAAAAGCTCTCACATTCTGATAAAATTAACTCGAAAATAGAACTCTGATATTCTCGATTTCGAATCTCTTTCTGCCATTTCAGGTAAATACAAAAACAGGAAATGGAGAAATAAAACGAAAGAAAACAATATGACAAACAAATGAATAAAGTGTTTGCAGCCGAAAATGCTCCAAGTTTGCTAGCATCAAGAATACATTAAAAAAACAAAAAAACAAAAAATAAAAATAAAACAACGAATAAGTAATATAATATACATTTGTTCATTCTGCTTTTTCTTAGCCTCAGGTAAAAAATAAGATAAAACAAAATAAGATATACAAGAAAATAGAACGAAAGATTAACTTGGAAAAATAGACTGTTTGAATCTTCGTAAACACAAAATGTAAAGTTGAAGATATAAAAAGATTTTTAGCAAATGGAAAAAGAACACACATACGCACAACCGTATTTCAGTATCAAAATGTTTATATGTATATACATACGGGTGAACATATTTATGACTTTAGTGCATACATATATGTTTGCGTATAATAGCATTTAAACATCTTCTTATACATATATTTCCGTATGGAACTGCGCTGATATTAGAATAAGTAAAACCTTTATTTTATACTTGCATATGCAGATGCAAATATAGAGTAAAAAAAATATTAATAGCTGTCTTGTGTGAAACTTATAATCTCTGAAGATATAAATACACCCATACATAGAGATTTATATGTGTATTTTTCAAACGTACATTCCATATATTCATGGTGCATCTATGTATGTATGTACGCATCTGATATATATATATATATATATATATATATATATATATATATATATATATCCCTGGTCACGTAAGACTGTAGTGTTCCTTTTTATTACTATGGTTATTAATTGCGAAATATATTTATGTGTTTGTTCATAGATTAAATGAAATTTTATTGACGTAGAATTGTTGTCTTCATGGCTAAGGCTTCTAGTATTTGCACTTTATTAACAGTTCATGTTATAATATGTTCGTGTTATTTGATAAAGATTTTTCGTAATTCTCGTGCTTTGCTGCTGGCATTTATTTGAAGTATTATCCAATAAACAAGTGGGCCCGTGGCGTCAAAAACGACGGCAAAATATTTATATCGATATACCATAAAAAATAACACACGCCAACATATATATTGATGTACCTACTATTGAGTACCATACATTGAGACATAAGAAAAAAAATCTAAAGCCCTGAGCATGACAGGAGGTATATATATATATATATATATATATATATATATATATATATAGTCATCCGCAGACAGATTTGTTTCGCTGTATCACAGCTCATCAGTGCGGTTAGACTCCGATTGCTTTTAACCCAGGATTGAAACCCGACCGAATTGGCGTCAGTCGGCGATTCTACCTCTGGGCGTTCGGTATATATATATATATATATATATATATATATATATATATATATATATATATAAATCTAAATCTATCAGGGAACAGATAATTTTCTAAGCATCTTAACATTTTCTCCCACCCCAATACATTCAACTAATATGGTAGCATTTTTATTCTATATTTATGTTTAATTTCATTGTTTATTTTTATTTCAGTTTTAAATTTCTTTATCAATATAACTGAACCCCATTTCACTGCCTGATGATGGTGCATTGAACATCAAGATTTGATATCTTTTGATTATACAATAATAATAATAATAATTGTATATCTATCTTCTTCCACAGCTGATGACATAATTATTGTAAAAAATAAAATAATGAGCCACTGTTAAAGAGCGAACACAAGGCAAGAGCTTTGATAACTGGTATTAAAGTTTAATAACTGGTTAAAAAGAAAATGAACTGAGGCGACGCTACCTTGCTGTTGTCATTATCTCCCTCTGTCCATGAGCTTGACAGAAATGATATATATATATATATATATATATATATATATATATATATATATATATATATATATAACGGTCTTTATTATAATAGAGAGGATGGCAAGTTAACCGGTGTGATAAATTGTGCAATCAATGCTTGACACTGGTATTTTCAGGGAGACATTCTCTAGGGAGCCAAACGTATTCATTGACATAATTGGTTTGCTGAAAATTGATATTTTGTATCATTTGTCGTTATCCACTTTAATTTTTTTTATCGATAGGGTATATATATCAATGTATTAGGTTTATTATAAATTTTTCTCCTAGTTTCTTGCTACTATGTTTGTTTCTGTTGAAAATTTTAACAGTTTTATGATTTTATTATTTTTATTCATCAATTTTTTCTGATCTTAATTTGTTTAACGATTAAGTGGTAAGGAAAATTTTTTTAATTATGTTTTCTGTGGTTTTGAGTTATAGAATATTGTTCGTGTAGAATATATAGCGTGTATTATTAAATTGTCCAATATTGCTTTTTTTCTATCAGTATGGTCGTTCGTTGTTGTAGTTTAAGAGAAATCAGTTTGAGCTGGTTATATTTTCTTATAAACTGAGGTTTTAAAGGTTTTATTTTTCGAATCATCTAAAAAGGAAATTCTAATCTTTATGTTTAGGTCATGTATTAAAATAAGGACTTGTTTATTTTCGTAGGTTTCCAGATTTTTGACTCCGTTAGATAATATGACTATATCGTCGTCGTAGTGGGTGTAGTTCAGGCATGGGCAACCTTTCTCAAGTAGTAGCCACATGAGGTAGATCACATCATAAGGCGGGCCGCACCACTAAAAAAATTCAAGGTAATTTTTACACTAAAGATGCCACGGGCATTTTCCCAACAAAAGAGTGTACGCATAAGCATCTACCTTAGAAATTGAGAAAATTTTTTCCTTCTGTAATTAAAAAATGAAGTCTAGGTGTAATATTATCACTGATGACAGAGTGACTGACACGCACTATTGCGTTTTGATTCATTTCTAATTTTTTCTTTTGGTTTATACAAAAATATTTGTAAAAGAAGTATATTTATTCTTTTGAGAAAAATAATTATCATTTTTCTGTTGCTGAAACAAAAGATGTTTACAGGTATGATTTTCCGTAGTGAAAATCGCCAATGTTTTAATATACTGACAGTATCACGTTCAAAAAAAGGTTGCAAAATTCAAGAACCATTGTACATAATTATTGTTTATGTGCTTGGTTATGCAAGAGAGTGTGTGAGTGAACAAGTGAAAACGACAACGAAATAAACAACATTTTTAATAAATGTTATTTTCCTCATGAAATTAGGCGTACTATTCTGAAAGCTAATCAAGTAGCTTGTGACCCGTATGCAGCAGTTTGCCTATGATTGATATAGTTGGTTTAAGGTGTTATTTAAAGATTTTGTTTTCTAGGTTGTACATTTTGAATTCTACTAAAATTGCAGAGATTGGTGATCCTTAGCAACGCATCGTTTTTTTTTTTTATGTATTTATGAGTATCAATTTCTAATTGATTAAAAAACAGTAGTAATTTATTGAGCATTGTTGGTTTGACTTTTTGGAGGCGTAGCGATACATGTTTATAGGCATTGTTAATTACAATATCTATTATTTTAATGACAAGTAAGTTGCTAAATAATTCTTCACCGTCAAATGACGTCAATACGCAGCTATTTGGCTTAATATTTTTGTATGTAATTTATGATGTATTTAGAAGCGAGATATAATTTTGAAATTTAGATATGAATATTCTTTATCATAATAAAGACCGTTGTGTCGTTGTATATATATTTTGCAACATTCATGTCTATAGATCGCTTGTAGGCAATCAAGAAATTCGACTCGCCGAAGATCGCTTGTAGGCAATCAAGAAATTCGGCTCGCCGATATATATATATATATATATATCTTCGGCGAGCGTTCAACTAATCTATAGACATGAATGCTGTATATTTACAATGGCACAACGGTCTTTATTATGAGAGAGAGGATTCATATTTAAGGTAAAATAATATCCCACAAAAGTATATATATATATATATATATATATATGGTTCTTCTTCTATGTGCTCTGTCCCTGCGACCATGGTTCTCCACGTCACCCTATCCCTTGTGGCTCTTAGTATGTTTGCTCCTGTTCCTCCTGACAACCCACGTTCCGTCATCCACCTGATCAGACCCTGCAAATATGTTATCCGCTGCCTTCCTGTCTCTCCTTCCTTCTATCTGACCAGTCAGTATCAGGTTCTCCAGGCTCTCCTTCCTCATTGCATGTCCCAGGAACTTCAGTTGTATCTTCCTGATGCTCAGCATCAATTTCCTTTTTGTTGCCATTCTTTCCAATACCTCATCGTTGCTTGCATGCTCCACGATATCCGTAGCTTCCTTCTGTAGAATCACTTTTCGGCCGCTTCCAGTTTTGTCCTCATTTTCGATGATATTGTCCAGCATTCACTGCCGTATTGAAGAAATAGAATAAAGACAAGAGAAAAACTGTATTTTAAATCGCCTATGCGTTTCGTCCTGTGGTAGACTTTATGAAGGCGAAAAGACGAAATGCGCTTTATTCTAAATTCTTTTTGCCTTGATAAAATCCATCACAGGACGAAACGCGTAGGCAATTTAAAATACAGTTTTCCTCTTGTCTTTATTTTATTTAACCATCCTGTCCTTAATCCCAGATCATACTGAGTATATTTTTACACACACACACACACACACACACACACACGTATATATATATATATATATATATATATATATATTGTAATTTTCTTATTGCAATGGTTTATAATAGCATTAAATCACTAGACAAAAATTTTCATGTTTTAGAAAAATACTGTTCTTCTTCGGGTGATATTTTAAAATAAATGTTGAAAGTAATTTATTAGAAAATATAAGATGAATTTATGTTTTTTTGAAAAAAATAAGAGTGGTAGTTGGAGGAAGTAAAAGAATATGGTTGTAGGTGTCTCAATATTGCTATCAAAAGTGAAGTCAAAAATATATATATATCCTCTCTATTATAATAAAGACTGTTATATATATATATATATATATATATATATATATATATATATATATATATAAATAGTAACTAAATAGACTCTGTAAGTATGTAGGCCGTAAATTTATACTAAAATAAACCTCCAAAAAAACCATTAACAAACAGAACCTAATTCCGTTACAATCCGGTGCACTAAGACGTCGGATAAATGGGGAGAAAAAAAGAAACCCGCGGAACAAGAACAAAATATTGAATACTCCGCAGTAAAGAAAAAAAACCAAACGGAACTAACCACAAGAAAAAGTGCTCGATACAAAGTACAAAAGAAAATATACAAAAGTAGAGAAAAGACACACAAAAATCTAGAGTGATCCAAAACCTACCGCGGTTTAACACTACGGATCGTCAGGGCAAAGGCTGAAACACTAACGATAAAACCAAATAAATAGATATACACTAAGATAGGGGGAACCATACCAACACATGTGTTGGTATGTTTCAGCCTTTGCCCTGACGATCCGTAGTGTGAAACCGCGGTAGGTTTTGGCTCACTCTAGATTTTTGTGTATATATATATATATATATATATATATATATATATGTGTGTGTGTGTGTGTGTGTGTGTGTGTGTGTGTGTGTGTGTGTGTGTGTGTGTGCCCCTGAACTCTCCTCTGTCCTCTATAAACTCTATAATTACTGCCTTTCTACTTCCTGTCTTCCTGCATTCTGTCGTTCATGTATTTAAAAACTCGGGGGAACCCTCAGACCCATCCAACTATCGCCCAATCAGCCTTTTACCAATTTTTAGTGCTGAAATAGTTCAACATCTTACTGACCATAAACTATTCAGTACGACCATCACGGAGTACATGTACCAGGCCCTTGAGAAGTCCAGTGAGGCTCGTGCTGTTGCCATGAACGTATCCAATGCTTTTGACAGGGTTTGGCACGCTGGCCTTCTATGAAAGCTACGGGGTTATGGCATCAGCGGGCGCTTGCTTGATCTGAATAAATATTTCCTCTCTAACCGCATAATGAAGATCGTCTTGAATGAGCATGCCTCCACATCCTACTGTACAAACGCTGGTGTCCCTCAGAGCTCTGTCCTAAGCCCGACGCTCTTCCTTATTTTCATAAATAATCTCCCAGACGTGATCAAGTGCCAAGTAGGCAATCTACCCCAGCATCAATAAGAAATCCGTCGAGGCGGACGAACATAACCTCGCTGCTGATCTTGAGAGGGATCTACATTCTGTGGTGGAATGGGGGTAAGAAGTGTCTTGTAAATTTGAATGCGTCTAAGACCAAACTGTTGTCTGCCAATCATTCCATAAGCATGGGCCAAGCGAGTCTCCCTGACAGCAATAGACTGCGCCTCCCCGGCCTTATCCTCTCTTCCGATCTCAAGTGGAACCATTAGATTGAGTCAATAGCTAAATCCACTGCTAGGAATGTTGGGTCACTGTGTTGGGCCTGGTTGTTTTTCCTCCTGAACCAATTTTGCATATACGCAAATCAACCATCCGTCCATGAATGGAATATTGCTGTCATATATGGTCAGGCGCACCCGCTGTTCATCTCAGTGTTCTTGACAGATTCCAAAGGAGAATCAGTAATATGACAGGTACTGACTTGGCTGCTCGACTTCAGCCACTTTCTCACCGACCGGATGTGGCTTCACTCTGTCTGTTCTATAAATATTTTCTTGGCTTCTGCTCCAACGAACTTAAGTCACTGGTGCCCCTGCAATAGATGTTTACCCGTGTAATCAGACTGGTAACTGGGTCCCACCTATTCACAGTTAGATCAACCAAATGCAGACGACAATTCTACTCCTGCAGCTTCTTTTCTCGCACTTCCCGCCTGTGGAACTCGCTTCCATATTCTTGCTTTCCTGAGGGCTATAACTTCCAGGTATTTAAATGCAATGTCAATACCCATCTCTTAACTAATTGACTCTAGTTCTATCTACACCACCCTGTTTATCTTTTCCTTTCTCTCCACCTTTGCATCTGTCATCACACCTGTATTTCCATCCTGAACTGGTTCATCTTTCCCTTTACTCTCCTTCTATCTATCTATGCCCCCTGCACATCAGTGACGTTACCGCTTTACTCGGGGTGATACGATTAAAAACTTATATATATTTACACACACACACACACACACACACACACACACACACACAAACACACACACACACATATATATCCGTTCACGTAAATATATATATATATATTGTGACGTACCCCCGATTTTTATTAACGATATAGGCCTAGGCCCAGAATGTACTCCCAAAGAAAAGTCCTGGTTAGATATAAAAGAAAAATAAATAATTAAATGAAAGTAGATAAGATCTTTAACTGGCGAGCGAATATATCCTACGATCAGCTATATTCTTTCCTTCTCTTCACACTTTCTTTTCCTCCTTCTCTACTCCCCCACACAAGCTACGAGTCCGCGAACTTGGAGCGACTGCGGCAAAGAATGATCTGGTTTCCAAAACCTTGCCCTTACAAGGAGGTCGGTCATAAGTGAAAACCTTGGCGGTCACGCAAAGGCCGGGTGACCCGCGCATCACAGCTTCCGGAGGGAGAGCCCACGTGACTGTTTTGGGGACAGCCGAAATCAAAAGAGATATTTCAGTTCCTGTCCACCCGGTGACAGATAAAGGTCACTAAGAAAAGACTCGTCCCGACTTCGGATGACTACCCACAGAATTGAAGACAGCAAAATCTGTCGGCTATAAATGAAAACGACTGCTATGAAGCTGGACTGACCGACCAAACGACTCTACGAGATATCGTGAACTCCGAACAATTCCAAAAGAGAAGGAACCAGAGAAAATGGCCGGCCTCCATGAAATATTATTTTAAAACAGAACTTTCACTTCGGCGACCCAATTTCTTTCTGTGAAAACGACGGACAGATAAGTGATACTTTGGCTTGATCTTTTGTGTTATATGTGTATTTGTATTCGCTTGCTCCTACTGTTTTCTTTATAGTCCCCTTCCCCTTTTGCTAAATGAATTTTCTTTTTCCTTTTTTTTCTTTATATGTTATAAATAAATGTTTTATTTTGGAATCCGTCGTTTTGCATCTGTTCTTCGTTGACTTCCGTGTGTTGCGTTCCCTTCTGAGTGAAAACCGAGAAAGGATCCCACATTTTCTTTTTTTTTTTAACCTGCGGTTCGACTATATGCTTCCAGTTCGTAACAATATATATATATATATATATATATATATATATATATATATATATACGTGAATAGATATATTTATATATCCTCCTGTCATGCTCAGGGGCGATAACCTATGAGGAAACAGTTAATAATCTTTTCAAATATTTTTGACGGCAGGGCTATACTCGCTTGTTGATAATTGTTAATAATATTTTCCAGTTTCACTGATTCTATTTCTGAGTTACCAGTGGTTATAAAATTATTGATGTTTTTAAAATTATCACCCGTGTTTTTGGGTAGATTTTTGAAATGATTTTATATCGGTGCAGATATCTTATAGTCTTTTTTCTTTTGTATGACGAAGCACTTTTTTTTTAACAGTAGTTGTAATTTTTTCATTATTTCTAAGCGGTTCTTTAGATGCTTTAGTATTTTTGTTAGTATTAAGTTTTCTTTGTGGCAATTCCACTTTCTATTTTTGATTTAACTTTTGTAGTGTTTAACGTTTTGGTATAGGAGTTCAATTTCGATTATATTTTTTATTCTTATCGTATTTTGCGGAATTTTTAAAATTAGATGCTACATGGATGCTACATGGATGCTACATGGATGTGTTTCTTTTTGCTGTTCGGTCAACGTATAGTCAGAGTTGTTGATAAAGTTGTTGTTGTTAGAATTATGTTGGGATATTTTTCCCTTTTAATGATTTCATCAAGTTTTTTTTTTTTTTTAATCATCTCACCCCAAGCAAGGCATTCCACTGCCACTATTGCTCATGGGGCTACATAGGAGAAGGTAAAGAGAAGGAGTGGTTAGACATAGGGAATGTCAGGAGGAAGGTGACAGATGAGTAAGGATACCAAGGATAAGGGTTGGGCAGATGGGAAGAGTGTTTGATAGAATGGGAGCAGGTTAGTGTGTTAGGAGGTGTCTATTGACCTTACATTTAAACTCCTGGAGATTGTAGCCGTCGGGGAAGCAATCGTTTGGAAGAGAATTCCACAGTCGGGAAGTGCGAGGAAAGAAACTGTTGGAATAGAAGTTACGGCTGCATTTTATCGATTTCACTGTAAAAGGGTGGGATCTAGTTGCTAATCTAGTATCTCGTTCAAATACGTATTTAGGGGGCACTAGTGATCTAAGTTCATCGGAGCAGAAGCCGTGAAAGTATTTATAGAAGAGACACAGGGAAGCCACGTCGCGCCGGTGGGAGAGACTGCAGGCGGTCTGCCAAGTCAGTATCTATCACATTACAGACCCTCCTCTGAACCTTATCGAGAAGCCCGAGGAGAACAGCAGGGGCACCCGACCAGATATGGCAGCAGTATTCAATGCACGGGCGGATGGTAGATTTATAAATGTGCAGGATAGATTCAGACGGAAAAAACTTCCGGGCCCTACACAGAGAACAGACTTTCATAGCAGCGGATTTAGCAATGGATTCGATATAGTCCTTTCCATTTGAGGTCCGCTGAAGGTGTGAGACCAAGGAGGCGCAGTGTTTTACTCTTTGGGAGGCAAGCCTGGTCCATGCTAATGGGAGGTAGGTGAGATTGTCGATGATGGTTAATTGAGAGTAGCTTCGTTTTAGAAGCATTAAAATTTACTAACTATTTCTTACACCAGTCCAATATGGATTGGAGGTCTTTTTCAATCTCGACTGCGACTGCATTGCACAATTGTGTAAATTAGAAGGTATATATTCCATTAATAGAACCATGCTAAAATCTAGGGCACTTAAACTTTGTAATTAAAAGAAAATTTGGTTCACGTATTACATCAGATAAACATTTTCTTAATTTTTCTTATTATTCTTTGTTTAACACTGATAAATAGGTTTTGTGTAGGGGGTTTAGACTTCAGTATTCCCCCCAGGAATATTGATAAAATTGAATATTTTAGCGAATTTGAACTGTTATATTATTAATTAGAAAAACATTCGCTCACATTCAATGAAAATTTAAAGTACATCTAAAAGATTTTCGTGAATTCGTTTATCAACTTTAATGAGATCTGACAAAAGAATCATTATCAGACGGCCAAAATCTAGAACTGATATTTTTATAACCAGATCCAATAAATGTTCATGGGTGGCTATTTTTAATTATTCTGTCTATAATGTCGATTATATTAGACAGCATTAGCAAATTTTAGAAATTACGTGAAATCTCGTTTGATGAAAATTCATGAATGGAATACTCTGCTCAGGCTCATTTTGTCTATGGCTGGTTCTGTTTGAGTTGACGAGATAGCTTATTGAAATTCTCGATCCTGTTCTGAAGTTTTATTCAGACTAATTTATTACACACTCTTTTCAGTTTGCGTCACACATACTTAAATTACAGCTTTCCACTGACGCTGATTGTTTTGTGTCATTCGATATGTCTTTTGATCAAACCATTAACATTTTTGCCGACTATCTATATCAAGGCATCTTAAAATCTCCATCTTTTCCTGGGATTGTTTTCTTGAGCTGACGGCTACTAAATCTGTCTCGTTCAATTTCGATAATATTGTGTAACGACAGATCGATGTTGTGTTGATGGGTAGTACTTTGGGACCTCTTATGGCCAATATTTTTGTAGGGTTACATGAGAATTATTTGATAAGCTTCCAAGCTATAGTGTTATGTGCATTATGTTAATGATACATTTACGTCTTTTACATCACGTAACGAAGCGAATATTTTTTTCATAATTCAAATAGTCTCCACCTCTCTTTGCAATTTACGATAAAAGTGAAAAATAATACGTTGCTTTTCTTAGACGTATTAGTCAAGAAAAACTGCTACCTATTTCGTCAATAGCGTATACAGAGAACCCACTTTTACTGAGTTATATCTTAGTTGGGATTCCTTTACTCCTAATTCTAGGAAAACCTTGTCTTACCCCCACACCCGTGCACTAGTGATGTGTTCTGAGTGTAAACAGGATTACTAACATTTTCCTCACAGACGGTTCCCCAAAAAGTGTTCTTTTTACTCAGATTAAGCTTAATATTTCTAAGTTTTATGGAATTAAAACACTCGGTCTACCTAAGTGTCTTGTCTACCTATCTTGAACTGGTTTCCGTAGTCAGTTTTTTGACTGATAGGATTTCATTATCTGTTATGCACTGTTTCAATTTTGTTAGTTTACATAACTTCTTTTCTACCACAAGTAATTTCTCATCTGTTCATATGAAAAACTTGTGATCGAAAAAAAAAAAAAAGAAAAAAAAAGACATGAGAATGGAAAATAATATTTAAATCAAGAATATCTATAGGAAACAATAAACACGTTTACTAATAATATTAGAATTTAAACAGTAGAAAAGTTAAGTAAATAAATGATAAATTAGTGAAGGGTTAGAATGTTAAGGAGCTCGTGTTAAGATGAAAAATGAATAAAAATAATGTATTCACTACATAGTAAATTGTTTTAATCAAATATGTTTCTATGCCCGATAATTTAGATTTATTTGTAAATAAGAAATTATATTGCACTAAGTATGTTTGCATCATAAAGCCTCTTCTTAAACCATTTCATCCTAGGCAATGTGATAAAGCCACTAAGACAGGAAGGGTTAATAAGAGTGAAAAACTGTGAGAAAAAGTTTTAAGAAGAGAGGAGAATAAAAGAATAGGATTCAATGAGACAGACGATAACGATTGACATTGCATTTACACTTTGGAAGCTCATGTTTGACTAGGAATCAGACTGCAAGAGTGTTCCATGAACGAGAAGTACAAGGGAAATAATTGTTAGCATAGAGTTTAGGGTTACATCTAGCAATTTCAACTGCAAAAGGAATAGACCAAGTTGACAATTTAGCACTGTGCTTTAAGAGTATTTAAAGTATTTATAGAAAAGGCAAAGGTAAGCTACGTTACGGGGGATTTAAATGAGTTGACAGATCAGGACCAATAACATTGTAGATTCTTTTATAGATTTTTAAAGAATCTTCAGATATATAGCCGAAGTACCAGACCAGATGTAACTGCTATATTCAATGCATGGACAAATTGTAGACTTATAAATATATAAGATAGATTCTCACGAGAAAAATTGTCTGGCACAATAAAGTAAACCAACTTTCTAGCATTAGACATGGGAGTTGACAATCGTTCCACTTCCTGTCAATAGAAAATTTATGACCGAGAAGGTGAAATGAGTCATTCTTCTAGAGGTTAGCATCCTTCATGCTGATAGAAAACATAAAAGGATATTTAATGATTAAAATAAATCAGTTTTGTTTTGGAGGCGTCAAAAATAACAAGTTCTAGTTAGCAACAAATTGAAGGACATATTTGAGATCAGCTGACAGTTTCACCTTATCAAACCAATCATACGACCTCCGGCTAGATTCGAACCTGCGTCCCCTAGATCAACTGATCATACACCGCTCGACCACGAAGGACTTACAGTCAAACAAAGTTCGAAATAATGCATTCTTTTCTTGATTAATCAAAGAATTCATATCAGCTCTGTTTTCGTATCCTAATGTAAATAAATGTGAACAAAGACAATTCATGTACAAAATTTTGTGCGTTTAAAAGAATTATTTCGGGTTCCTAACAAGATTTCTAGATTATTCAAACCGGTTCATATAAGTAAATATACTGCTTGATATCAAAAAAAAAAAAAAAAAAAAAAGGAGAAAAAATTATCTGCTCAAATAAGAGTATCCATTAAAAATAATATTTGAACAAATAAATTAAAAATATGTCGGAGTTAATCCATTTCGTACCATATTAAAAAAAAGCAGTTAGTAAATGTATATATGTGTTTGTGTGCGTTTATGTGTGCGTAAATAGATGGATAGATAGACAGAACTGCAGTTAGTGCGCATGAGTATTAAGTATGTGGGAATGTTTCCAGCGAATGACCTGTTTTCCTCTTGACAACTGTTATCTCCCTCTAACCCTGTAAGTTACTTGTTCACCACTGCTGTTGCTTGGTATTGAACTCACAACTTTTTGGGTCAAGTCACAGGAACTAACCAACATCTATATATACTGGGCCATGTGTCCTTACTTGGTGAACAAGTAACTTACAGGGTTAGAGGGAGATAACTCATGACTACAAGAAGAGGCTTTACGCAAGGAAAGGAGATGATATACCCCAGTGATTGTAATAAAGGGTTCGGTTCGAAATTCCTAGCATCTGAAGAAGGCGGAGGCGTACAATGGTCGAAACATCTTACAAATTGCAACAAAGATGAGGACAGTAGTCTGAATAATGTAAATACTACCTCATTTCAGAAATATAGACAAATGTATATATATATATATATATATATATATATATATATATATATAGTGTGTATCAAGAATACTTTTACAACCTTTGAGGACAATTTCTTCAAACCAAACCAGAGATAATGATCCATATAAACATATGTTCGCAAATCCGTCGTTTTTTATTTTAGTTTACTGTATATGGCACTACGTTGACATATAGTTATTTACATTTATCATTTGTATACATTTGTGGCTAATCTGTCCTTAACGTTTAACGTTTATAGTATTGAGTTAACTGAGAAGTGTTCGTTTAACAATGGCAGGATATTCATATCGTGAGCAGGCAGATATGATTTTTACATACGACCGTGCGAATGGTAATTGACGCAAGGCTATTCGGCTATATCAAAATGTTTTTCTAGACCGAAGGCAGCCGAGTTATCCAAACTTTTCTGTTATTTATCTTCACGCTGCTGAGACATCTGTGAAACGACAAATTATGGATCGAGGAAGACCGATATCCACTCGTTCACCTGACCTGGAAGAACATATTCTAGACATATGAGTTAGACGATTCAGATATCAGCACATGTCAAGTGGCTCTAGCCTGTCATACATCTCATAGAACCGCAAAGAGGGTACTTCAAGAGCAGCCCCTGTATCCGTATAATTTGCAACGTGTGCAGAGTCTTCTGATAACTCACCACTGGAGAACATTCGCCGTTGCATAATGTTACATGTTATGATGTTATTGTATAAAATGCCGGTCTGTTGTTTCGTCTCTTCGGTCTTCTTTAGGGTTGGGCATCCTTATGGTATAATACAGGCGAGACACCAGCATTAGTCTGGGTTGGAATTGTAGGTGACTGTTTGGTAGGTCCATATGTTCTCGTAACAAAACTTACAATGATGCAACGGGTGCATGCGTGTGTAGAAGCAAGCGGAGGACATTTTGAACATTGGTTATGAATGGCGTTTTGTTGTCAGGATCCGGCCTCAAAATTTGTAAAAGTATTTTCGATATATATATATATATGTATACACTGTTATTTTAGGCATAAAAATAATTACGCTTTTGAATATCTGAATTCATATATTGATATTTTACAATTTATTTTCCCATTCGAATGAATATATATATATATATGTGTGTGTGTGTGTGTGTGTGTGTATATTCATTAGAAGGGGAAAATAAATTGTAAAATATCAATATATGAATTCAGATATTCAAAAGCGTAATTATTTTTATGCATAAATAACGGTATATATATATATATATATATATATATATATATATATATATATGCAGGCATCTCTGTATATTTATTTTAATTGTATTGAAGTTGGAATCTCTTGACTAGATTGAAATGTAATACAATTTCAACCGTGTATTTTTCTTCTAATTTTCCCTGCTGCTTCCGTGCATTCTGTCGTTCATTTTGTTTATTCAATCATTCTAGTTTGACAAAAAACGAATGCGTTTTCGGTGTAGGTTTTCTGTTCAGGGAGGTTCCTAACGTCAGTTTCACCTTCATCTTTTTCACTTTTCTATGACCCTTTTGGTCATAGAAAAGTGAAAAAGATGGCATACAACAAAAAGTTAAACTCAAAATAGTAAAAAAAAAAGAAAAAAAAAAAGAAAAGAAAAGTAAAGAAACTTTAAATGAAACCGTGCTTTCTGTCTCTTTTACTGTTTCTTTCTCTCCACTACCTGAGCGTTCATAAGTAAATTCTCATAAAAAATAAAGACAAGAACACGAAGGTGAAATCTCGCTGTTCAACGCTTCCCATTACAAATAACAAAATTAATATCGACAAAATTACACATTATCGTTCTTACTTTGGTTTAGAATATAACAGAAAAACTGAAAACAAAAAAATACTCCTTTTTTGTGAGTTTTCTTTTAATTAATATTTGGTTTACGAATTCTAATCTTTTGCTATCTTTATCTTATTACTGTATTGCGTTTGTTCTTTTTTCAATGAATTTTCAATTGAATTCCTTTAGACTACTATGACGACGAAGCAAAGCATCATAGAATGAAATAAATAGAGATTAGATAGAAAATGGCGATAAAAAGACAGGGAAAAGAGTTTCACAATCGACGAGGGGCTGCAATGGGAGGAAGTGAAAGAAACAACAACAAAAAAAAATCTTTCACGAAAGACGAGACAAATTCATGAAAATAGCTATAAAAATACATTATCCCTGATTTATTCAATCGAATATCCACATCTCTGTTGTCTCTTTCACTACTTTGTTTTCGATGCAATCTCTGGTTTTCAAAATATTGTCTGATGTTCTGGATAAGAAATATTTCTGAGATATCTTCAAGCGCAACATAGTGATTTGTCACTTTTGTTGTACACATATATAAGTAATAGCGTGATCTAATAAGAAACAAGCATAGGGATGTTATAAATTATACACACACACACACACACACACACACACACACACACACACTATATATATATATATATATATATATATATAAATTTAAGTCCGCATGAATAGTATGAATTTGAATTGAAGAAAGCATTTCTTTTACACGGCAAATATTTATTCCTCAGTGGAATCTTCATATATTTTTAGTCCAATGTTTCTCAACCTTTACTCAGCCGCATCCTGCATTGCGTTATATAATTAAAATAAAGATCAACGAAACACATTAGAAAGACTTCTTATGGCCATCTGTATTTGCAAAGTCCGATTAGAAAGTACGTATTTATTTAATATTTTTATACTAAAGTTCATTTAATACAAGTATCGAGATCTACTCAAGATAGAAGATCATTGTTAAAATGTTTATGATGAATGACTCTTGACTTGAAGAGATTAATATTGTAGCGCTTACGGAAGCATTTACGTAGGAATTTTCTTCCACTAAGTAGAGGTGGGAAATAAACTGGGTGGAACTTTTTACATTTGAAATACGAGTGTTATTCAAATCCGCGGAATTAACATGTCGTGTACTAATTATAATGGATTGAACTGATACAGCTAAGAAGGAAGTTCATCTGAACATTTGTGACATTGCGTCTGTGGGAAAGAGGCTGCATTGTGGAGAATAAATTTTCCTTCACAAAACCGCGTTTTATTAAAGCTTGAAAGTGAGGTTTGAGAATCACTCGCCCAAGTATGACAGAAGTACTCAATTTTAGGTTTATTCTGATTCTTGTAAAGATAAAATAGGCAAACAAGTCGAATGGCACCAACGTATTTTCTTTGTAATTTTATCTCAGCACAAATTTTAGTTTTGAAAACAGTCCATAAATTTCTCTTTCGGGAAAGCCATCAGATGTTTCATGACGTTCTTCTTAATCTGGATCACGGTGTTTCATCGACGGGTTTACATTCTGTAAAAGCTACAAGTCACTGGAAGCCAACTCTAGGAGCCTCCTACACTTGGATGATGCGAGGTTTTGTCAACAGCTCACGAGTTTCTGGGCCATTATGATTGCAACGTTTATGCAGTACAGAATTTTACTCGACTAATAGGGTGCCAACACCTTATCACTGGTTCCCGAGAGATCTAAAATAGCTAGATATTTACATGTCAAGAAACACACACACACACACACACACACACACACACACACACACACACACACACACACACACACAGGTAATAATAATAATAATAATAATAATAATAATAATAATAATGGCCACTTGTTTTCCAGGATACACGTTTACCATGACGCGGCTAGCTAATCCCATTTGTAGACGCGTGCTCAGGCACACTTGTGTTTCTTTAACACCCACGGAGCTTACCTGTGGTTTATACTGCAACTATTCTCAAAGGAATCCGTCTACTGTCACAAGGCTTGGGTCAACCCGTGGTATGTCTTTTTAAAGAGACTTTCCAAAGACTGACACTTTCTTCCAGGTGGATAACAACAATTTCAGACGATATTTACACATGTAATTATTCCAATTTTTCATAATCTTTTCCGAGGTGAAAGTTCACAATTACGCATCTGTTCATATTTTTGTTCTTTTATGAATATTTTTAAATTATTTACCCAGCTTAAGGAGTTAATGCGTAAAGGGTTACTGGGAGTGAAATAGAATGAGAAGACTTTAGTGAAGAGAAAGTACAATAAAAGAACAGGTTTCAGGGAGACAGGAGATGATAACTGACGTCGCATTTAAATATTTGAAGACTGTAAGTGCCAGAAAATAAAGAAATGTTAAGGGTGTTCTACAAGCAAGAAAAGAAACTATTACAATAGAACTTACAGTTACATCGAGCTATTTCAATAGTGAAATGATGCCAATCTAGTCTTACGCTTAAATTCATGTAGTCGAAGCATCAAGATGAGAAATCATTTGAACAATTGTCATGAAAATATTTGTAGAAAAGACATCACGACGGTGGGAAAGTAACTGAAGTCAAGATGCCAGGTCCGGATCGATAACATTACAGAATCTTCTTTGAATTTTGTCAAGAGTCTCGAGATATATAACAGGAACGTCAAACGAGATATGGTAGCAATATTCAATGCAATTTATGGTTACGTCGAAGAATGTTGACATTTTTTTTTTAATCATATCAACCCGAGCAAGGCGATAACGCCACTGATGCGCAGGGGGCTACGTAAGAGTAAAAAGATTGGAAAGGAGAAAGCCGGAAATTACATCCTAAACAGGGAACACGGGATGAGCCTCTTCACCTGTTCAATAGACGTGGGTGGAGTGTGAACCGGGCGATAGTTTAGTCTATCTACTCCAATTGAAAAAAATAAAGAAAGAAAGAAAAGAGTGAAAAGATTGGAAAAGAGAAAACCGGAGACTGCATCCTAAACAGGAAACAAGGGATGAGCCTCTTCACCTGTTCAATAAACGTGTGAGCCGGGCGATAGTTTAGTCTATCTACTCCAATTGAAAAAAAAATATAAATAAAGAAAATAGTGAAAAGATTGGAAAAGAGAAAACCGGAAACCGCATCCTAAACAGGAAACAAGGGATGAGCCTCTTCACCTGTTCAATAGACGTGGGTGGAGTGTCAACCGGGCGATAGTTTAGTCTATCTACTCTAATTGAAAAAAAAATAAAATAAAATAAAGAAAAGAGTTATTATTATTATCACAGGGCTCCGGCCATTATTGCCTCCGGCTATTGTTGCCTCCGGATTTTTTCAGGTGTCTGTCTATCCCAGTAATTAAATGAAATGAACTCATTATATAATTTACTGGGGCAGACTGTTCTCATTCTGCGTTCTCAAGGAACAATAGCTTTGTGGATCAAAGAGTTGCTGGGTGAATTGGGTGCTATAGTAACTGAGTTCAATCCCTGAACCGGGTAATACAGACTCAGTAGAATAACTAAAAAGGACTAAAAAGTACAAGATATTCATTGATATGGACTATGAGACGATAATAATATATGCCCGTAGAGTGTTGAATTCGAAATTCTCAGATTACTTGGAACGACAGAGACCTGAAGAAGGTGTTCATCTGTATGTAATTCTATGTGTACGGGATCAGTTTGCGTATACCGGTGTATACTCATATTTGCATGTGTCGTCAATGTGTGTATGTGTCGAAGTGTATATATAGGGGTGTGTAGATGTGTGCGTGAATCCGCATGTGTGTGCATTGGTGCATAATGAGGTGTGTATGCGTTGTTGTGTGTTTGTTCCTGTACGTTTTTGTGTACATATATGTTTCTGTCGCTGTACGTATGTGTCTTCGCATTTCTATACCAACACGTGCTATTTATTGTACCGGTGACTGGACATCGTATGATGATACTGCATTTTCCAACGGAAACATGTACAGTAGCCAAAATGTCTTGATAATACCAACATAGATGAGGAAATTAATGCGAATGTAAATGATAACTCCTCATCACTGCGATTCAAACAGAAAATAGTTTGTTTTTATTAGAAATATCAGCTAATGTGCAAAAGCAAGCAGATTAGAATCAATAAAATGCAAATAAAAATATTATAAAAGATCAAAGCAAAGATTTTTTTAAATGATCCAATGATTAAATGTAGCAAATGTTGTGTGGATTTGTGAACTTTTTTTTTAATCGTATCACCCCGAGCAAAGCGGTAACAAAAATAGAAGATTGGAAAATAGAAAGCTGGAAACCACATCCTAAACAGGGAACAAGGGATGAGCCTCTTAACCTGTTTAATAGACGAGGGTGGAGTGTGAACCAGGCGATAGATAGATCTATCTACTCCAATTGAAAAAAAAAAAGCGGAAAAATAAAAGACTTTCTGGTTGTCTTCTTTTACGTTTTCCGTATGTGACATAAATTTGGAAGAATAATAACAAAAATTGTCTTGGTCTCAAAGTTGTAACCAAAACAAACTGAAGATTTCCAAATAATTAATGGAATAATGAGAACTACAGTAAATATTAGGAAAGCTGGGGAGCTTATCAACTGAAGGGTGTTTGAAATAACAAAAATGAGGACAATAGTTTGAATGACAATAGTTACATTTAGAAATATAGACAACACGATAGTAACTAGAAAGGATGTCGTTCGAAACATACTAAAAAAGACGAAGATATTTGTACGAATTTGAATAGCAACATAATTTAATCTCGGCACTTTAGACAAATAAAACGGAAGAGCATATCGACCTCTACGAAGAGAAAGAGGAAAAAATGAGAATAATCATCCAATTCATGGCAATACTTTATATCAGAAATTCAGACACCACGTTGAAGGCAGTAAATTCCACCGACCGTTTTTGGCAAGCTATTCTCTCAAGCTGCTGTTAATGAGTAACCATCCTCATAATTGCAGACTTGCGCCAGATTCTATAAAGTTACCTGAATATCTAATCATAGGCATGCATCAATAATTATTTCCGTCGGCAAATGCTGTGTGTGTATACGATGTCCAGTCACCCGTACAATAAATAGCATGTGTAGATATAGAAATGTGAAGACACATGCGTTTTGAGACAGACATATATATGTATATGTACACCTAAACGCACGGGAACAGGCACACACCGAGGCATACACACATCGATATGCACGAATACATACACGTGCAGATACACGAATGCATCCACACATCTCTATATATTGCGCATGCGGACAGACTTAATGACACATACACACATTGACAACACAAACATGAATAGACACCGGCACACGCAGGCTTATCCTGCACACATAGAATTACATATAGATGAACATACTCGAACAAAAACACGTACACGGAAGCAGACACACGTGTGGATATATCCACATCCATTGAAATTGAGACAACACAATCGGCCAGCGTATAATCAGCTTGTTTTTTTCTTTCCTTTCCGCCCTCCGTAAAATGTCACAGGTCGAAGTCCGCCATGTTGTGGGGCTCCCATCTAACCAATTAATCTGCTTATCTAGCGGCCTGTGGTGACGCCAATACCGCCCTTGCTTCGCAGATCGTCGACCCCGATAGAGAGGCTCGGATAAGGGACTGGGAAGGCGAAGGAGAAAACGACCGAGAGGTAGAATCAATGGGGTCGGTGGCTTCATCTTCGCC
The DNA here is from genome assembly GCA_037127315.1 of Ascarosepion bandense. Lineage (NCBI taxonomy): Eukaryota > Metazoa > Mollusca > Cephalopoda > Sepiida > Sepiidae > Ascarosepion > Ascarosepion bandense. The sequence goes on along the minus strand of JBBBDQ010000789.1, from coordinate 2,385,946 downwards.
TTTCCCATCTGCTTCCTCTACCCCAGGCCTCCACCGCCATTTCTTTCTCGATTTACCCAGTCAGAACGTTGTTGGTCGCAGATCCCATGACGCCGACCGACTCGATTCATACGCAAATATTCAAGTCTCAATTCCCCAAACACTTGGAAATTCAGTGGCTTGGCCAACCCTTGGCTTTTAACTTTCATTTTCTTACAAATATTTTGTATGGCGGTGGACCTGAGAGTTTCGCCTGCATTTTGACTTTTTAGATTTATTTTTGCTCGCATTTGTTTTATTTTATTTTTTGCTTTTTTTTTAATTTTTTTTTTTTTTTTTTTTTTGCGACGACAGGGTTAGCCAATTTGTTTTTAGAGTGAGACGGTGTGATTTCTTATGTTTTTTTGTTGTGGAGTATGGAATTTTATAGACGTGAATGTGTTTGTATCCATTAGAGTGATCGTGGTCCGTTCGTTCGCATTCGGACGTTTCTTCTTTTTTCTAAATACAATTCTACAAATTTTTATTTTCACAAATACTTAGACATGCGTCTACACGGAGGTAGATAGTAAAGAAATGAATTTATATTTTTGTTTATTTATGAGTGTTATCTACATAGATAGATATGTCTTTATAAGTGTGCAGGCATTTGTTTTAGTCTAATATAAGGTTCATGGTGAGTTGGATGATTGTGTTGCAACAGTTTTCTGAGCGTTCGAAATTCTGGCTTTTAATCTGACAGGAATGTCTCCTAATATTATAACTGCGACAACTGAGACCAGATGGAAACAGGCAATTATCACATTTACAAAAAGGGACCCTACAGATAAGTATGCAGAGGTTAGTGAGGCTACAAGCATTTACTGAGGATCGAACTCACTACTGTAGTAATGGTTTTACGAATCCCTGTATCGAAGCTGTGACTGACACAAGATCAAATGCTGTATAGACTAATAAGAAAAACCGTGCTGAGAAGTTATAAAAACCTATTGGATTTACATATATATATATATATATATATATATATATATATATATGTAAAGCAGATTTTCCCAAATGATGGGATGCGACCTAAAGGTGGGTCACAAAAAGATATACTAACACTAGCTTCGATTAAACGCAATCTGTTGAGGTAGATTTGGGCTGTTACTGCTAGGCTGTTGTATCAAGTAGTATGTTGTTTTGACGAGCTTAACTAATCAGATTCATCATGCTCTCAAGTTAATCATTCGTCATCGTAAAAATGACATTAATTTTCACCTATTCATTTAAAGATTATTTTTTATAATCTTTCATATGTTTTTGCCCAATAAACTTTAGTGGGTCGCCATAAGCTGTGGTCATGAACAGTGGGTCGCCGTTTTAAAGATATGGGGAATCCCTGGTCTAAAGAGTTAATGAATGCATTTTTAATATGATACTTTTATTACTTCAAACGTTATTATACTGGATACTTGTATTTAAAATAGACGCCCAATTTTTATTTTTAAACGATGTGTATTAAGTCTATCAGCCTGCAAACTCGAGAAATCTCAGTAGAAGAAATGTGACTTGCGGTAGGGATCAAAAATGCCACCCACCTTTAGAAGAACGGCATTTGATCAGGCGTACTTCAGCACTAGGTCACAGAGAACGTTCCATTCAGTAAGGTTCTATTTTCTCTTTTAAGGGAAGCACACACATAATCTAGGTATATTTCTTGAAAACCCACATCTGCTCAGTTTAGTAGTTGAAACGTAAACAAAGCCATTTCTAAAAAAATTATGGATTTATTTTTAATTCCACATGTTTATTACTTCGAAAGTTATTATAATGGATACTCGTAATTGAAATAGATGCATCAGTGTTATTTTCAATATATATATATATATATCACCAAAAGCGATACCTAAGGTTTAAAATGTATCTAAAAATAAGTGTTTTGTATAGCTTTTATTTTAGTTTTAATTACAAGATAATAGATTAAATTTTATATTTCTAATAAGTAAAATACTTTACTGCATTACAAATTGAATTTAAATTGATTGGAATGATTTTCTTATCCGTTAAATCGCTAAAACCGTACATATTGAGAAATCTATCAACACAGCATAATCCTCTTTTCTGAAACTATTTGAGGAAGATTAACTGATATAAATTTAAATTAATTTGAATATAAACAAATATAACTTATTTTTGTTTAAAGTATAGCAGAAAAGTGGAGTTGGGTGTTTTGATGTGGTGTTGACATATATATATATAAGAGTTTTCTAATTTGCTTGAAGCGTTAGGTGCATGGGTAGGTCTTGAAGGCTATCATAAAGGAAGATAAAAGGTGTTGGGTATTATCTATTTATTATTCATTAATATTTCAAGATCAAAATCTCATCTTCAGAATGGTAGAAGAGCTTGTTTTCACGTCCGCTCGTGGACCGCGGACCGTGTCTTTCAATGGTCATCCTTCTCTGCTACTGCTGTCGTTAATTGTAATGAGTGTGTGTGTGTGTGTGTGTGTCTGTATGTGTGTGTGTCTGTGTGTGTACCTGTAAGTGTGTTTGAGCATGTATATGTGCCTGTGTTTATAATTTATATATGTGTGCGTTGACCATAGTAGGATATGGCTTTTTCGCATATTTGTTAAAGTGATAGTCGTTGCAGTTTAACAATCTGATAGTATCTGTCTGGTTTATACATGTGCGCTGCGTTGACCGATAGCATGATTTGGCATTTTCGCACCACTGTCAGAGTCGTAGTGGGCGTCGTTTTACGACTTGGTATCTCTCTGCTTTAATTGTAGGCGTGTTTATTGCTACATTGTTTTTGTTTTTTACCATCCGGGATTCGTTCTCGTGTGTTCCCGTCTGTGCGTGTGCGTGAGTGTGTCGTGTGTGTGTGTTTATGTGCGTATACTTCTAGTTCTTTTTCTACTTCTGTGTTCATTATATATATATATATATATATATATATATATATATATATATATCTTTTTCCGGTATCATGTGTGCGTGTGTATGTGTGTGATGTGTGTGTGCATATATGTATATATATATATATATATATATATATATATATATATATATATATCTTTTTCCGGTATCATGTGTGCGTGTGTATGTGTGTGATGTGTGTGTGCATATATATATATATATATATATATATATATATATCTGTGTGTGTGTGTGTGTGTGTGTGTGTGTGTGTGTGTGTGTGTGTGTGTGTGTGTGCTCCGATGTATAGTATGATGGAGTATGGGATAAGAGTGTGTGCGTGTGTACGTATGTCTATTACATTTTGCGTTATATTATTACTAGTGGATGTAAGTTTGAGGGTATGTGTGTGTGCATTCTGGCTTATAGTGTGGTATACTTGTTGCTACTGTTCTCGTGTTTTGAAGCATGTATTTGTGTGCAATAATCTGTGATTGTGTTTGTGTGTATACGCCTTAATGTTGTGGCCGGTGTATGACAGGTGCGTGATAGCGTTAATTATTCTGTTATGTAATGTAAATTGAGCTCCTGTCTATTGTTGATCTGTGGGTGGAGTTTAGCTATTATTAAGGACTTTTTTATGCCTAAGTTTCTTTGGTTCCGCTCTCTTGCTTCAATATTGACTATTATGTTTTTGTCTGTGTTTTTGCATTTTTTTAAGTGCTTGTGGAAGGATGATGCTTGCATGTGTAAGCGTTCTTTGATGCTGATGTGTAACGGTCTGGTGGTGCTATCGACATAAAATTCCCCGCATTTAGCGCATTGTATGCGATACACGACTTAGACCTGGTGACATATACCGGTGTCAGAGATAGAGCAATTGGCCAATGTACATGTGGTGTCGTTTCTAGTATGTTATTTGTTGTAGTTGTAATTAAGGTGTCTACGAAGAGAGGAACCGTAGTGGGCCAGGTGTATGCCCTGTCCTTCTCTGCGGATAGCTCTACCTATTTTGTGATGATTTTTCGCTGAAGTGTGGTAACCTTAAGAAGCAGGTGTTAGAGCGGGGTGTCGTCTTCGGCTTTCATTACTTTTAATTTCCAGGCAACCCACAAAGGACTGTGGGTAACCGTTGGTCTTCACTATCTCCTTGAAATGTACAGTGTGGGTGTTTCGGTCTTCTTCTTTGCTGCATTTACTCCTGATACGTGCGAGTTCGTTTCTAATGTATCCGTTTTTTGCGCTGAGAGGGAGGGCTGATTGGTAGTGGACAAACATGTCCCTGCTGGCAGGCTTTTTTGTAGAAACCGATATGGAGTAGCTTTTTTACCGATACTTTCAGCTTGAAATCCAGCAGTGACAGGCATCCATTGTTATCAGGGTGTTCGATGGTGATTTATGTTGCCATTCATACTGTTGAACGTTGCCGCCATTTTATTCACCTCATCACCTGAAGAGGTGAGAATGAGTATGTCATCAATATATCTTATGAATAAGGCGTACACACTACATTTACGACCTTGTTGAAAATACAGGGTGCGTTAGGTAAATTGTCGTCATTTAATATTTTTAATTTCGCGCGTGAGCGTTGTTTATTGTTGATTTTGTAGACTGAAGGGTTATTTGGACACCGTCTGTAAGAAAGTAGCACCATGGCGCAAATCATCCAGCCAGAAATTTGGAAACGGCTTACTGTAGTATTTGGTATTCCCGCCGAAGGTTCAATACGACCATTTCAGAGTGTTTGGGCGTCAATCTGAGGGCAGTGCAGTGAATTTAGAAAGAGTTGGATTAGTCTAAGGGTTATTACGAAGGTGTTTGGTGTAATCACTAGTGATGATGAAGTTATGCCTCCATTCATTTTCTCACAGAGTCTCACACTCAACACTGTGCCCTACATCAAGTGCCTTGAAAAGGCAGCGCTATCTTGGGTCAAAAGGGTGGCTGCTGAAAGACCATATATCTGGCAACAGAACTTAACAGCAGGAGAATCCTCGATGGCAGTCACCTTTACATCATTTAACTCCCCAGACTTGAACCCTCTTTATTAGCGTGGGGCGCAGTGAGGTGAGAGACCAACAAAACTCCTTATAACACTAGAGAAGAACTAAAGACTAGGATTATGATAGCATTCATCAGCTTAAACAAGGAGGCGGTCCAGAAAAGATGCAAGAGATTCCGAAGTCGTCTGGAAGCCGTGGTTGACGTCAATAGCGATTGTATTGAATGTTTACTCTTTAGTATTTCAACATATTTTTTAGAAACTTTGCTAAAATTATATATCTGTTAAAATTAGACGTCAGTTTTATTTTTATTTTGGCGTAATTTATACGACAATTTATCCATTTATTAATCATCGTGACATCACTTATACTACGCGGACGATGAATTTTTACCTATCGCGATGAACGAGTGGTGATCTCTCAAGGAGTTCTCTTCCTTGGAACCCCTATTGGGACTTACTCAACTAAGACATCAAATGGAACTCATACATACGATCCATCACTAAATATACTGGAAAAATGGTCAGTTCCCTGTATCGCTCCTGTAAGTACTTGGCTCTTGTTATTTTCAGATGAGACAGAAAAAGTACTACTGCCATATATGGACAGAAGCTACACAATCTCTACCGTTGAAAAAAAACAGAGAAGAATGTGAATCTGGCGATAGGTGAAATATATTCCTATTGTTCAAACAAACTACATTCCTTAGTTCCACCAGTTCTAACCATTATGGCTAAGGTCCGCCATGACACACACTTTGTAGTGAAGCAGCTTCATTTCCTACATATTCCATTGACGAAATTCTGGAAGTTGGCTCCACAAATCATGGGTCCGTAGCAAGAAGCTGCTTGAGTGGAACTTAAAGCAACTTCTTTCCACGGACCATGCTTTGTATAACCGACTCCCAAGATAATGCTATCCCTATCGCTACAATCTTAACCTGTTCAAGTCTAGAGTTAACGGTTATCTTCCCACATATCCCCATAACCTGTGCCTTTTACTCTAATTGTCAACCTCGAGTGACGCTTAGCCGTTGTACAGGATGCACCTCATTGTTATGGATTTTGATAAGGGTGTGTACACATTGGCAATATGGCAATAGGCGTTACAGCATATTGCTGTGACTCCAGCCCAGACAGGAAAGTAGTTAGAGGATTATTCTTTTTCTTTTTTTGTCAAATATCTACGTCTTTTTAAAATATCAGGCGAGGTTACGGAGTTCTGAATTAACTGCTTTGACAATAAATGACATAAGGTCAAAAAATAAATGTGTAAACTAAACCCTTTTTTTCTTCATCGTTATTTCTTGTTGATATCCACACCATATATATTTATATATTACGATAAATGTTATAGTGGGTTCATGGATTTATGCAGACACCAGTATCTCCCTGCCTTGGTATCGAAATAGCTCCCAACAGGATGAAAGCATTTATCTCTATCAGCTTCATCTAAATCGCTTTAAAACCCTGCTTGCTTATTCATTATGGTTAAGGTCAAATTTTGTGAAATGACTAGGAAACCTTCCAGCACTACCTACGTAGATATTAGTTGAGTACAAAAGTCTCTAGTGTTTTCACCCATGCACGCATATACAAAGTGGTCTAAAAGTAGGAAGGAAGTAAGAAATCCATTGGGATCAAGTCAGATGAACGAGCTGGCCAATCAATTATACCTTTTCAGCCAATCTATTTCTTAGAAATTGTTTCAAAATATTCACGGACTGCTCTTAAATAATATAGAGAGGCCCCATCTTGTTGGAAATGATACACAAACGTATTCCACATACGGTTAACCTACTTTTGGAATGTAAGACATATAAATCTATATATCACCTAAAAACTGAAACCTATTATCTAAAATAAAGAAATACGTAAAAGAATTTTCAAGCTAAACTAAAATAATAAATAATGTTTACATAAATAAAAATTCAATAACAATAGCATTTACTCACTTTTTATTAAATTAAATCACTGAGCATTCTCCATAGTTTGCCTTGACTTTCACAGTTAACCTGAAGGATAATTATGAATGTTCTTAAATTTAAGAATTTTGAAAACATAACGATATTTTATTTACTTCTGTTTATAAATAATTGTGCAAAATAAATTTGCCTTGATAAAGTCTATTAGAGAAGTTTTCCTTTTGTCTTTATTTCATATCGTTATTTTACAGATACATTTTTGGTTATATCTGAATATTTACACATGCGTACTCAAACACACACATATTTTTTTTTTGGTGGGTGTTCATATGTACATATGTATTTTTGCATTGTTATATAGACTGTGTAATACGAGATCGTCTATGTTTATCCTCATTTTCTTTTTTGATTTCCAGTGTCTCCGTAAGTGTTGGCGTGTGTGTGATGATATGCATAAAAATATTCCACTTGAATCTTCTTTGCTATTTCTAAAAATGTTTCTCATTTTTTATCCTGAAAATTTTATTTCTTTTTCCTGGCAAAAGCTCACTGATTTTTTTCTCAAAGAAGAGAAAGATTTAATTCATTTTTATTCCGTTCTGTTGCCCCATGCGAATTGACAGAAAATAGATTCACAAAGACAGTCACTGTGTGTCGATTTCTTGCAGGCAAATTGTACGCACGAGATTCTTCATATTTAGGCAGTTAACTTGCGTTCTTAAATGCTTGTTTCTGTGCACGCTCGTGCGTGTGTGTGTGTGTGTGCGCGCGCGTGTGTGTGTGTGTGAGAGAGAGAGAGAGAAAGGGTGAGTGGTAGAAGGCACGGGAATCTGTTGATGTCTTCATGTATAAGTCGGTTAATTCTTAGACACTGAAATTGCTAAATTGTATATATATATCGTTTCCTCGTTTTTAGGCCAATGAAACTAATATATTGTTGTTTAAGAAAACGGCAGAGAAAAAACGTCCGACTTATTTCCTCCAGACGCTATTGTAAATTCCATTAGCGAGTTTGTATACAATCTGGGTGAAGGTATAACTTTTCAAACGTATTACATAAGATATGAATGAATCTTCAGCAAGGATTGTGCACAGTAGAATGATGAGAAGTCCGATTATTATTAAGAAAATTGCCCCTGACGAACATGAAAAATACATAAATTTTATTTTGCCGAAACAACCAAGCGAAATAAGTTTTGAGGCTACTGTAGGAATATTATTAAAAGAATTCTGAAACAGAACCTCATTGTTTAATGCATAGTAAATTGCTTAAATTTAGTAAAATGTGACGATGACGATTTTGTTACTAACGCAGGAGTTGTCAATCGACAATGTGAGAAGTTTAAGATAAATGAATTAACTTCCGACTCATTTAAACTTCTGATATTGGTTCAAGGCTTAACTTCAAATAAGGAAGCAGAAATAAGATCCAGCATTCTGACCAAGCTAGAAATGGATTCAAAACTAACTCTCCAAAAATAGCTGAAGAGTATCAGGGTATCATGCATTTAAAAACTGAAACCGCAAGAATTGAGGAGAGAGATATTTTACAAATAGACAGCGTCCGACAGTCTAAGGGGAAAAATACACACTTATCGAAACAATAAAAAAATACGATAACCACCGACCCCAGAATACTTAATACTTGCCACGCTTGTGGTGGTAAACATTTTAAAAGTGATTGTTTCTTTAAAAACAAAAAACGTTACCAATACGGAAAATTAAGACATAAGAGTACTTATTGTAAACCCTTAAAAATGGACGAGAAATTAAAAGTATGTCAACAAAATAAATACACTGGATAAAGTCGACAAGCTGAAACAAAAAAAAAAAAAAAAATTAGCAAGACTTCGAACGAAACTTCACCAAAGAGAAAATTTGTTTTTGTCACGACAAACAATATGAAAATAAAATTTCCATTGGATACTGGGTCCGATATTACTATAATTAATGAAAAGTCTTTGAGAAAAATGGGTAGACCTAGTTTTTTGTATACTTTCGATGCCAAGAGGACAAAAATTAAACTGCAACCAAAATGACATATATGCTGCATACGCTTCGATGAAACGACGATTATTAATTCTACGACGGGCTTCCAAAATTTGTTATCTTCTCTTTTATAAAATCGCTTGCCTTATCCACGCTGATAAAATGACGATATTCTCACTTAATAAATTGACGACCGTATCCCGTATATATGAATAAAGGAATACAACATTTTATTTATTCGCATCTTAGTGACGTGGAATAAAGTAGGATATGGGGTCGGAGGAGTCAGCATATACGCATCGAAAGGGCCAGCCGAGACTACCGTAAAGTCAAGGCCAGCTCGATATGACGAGAAGAACGTGTGACGTCATCATCTTGAGTCCTTTAACTTTCAAGAAGTGAGTTGTCGTTTGTGTATTTGATTTTTCATGGTGTTTTAAAATTATTTATCTATATTTCTTTTAAATATTGCATTAATTTATAAACAAAAACAATGCCTTACAGATGTGCTGTACCAAATTGCAAAAGGAATTATAAAAACGACCCAAAAGTTCACGTATTTTCTTTTCTGAAAGATAAAGAATTATCTAGGTACCTGTAAAAAATCGCTAAAAAAAACAGCATAGTATGAAGGAAAAAGGCCTCAAACTAAAGAAAAACAAAGTTTTGTCGGTTTATGTTATTATAAAACCAAATTATTTTTAAATTATTTTAAAAATAATTTAATTCTTTCTAAAACGTTCAAAATTTTAGTTGAAAATCGTTTTTCTTTCGTCTGTGAGTTACGTAATTTTTAGAAGGGCTTATTAGGTAAACGTAATATTTCGCAAGGTTTTTTTTGCCGTTGAAAGACACAATTATTTAGAAATTCTTGTAAAAATCAAATAATTGTCGGATTTTGATGAAAATTTCAGAACGTATTCATAAATGACTGAAATCATTTTTGAAATGAATATTTTTAGAACATCTTGGTAAAAGTATTTTTTTACATATGTAATACTATCGCCCAGCTGGATACGGCCACCAAATATGTAACACCCGAGGGGCTGTTCTGTAGACGATTACGGACGCTGCTGCTGATCGTGATGATCTCGTCACAGAAGCTGGTCCTCAAGACGTCTATTACAACAATGGACCTACTGCCCACGTTGTGATTTGATCTCAGAAAGTCACGTTGTGCAAATCCGGCAGTCGTATTTCTACCAGATCCAGACCGGACACTTGTGGTTAAAATAAAATAAACATGGCACAAAAAAAAAAAAAAAAATTAAAATAAATAAATAAATAAGGTCGAATACGCCTGGAGAGTTACGAAGAAAGTTTTATAAAAAAAATAATTATTAGTTACAGGAGCAGATAATACAGTTGTCGGAATGCCAGTTTACAACGGAGAGAGTGAATGTGTGTGTGTGTGTGTGTGTGTGTGTGTGTGTGTGTGTGAGAGAGAGAGAGAGAGAGAGTTTTTAAAATATCAGAGCTTTCAATCTTCGAATAAGTATGTCTTTTCTAAATTTCGTTAAAGTAATCAGAGCTCTTCAAGTTTTCATTAAAGCATATTCTCTATCATCAGAGCTGTTAATTCTCTATGTAACTTTTAAAACCACAAAGTTCTTTCGGGTTCTTATCGGAGCTTAACGGAATCAACCGAATTAGAGGCGGCTGATGGCGGCGACGTGAGGGCGGAGGTGTGTGGTTGTTTTATTCTTGTCGCCTGAAAACTCTCTCCCAACTCTTTAAAAATTCCTTTTATAGCAGTGCGAACTTTTCGTCAAGGATAATCAGAAATTTCAATTCTCCACATAACTTTTAAAACAATAACGTTCTTTCGGGATTCCTATCGGAGGCGCATTATTCAATATTAACTCTTTAAGTTAATCGGCGTCAGGCGTCATTCGACATTAACTCTTTAAGTTAATCGGCGGCAGGCTTCGTACGACATTAACTCTTTAGCCATAAGTTCTATGGTAGGCGACTAGCCTCTGGGTCGTGGCTCCCCAGTTGGGAACCTTTTCCACAGTCGTTACGTTTCGACTGCAATTTCAACAACTACCCAGCCAACAACTCCTATTTTTCTCGCTGAGTCTCCATTTTATAGCCATCCCCAATCCTCTTGGGGGATCTAGCCGACTCAATGATTTTGACCAATGAGATTATTTTCCACCCACACGATTTGCGGGGAACCATGGCTCGACGATTGAAATATCAACAGCTTTCTGTCTTCTTTCTTTCGATTACATCATCTGTCTTCCGATCCTACAATCTGCTCCCAGGAATAACTGTTGAGGATCTAACCCTAACTGACCTCATCAAGTAAATCCTGACATTTTGTTATGGCTAGTTACATATTATAAAATTTTAACTGGCCCAAAACAATTCGTTTCGAACACGAAAAAAGAAGAAAAATTATATTTTTCTCCTTTTTCCCAACTGTCAACCAATTTTTCTATTCCCCGGATTTTACAAGTACATAAATAGTATTAAATATAGTTTTTTTTACGTATGCTCACATCGCGGACCACAATAAAGCATAAATAATAATACCACTAATATTAATTTCTCTCTCTCCGTTGTATTAAACCAAACAAAAAAAACATATCAGCGGGAAATGGTGTCACACATATGTTACCCCTCCCCCAATTAATTTTCGGAAATGTCTAGAAATTCTCAATTGTTTCCCCATAGACCTAACATTAATTAAATTCAAGAGTCATTGGAAAATGCTAAACAATTGTCAATGTTTCTACTAAATTAGCCCATTTTTAGAAAATCTGCTCCGAATTGAGAAAACAAAAATGCAATAAAACTAGGCAATTTTGTTTATTTGGATAAACTTTAATTGGTTTTATAAACAATATATATTAAGGATAACATAGTCCGAAAAGAAAAGAATCAATGAATAATGAATTTTTACAAGAATTGTTTTCATTTTATTATTTTTTATTATAATAATTTATAAAGTTTCAAAAATCTTTTAAAATGTTCTCCTTCATCTTTAACGATGAGTTGTTAAATTAATGCGCGACGAGTATATTTATTAATCGAAAACTGAAAAGCTTAATACAAATAATTTAGCCAATGTATTTTTATAATAATTAAAACATTTGAATTGTGTGCATGCTGATTACCCGTATTTTATTTGTACGGATGTCCGTACGTGATAAAAAGGTCACGTGATTCAAGGGTTGTCTCCCTTACAGGAAAAGCTTTCCTATAATGAATGTTTATATTCAGTGCCTAATTCTTTTCATTTCCACGTGTTTCTGAACCACCCAATAACAGGCTTCCCAAATCCCGCTTTCAAAATTTAAAGTAATGTACTTCCTAGTTTCATCATCTTTTTACATTAATTGTGAATGTAGAAACCGTACAGAAATTGAAAAAAAAAAGCTTTCCTTTTTCTATTTTTATAACCCGTGTTTGGTCCGTTTTTGTTGTACATTTCAATAGCCTTTTTACTAATCCTACCACTGAAATTATAAATATTTTATTGTTAAATTCCTACTTAGCATAACATTTCATAAACTGAGTTAGTTTGGCTATTTCAATTTCATTCGTTCTTATTAAATTGTAAAATTATTTTAAAAATAAGTTTTATATTATTTACATTTTTATTTATTCAGGAAGCATATTCAAACGTATGGCTATAAAGCTAAACTAACAAACATTCTAAAAAAATATATAATTGCTGAAAATATGTTAAATTTTTAATTTTACTTCTTCTTCTATGTGCCCTGTCCCTTCAGGACGTAGGCGATCATGGTTCTCCGCTTCTCCCTATCCCTTGTGGCTTTTAGTATGTTTGCTCCTGTTACTCCTGGCAACCCCCGCTCCGTTATCCACCTGATCAGGCCCTGCAAATATGTTATCCGCTGCCTTCCTCTGTCTCTCTTTCCTTCTATCTGACCAGTTATTATCAGGTTCTCCAGGCTCTCCTTCCTCATTGCGTGTCCCAGGAATTTCAATTGTCTCTTCCTGATGCTCAGTATTAATTTCCTTTTTGTTGTTGAAAAACCAAAAATAGAAATGTTTGATTACGTTTTCATACAATTATATCACGTCTCGTCGTCATACTTAGCGCTTTTGACGGCTCCTGTTTGTCAGTATATAATTCGTGACCTCAGATGGCCTTGATAAGAGGACTACCGTGATTAAGAAACACTTTTATCTTGCATTTCAGACAGTAAGCAAATAATACTTGTTTCAAATCAAATTAAAGTAAATTTAAATTTGCTAATTTTAATAAAATAATGTTTCAGCAAGGTATATTTTATTTTTTAAAACCGAGAATTGGCTACTGTTTACAAAAAATAAAAAATGGCTGAAAAATTGAATTTAAAAAAAAAATTAGATTCCAATTAATATAATTTCGGTTTGAAATATACCAGAGTATTTTGCTTCCTGGAGTTAGCAACTTTAATTTCTTGGCTTCCAATTAAAGCTAAAACTAAAACTTCAAGAAAACTTTTTTATTTTTAAAAGTTCAATTTAAATTTAGGTATCGAAAATGATTGGCAGTACCTAAAATTATCTGATGTTTGTATCAAAAGATATAATTTTTTACTTACTAAATTCAGCATAGTGAGTATATTTTCTATTTAAAAATAAGTAACTTTGACCGAAACTTCTATAATTAAAGCTCGATTCCTCTATCTGTCTCTCTGTCTTCCGATCTTAACTGCCGCCAACTGACTGTGAGCGACTACGTTATCTTTTGGTATATTGTTTATAAACATTCTGAGGCCCACATTATTTAACCTTAGCCACACTGGTTTCAAAACAATCACATATTTTCCTCAAAAAGGGAATTTTGTCCGCATTATTAACTTTGACAACAATCAAATATTTTAAAATATTTTTCTTTTGCTAGCCAGTTTGCATATCGCCGTCTCCTCTGTTTGGAATTCAAAGTTTTCCTTCTTCTAAACTGATTGCTGCCCAAGGCTAGAGTCCAGTCTACACTGCTATTTAATCGATACCTGATGGGAAGGAAAAATAGATGGATTAACGCGAAAATGAGCGCAACAAACTAATGTGGAATTTGAAATCGGCTTTCTGCATCAGTATCCGTTACACTACCCGAACATCAATACGCTGCATACATTTGGAAAATAAATAAATGAATAAAAATTAAAATTTACCGATTGTTGAACCTTAGCCAAATACAATATGTTTATCTTTATAATGAAGTCCAATACTTCCATTCGAGCATCAGTTTATTTAATGAACTAGATGCAGTTTTAATTAAAAGAGAAAAAAATTATTATGGTCAAAATCTATTGACAATTTTGGAAATTTAACTCCAGAACCATAAATCATATATCTTTTCCGGATAAAAAGACTGTTGATGCAATATTGGATAGTAGAAATTATGGGATAGTAAAAATAAAAAAAAACAATAGCGATGAAAATAATAACAAGTGGTTAAGAATTTATACATTCAGATATGTAAATATGCTGGCATGAAAATCTGAAAAACTTTTATTTTGACATGTTTTTCCGATCAAACAATTTCATTAAAAAACGAATTTTATTTCAACAAAATTTGTATTAACGAGACAGAAGTGATTTACGTTAATCATATAAACACTTGACTTTTGTTTACTTTAACTGTACTGTTTCTTGAAATTGTAAATTACCCATTTCAATTCAGTTTTTGTTCATACATCCATTTATTATTAGGTTTTCGCATCCCATATTGTTTCAACACCAGTTAAATAACAGCAGATGCTTATTCACAGTTGATGGTATTTCCAATGCACCTTCGTCTGAATAACTTATATTTATTATTTTATAAAGCAGCAATTTCAGTATCATAGATTGTGAAGAGTTCAGTGGCATTCAAGTGAATTGAGCCTGTTCTCTAATATCAAGCCACTTTTTTTTTATTCTTTTCTTTAAATTTCGGTATGTTTCATCGATGTATTGGTTGGGTTTTTTTCCTCTTTTCAACCCCTTCATGTCTCTGCTTGCTATCTATTCAAGCAAAATCTTTTAGTTGCTCGCTATTTCCCTCTACCCAACCGTACGTACACTGAGTATCACATTTTTCAAATCGTCTTTCCTCATAATGTTTTTCCGGAAATTTCAAGTGTCTCTTTCTGGTTTTAAGTATGAGTGTCTCTCAAATAATAATAATACAATAAGCTCATCTAAAACAATGATAATTAAGTTTAACATTTTCTTTTTTTATTATATGTTAACACAAGTAATGCAAACAGGATATTTTTCGCATAAATATCGTAAAATTTATTCATAGTTACAATAATTTTTTAAATTCTTTTTTTAAGCCTTTCCAGATAAACTGATAAGCTATAGTCTGTCAAACACATGCATTTGTTTACAGCGAAATATAACAACATTAACTAATGAGAGGGATATTCGAATCAGCACGACTAACATGGCGATTTCCTTACAGCAGCAGTATGCTTTCGAATCAACGATATTTTTTGTGATTTTTCATCTGTAGATGATCGAATTTCAGTACCATGACAACCAGACAGAGACTTGTGGATATTCAGGAAGACTTGTAATCCATTCTTGACACTGATGAAGTATTTGAAGCTTGGGAAACAGAAAATTTTAGTTCCGATAATGACTTGAACATCTATAGCATTGGCAGTAGACCAAATGCATTTACTGCATGCACAGTAAATATTTATTTTTGAAAATAACCCCATTATTTATCTTATATTAAACAGTTCCTTGAAGTGTTAATGGCAAGTGATAGTTGATTCACAGGAACAAACAGGCGGTTTAACGCCGTTTTTAAATAATAGATTTACTTTGTCTTTGACAGTTATATAAAACAATCTATAAAGAAACATCAAAACAGCAAAAAAAAAAAAAAACACTGAAAACAATAAACCTTATTCTATGCAACCAAAATTTGCCCAAACAAAAAAACAAAGCAGACAATCGCATCTACCTCCCATTAGCATGGGACAGGCTAGCCTCCCAGAGAGTAAAATACTACGCCTCCTTGGCCTTACACTCTCGGCGGACCTCAAATGGAATGACTATATTGAATCCATTGCCAAATCTGCTGTTATGAAAGTGGGCTCCCTGTGCAGGGCCTGGAAATTTTTCCCACCTGAAACTATTCTGCACATATACAAATCTACCATCCGCCCGTGTATTGAATATTGCTGCCATATCTGGTCGGGTGCCCCTGCTGCTCTCCTTGGGCTTCTTGACAAAATACAAAGGAGGATCTGTAACGTGGTTGATACTGACTTGGCAGACCGGCTGCAGCCGCTCTCACACCGGCGTGATGTAGCTTCCCTGTGCCTCTTCTACAAGTACTTTCATGGCTTCTGCTCCGATGAGCTTAGATCACTGGTGCTGCCTAAGCACGAATTTACACGAGATACTAGATTAGCAACTAGGTCCCACCCTTTTACAGTTAAACAAATAAGATGTAACCGTAAATTCTACTCCAACAGCTTCTTTTCTCGCGCTTCCCGCCTGTGGAACTCCCTTCCACAAGTCTGCTTTTCCGACAGTTACAATCTCCAGGTGTTTAAATGTAGGGTCAATAGACACCTCCTGTCACACTAACTCCCAACTATTCTCACAACACTCTCATCTACCCAACCCTCATTCTCGGTATCCTCACCCGCCTATCACCCACCCTCTGTTATTTCCTATATTTAATCAGCCTTTCTCCACTCTACGTAGCCCCCTGCACAGTAGTGGCAGTGACATGCCTTGCTCGGGGTGAAACGCTTATAAAAAAAAAAAAAAAAGACATAATACTGGGTTTCAAGTTTACTTTAGATTTCAAGTGGGACTCATACACTTCACTGCTAAAGATGCAGGAGGAAATGATTGGCTTATTCTATTTGTGACTTATTTTGACAAAAATTTAGATTAGACTAAAAATAGGGCATTGCAGACATATATGAAATGAATATACACAAGCTTCACTTTCTAGCCTTGATAGGTTTACGTGGTTTTGTGAGGGATGACATTGTCCACTCTGCAACCTCTTCCAATACATATGCAATGTTGAATGTCTATTGCTATTTTCATGGCAACAAATCATATAACCTCAACTCTTTAGTTATACCAGTTACAACCTATACAGCTAGAACAATCCTTGTTACTCCTACTTAATTGAAGCACCCTAATTTCTCCCGTGCTCCATTAGTAAAAGAATGTTCCACTCAGCGTTTGCCCAATAACAGCCACATTGTGGAACAGATACGCGTGTGGGGGTTTGTATGAAAATTACAATCTTGACATTTTCCAGTCAAAGATTTACCCTCCCGTTATATCCCCTTTCATTCTTATTACGCATCTCATTCACCATTGCTATTATAACGATAAACCGATATATTACGCAACTCTCCCGTTTTGTATTGGGTAAGTTTTGTACTAAAAAAAGATAAACGTTATATAAGCTCCAATTGAACGAAAAAAAAAAGGGATTAACATTTTATTAAAAAATATTAGATTGTTCGGAAAGTAATTACGTATTATGCTATGAATTATGAGTCAACCAACTAGAGTTAAGAACTGAACTATGACTAAATGTAACCTTAAGTTCTATTCGTAAGTTTTTCTCTTGTACTTCTCGCTTGTAACATTCTCTTCCGGCTTCTTGCTTTCCAGTCAACTTTGCATATAAATATTTGAAGTTCAATGTCAATCAATATCTTTTGTCTTTTTAATTTCTGTTATTTTATTGATCTCTCTCCTTAATGATATTTTTCTCATATTCTCTCACACTCAGTAAACCCTTGCATCTTAGCGGCTTTTTTGTTGTTTTTTTTAATGAAGGAATCTTTTAATCAGCGTTGCCAACATTTTTTTTTTGCATTATATTGAACAGAATGTCACTTCGAGTATATATAATTGCACGGGCATCATCTACCGTTTGTGATTTATAAGACGGTTTCTCGAATTAAATTAAGCGATAGGAATTGAAAAACGCCAAAAAAAAAAAAAAAAAACTATAAAAATGTGTCTCAGTTGTGTATTTTGTAAACAATAATTTTTGTTTTCATGAAACAAGCTGACAACTTTTTGTGAGTTCTAATTGCGACTTGCTTTTCCTTTATTGGTATATTTTTTTCCTAACCTTATTTTATTTATTTACTTATTGTATATGCATGCGTATGTTTGAAAAAAAAACCTTGAGTTTTGAAAAAATGTATTACACGTCAGCAGAAAACGAAAAAAAATGTTGTTTTTCACAAAATGAAAAACCACAGAAGTTATTGCTTTGTCTCTGGTAGAATATGAAAAGTGTTTTCCATTACAAGTTCATGGAACATGGGAGGATACTCACTACAAATATTTATTAGCAACAACTTTATCGGGTAAACGAAACATTACGCCAAAAGTATCACTGCTTTGATGAACAGAAAAGGTTTATTTAGGATGGCCCTTCTATAGCACACTCTGCGAAACAAATCCAACAAAAATAATTTCGTTAGAATTGGAGATTCTTCTGTAGTTTTCTGGAATTATTTTCATATGATTTCATAATTTTCTTCTCTTCAGAACATAAATTATATAAAAGTTCGTAAATAATTGCATCAAACACACTATCATTTGGTTGAAAAGAAGATCCATGTTGCATCTTTCATACCTTGTAAAATTCGATCTCATTTAAACGCAGACGAAGATCTACCAAACACGATCCGTAACTTGTTGATAATACAAATATAATAGCACTATCCACATGAAAAAAGGGTATAAATAATGGAAACATTATTAACAAAAAAGAAAAACCCAACATTTTATCATATCAACTTCGAAAACGGCAACAAAGTGCTTACTGTGGTCGGAATAGAAAAGATATATGTCTCTACGAACATATATAAACACTACGCATATTCAGTTACACGTAAAATAAAATCCATCCTTGATAATGGCTAAAAGTATAGACGAAAGCGTTCGGAAAAATAAAAATATAATTTGAACAATTTTTATATAATTTATCTTTTGAAAAGAAATAAATCATAAGGTCACTTGAAAAATTACATAAAAACTTAACCATAATACCTTGTCTATAATTTTTAATGAAATCTGCATAAAAAAGAGATTGCTGCCCAAATACACAATATATATATATATATATATATATATATATATATATATATATATATATATATATTGAATCAATTAACCGCAGGCTTTCCAGCAATTTTTCAAGTGAAACCATATGCAACGAAACTAAGAAAATGTATGAAACAACCCCAAAAGATAATGGATTACAGGCAACACTCACATACACACCACAAACCACAAAAATAAAAGCCAACAGGAAGAGAAACACTACATTGTTTAACCCATTGTACAACAAAACTTCAAAACAAACGCAGGAAAAATATTAATTAAACTCATACAGAAACACTTCCCCGCATCTCCACAAAATATTTAACAAAAAAAGTAAAAATCAATTAGAGTTGCACCGAAAACATGACATTACTAATAAAAAAGCACAGAAAAACAATCAACAAACGACCTGAAGAAATTCTGAATATATATAAAAGAAAACTCAACACGTCATTTAAATTGGTTATAAATTATAATTTATTTCAATGAGCTAAATTAGCTCATTTCATCAGACCACACAATAGTCCTTTCATTTGGCACAAAAAATTTTGCCGGAATAAGCATTTCCTTCAACTGAAAGGAAATATAAAAAAAGAAAAAAAATAAGAAAAAGGAAAAAAGAAAAAAGAAAAAGGAAAAGAGAGTCAGGACAAAGGCATTGGTATCATATCAGTTGGGGGTATTCAGACCAGTCGCGAAGATGTTAACACTATGTCATTAACTGTCTACTTCTAATTCCATTATGTATGTGTAACCCCACAAATTAACCCACCCATGTACACTAACTTATATCCATATACACACATGTGCACACATCCCCACATATACATACAAATGTAACTGTGTTTATGCTCATACATACTTACAGTCTGAATAGAATTTTGTCTACAACAGTGACAACTGTGGGTGGATACTTACTATCGCATAAAGTTTTCGTTGTAAAACTAATCACACAATCGAGGAACTGTTCAGAACAAATCATCAATGCCCTCTGCGTTAAATTTTTTATGAGATTTATTTTGCGTTATTTTGGGCAAAAAGAATCCCAACGCGTGTTTATATCCGAAAAAGTAGATCTAACGGTAGATTATATCATCCTAACTAAATTCAACAGATGCAGTAACGAATTTCATTAATTCCACGAAAATTAATCCAGGAACATCTGAAGGAGACAAAGAACTGCGATAAAGAAAATCATTGCAAATATTAATTATTTCCATGAGGGGAACACAAGTAAATAAAGAGCATACATCATGTGAACACAAAAATGTTTCAGAAGAACAACCATTAATAAGTTCAACAAAATGAATCCTTTATAGTAAATGAGCTGTAGTGCTGCAAAACAGATTTTAGCAATTTAGCAAGCCATTTGGCCACCTTATGTTGTGATGACCTTATCATTGATAATATGGGTCTTAACGGTGCCCCATTAATAATATGGGTCTTAACGGTACCCCATATATATATATATATAAAACAGTAGCTACTCCGGCATATACGCATCGCTCATTCGATGATGAATTGGAGCACTCTAGCTATTGGGCGTGTTTATAAGCGCTAAAAAGCCTGCCTCCTTCTACCGGACGCTCGTGGCCTAGGGGTAGAATCGATCGCAGACTGACGCCGATTCGGTCGGGTTTCGATCCTGGGTTAGGAAGCGAACGGAGTCTAAGCCGTACTGATGAGCTGTGATACAGCGAAACAGATCTGTCTGCGGATGACTATCGTGTATATATATATATATATATATATATATATATATATATATATATATATATATTTTATGCGCCGGGACAAGGAAATACCCAGGTTGGTGTCTGGGGGCGCGTTAAAATACTGGGATACATGCATCCCTTGTCTCGTGAGACATGCATCTAGGAGAAGGAAAACTTTGATGTAAAACCTGAGGTCTGCTGTTCATGCGAACTTTTGTACCAATTGCTTGTTATCAGCAGTTCCAAAAAGTGTGCATGGTGCTACACAAGCCTTCACCACTCAAAACAATTCTTTGTGTGGCAGTCTAACAACAATAATCAGTTCGATCAGCCTCATAAACACATATTCAACAAGGCCACTGGCGAAAGAGTGAAGGTAACGGAGACAGGTAAAGAATATTACTGGAAATCTTTAGCTTGAGCTCTTAACAGTGGCGTACACTGGGTGATTACCGTTCAAACTCAAATTAATGAGCAATTGTGTTGTTCGTGTCCTTCTGTGGTGACAAAGCAGGTCTTTTTAGATGCAGCACTGCTTTCTCCAAGCAGGAGAGGGAGCGATAAAATAAGCACTAAACATTGCTTGCTCATTTCACACTCCTGGTAGCCTACTGCAGCTGTCTGGTTATCCAGTACCACAGTCAAAAAAAAAAAAAAAAAAAAAAAAAGCAAAAAGAAAAAACATGAAGATCAATCTTGGCGCATGGAATGTCCGTACACTTCAAGACAATGGCTTAAGTCTCGAACGCAAAACAGCACTTGTCGCTCTTTCTCTAAAAAAAGCGTAACATATCAATTGCTGCTTTAAGTGAAACACATCTTGAAGGATCTACACAGTTAGAGGAAATAGAAGAATTTTATACCGTCTTCTGTTGTAGCAAAAGCAAAAAGAGTATCGCCAATCAGGTGTTGTCTTTGCCATTAAATCAGATCTTGTAAAATCCTTGTCCTCATTGGCAAAAGTCATCTCAGACCGAATCATGACATTTACGCGTGATCTTCGGAAAAACACATGTTGCCTTGGTTATCAGCACTTCTCCAACAATGACAACTTCAGAGCAACAGAAAGAAGAATTCTATGACTGTCTTCGTGATGTCATTTCCAAAGTCAAGCATGGGAATAACCTCATCCTCATGGGGGACTGCAATGCTCTAGTTGGCACTGACCATGTGGTGTGGGGAGGGGTTATGGAGCATCACGGTGTGGGGCGTATGAATCCAAATGGTCTTTGCCTTCTCTCTATCTGCAGTGATTTTGGTCTTACCATCACCAACGACTGATATTAAAAACTGAATTAAATTTTCAGAACAGAATTATAGCCATTAATAGCCTTGCAATCCCAGTTGTCCAATATAGTTTCAACATCTTAAACTGGACTCTAAACGACATCAGGCAAAAGGATTCTAAAACAAGAAAGCTTCTTTCTAAGCATAAGATGCATCATCCAAAGGCTGATGTAGACAGTCTATACATACCCGCTAAAGAAGGTGGAAGAGGTCTTATTCAGCTAGAATTGTCATACAAGAAAACAACTATTGGCTTACTAATATACATAGAAACAACACATAACTGGATGATACAATTAGTCAAACAACATGGAAACAGAAAGAAAGATATTCAATAATAAAAGAAGGGAGTAAATACAAACAAGATTTACATTTAGTAGATTCTGTAGAAAAGCAAAACAGAAGCCAAGAACCAAATATTGCGGCAAAAAATATGAAAATGAAAGCCAAAGATAAAGCTCTTGAACAGATGAAACAACGCTGGCAGGATAAACCTCTGCATGGCCAATATCCAGAACGTGCTAATAAATCCAATGTTGATAAAGTTAATACTCATCGATGGTTACGTGCATCTGGATTAAAGTCTGAGACTAAAGGCTTTATTCTTGTAGCGCAAGACCAAAGTCTTTTCACTAGAAACTTTCAGGCAAATATTATACATAATAATGTGGAACCAAAATGCAGGTTCTGTGATAAATACCAAGAAACAATAGACCATCTAATCTCAGGAGGTTCTGTACTTGCTCCAAATGAATATAAAAATCGTCACGATAGAGTGGGGAAATATTTACATTGGACAATGTGCAATCACTATGGAAAATATGTAAACAAACACTGGTATGAACAACACCCAGCACCGGTTACAGAAATTGAAGATGTAACCATTCTATGGGATTACACCATCTACACAGACAGAAAAATTGAAGCAAATAGGCCGGACATTATTGTTAAAAACCAGAAAGAAAACACTTGCCTATTAATTGATATGGCTTGTCCAGCGGATTGTAACATAGCAACCAAGGAATTCGAAAAACTGTCAAAATATAAAGACCTGGAAATTGAAATAGAAAAAATGTGGAAATTGAAAACAAGAATCGTGCCAGTGATAGTAGACGCACTTGGAATGATAAAAAAGGAACAAAACAACACATTGAAAGAATCTCTAGAAACCCAAGCTTAAGAGATATACAAAACATTGTCTTGTTAAGTACAGCCCACACACTAAGGAGAACTTTGTCTATGTAACACTCGGGATGATAGGGGAGATATAAAAAACATGAAATGGAGCCATAACAACACACCACGACCTGCCTTAGGACTTCCCGCTGACTTGGTTGGTAGTGCAACCATAGCAGAAATCGAAATATGATGAAAAATGATAACATAATAATAATAATGTCATAAACTAAAAGAAAACCCAGCAGAGAATGAAAGAATATCTTTATTTTGGCCCAGGATCGTGGAAAATTAAGGAGACAATAATTCCAGTCCTTATCGGAACACTGGGAACCGTAACACTTAAGAAAGAGGCTAAATAAACTGGAAACTAGGGTAAAAGCAAGAATCATTTAGACGACGACATTATTGCATACTATTGAAAACAACTACAATACTAAAAAGCGTATTGTGGTGACTTGCTGTCACATAATATCCAGTGTAAACCACCAGTTACTACAAGGGTGAAAAGGGAGTAAATAATGATAATAATAATAACAATAATAATAATAATAATTTAACATTGAAGAACTCTGTATTTTTTCTATTTTACAAAGAAATATTTTTATTCGTTATCTTGTCTCAAATGACTATCAAGACAGCAGAAGAACGTAAATCTGCCAAAACTGTGCAGTGGGGAAGTAGTTTTATCCACAACTTAACACACTGTAGTGCTCGCACGCAGTAGCAAATTAGATTGAGCCAAGTTATTTCCACATCATTGTAAAGCCATGAGCCTCGCTGACAAGTCCTTTAGTTGTTCGATGATATCTGCTTCGGCGCTCAGTGTCGAAGATGGAGGGTCTCTCCGTTGCTGGCTGATACGATCAGTGGTTGTCGCTGCTTGTGTTTCACGGCACGTTTACACCTTCCGATTAACTCAGATATGGAAGACGACAAAAAAAAAAAAAAAAAAAAAAGACAAAGATATTCTGATCTGAAACGAACTACTTTCTCAGAGACGATGTATCTTTAAAGCGAGAATTTGTTTTGCCGCAGGCGAAAGATTTGGGACAATAGTCTTATTACCAATAGCAAAAGTGAAGATTGGTTTTATTTTTAAAAACCTTTTTCCATATTTATTTATTTATTTTTTATTTCAGTTTAGTTCAGCACTTTTCTTGTTGTTGAAATAAATTACAGATATTCATTCCAAATGGCGAAAGAAATTGTGATAAAAAGAGGAAAATGCATTTCGTTGATTTTTAAGTGGAACTTTTTTATTTCTCTGCAGTGAAGGAAACCGAGATTTCATTTACCCCAAGTTTTCATAATCTCATTTTACATTTTACATAAAAGTCACTCTTATTTCGTGTAACTTATTTTAAAATATAGATTCATCGAGCTTGCCTTGTATGATACAAGGCTAGAAAATTCTAGCGTCTAGTGAGAATTGATTTCATTGCAGTAACAATAGCGTACTGAACAAGGTTGTTAATCATCACCAAATAATAAGCATTATTAGATATCCATGTATCATAAAATGTCATTATTGGAACGTATCTATTAAGAAAGACCATCTGACCAATAAGTAATTGCTATCTTCATCCTCTAGATTTATAAAAAAATTTTAAACAGTTGCTGGATCATATAATCTCAATAGGTTTTTCAGTAAAGTTCTTGAAAAAAAAAAAGATAAAAATAGCAAACTTCCTTTCCTTTTTTACAAAGAATAACACGCACAGAACGGGGTTTAAGACATCTGTACATCAGGATAACATTCACAGAAAAATACCTGTATTTCGATTTCAAACATTCACGCAGTTTAAAAAAAGAACGGGCAGTTGCTTACAGCATCGACCCAAAGAGATGATGGGCAGTATTCGGTAAAAACGTAGAGTAATAACTACCCTGTTAACATAATATAATAGCATAATATATAACATAATATTGGTTTCTATGATTAGGTGTGGAGTATAATAGTAAAAGAACTGGCTGCCCTGTCTACCTTGCATCAGAAATGTATCAAAATGATTAAAAAGTTCTGCCGTCCATACAGCATCATATATGATTTCATAGTGTTACACAAGCAACGAAGCCAAGTTAGATGTATTCATATACGTATTATCTTTTTTCGTCTATTTTCTTAACATTATATATATATATATATATATATATATATATATATATATATATACTTTTTACTATCTAAGAGTAATAGACATAATAGTCTATTACTCCTAGATAGACATAATAGTCTTTAAGTTTTCCTTATAATTTTTCTTTTTCATTCTATAGTTTTATTGAATATCCAATGTGGCTTTTGTAGTTTACAACCAATAAACTATAACTTTAATTCTAGCGATTAGGAATTGACCTTATTATACACTGATTTATCTCAACTGAACGCCTCATTCCAGTCACAATAGTTTAGGTCGTTCTATGATTCGGCCTTTTTCAGCTACGTATCGTATTTGGAAATCTAGGAATTTTAAACTGAACCCTTTATTCGAGCAACACATGTAGTGTATCATTCCGCATTCGACTCTAGAGGACAACTCATTATTTAACTCTCTTTCTTGTACTCATTCCATCGAAGCATTTTACCAATCTTGCTGTCTTTGATTAAACTCATAACAATCACGTAGAGTTTATACACTTAACCAACGCTGTATTAATTCTTGCAGTTGCACTTTGGAATCTTTAACCCAATATGGGGATTTTCTAAGCGCCGCTTAGATATGGCACGAGATCAAAAGTATGAGACACCTAGTGAGGATCAGACTCACTACTCAATTGTAATGATTCTAGCGATACAAGCTTGCTAACCAATACAACATCTCGAGGTGCCCATCTTTAACCCAATATGTATTCTTTCTTATTCAATGTCTCGCAAATGGTGCTTGATTCTACGCAAGGTTGACCAGTTAACCAGAGCTTAGCATATGCCTTGACTCTTTTAATTGCCTTATTCTCTGAGGATTATCTGTTATTCCAACTCTCTTCACTAAATACGGGATCAGACGTAACATATTTCAGAATCCCTACAAAGATTACTGCTTTTCAATATTCTTTAGATCTTAGTTTTAAAAAATGACTGAACAAACTTCAAAATTCACAGTTATA
The DNA here is from genome assembly GCA_037127315.1 of Ascarosepion bandense. Lineage (NCBI taxonomy): Eukaryota > Metazoa > Mollusca > Cephalopoda > Sepiida > Sepiidae > Ascarosepion > Ascarosepion bandense. Next base: position 2,359,797 of record JBBBDQ010000789.1, on the reverse strand, counting down.
ATTGAATTTTCATGTTATGCAGTCCGTTCTCGGTCAGAATTTTATCTGAGGAAGGCTTGGCTCTAGACAGATGGGACTGTTTTGAATTTTGACATAAAACATTGTTATTATTCCTTGGATTATCCTGATTAGTGTCTTTATACTCTTTTTCTAATGTAATTTCTGTCCGATTCGTTCTTCAGCCTCTCTGAGTTGTATGGGACATCTACTGAATTGTTAAGAACAACTGAACTTTTGTTTTTGTAGAAAAAAATTAAAATACAATTTTGCATAATACTAGAAATTAAAACCTGTACTTTCTATATTTACTTAAGGAAAAAATTGATGGCCAAATTTGTTCTCCTAAGTATTACAATTAAATTATCTTGCTGACTTATTTCTACAGTCTCTTTGACAGGTCCTATGCACTGTTTTCTTTAACTTTCGCACTTTTCAGTATGGTTGTATGCTTGTTATTTTGACTTCATCTCTATTCTGTGTGTATGTCTTCTCTTGAGAACTAACAAAATAAATGAATATCTCACTCTAAGCGTTGACATGGTTGGCTCTATTGTCCTTCCTGCATTTGTTCCTATGCCTCTTTTCCCCAGGTCCTGTTCACACCATTTCAACCTCAGTCATCTTGTTTCGGCGACTATTAGTCTTGTATGGTGATGTAATGTCCGATTGGGATGCAGTGTTCATATCTGCGGGTCATTCGCTTTTTCTTTTGTAGCGGTCATCATTTTAAGAAATTCAACCAGAGACGATGGACATAATACAAAAGAAATAGTAAGAAATCCACCGGGAACCATTAGAACACCTCGGGCAATTTTTAAAGAAAAAACAAACATAAAAAAGGAAAGAATTTAGGGCCTATGTGGAGTAGATTTGTGTACATATTTATGCGCTTTTGTTCGTGTGTGTATCTCTGACTGAAGTGTGTTTTTTCGTGTGTGTGTGTGTGTGTGTGTGTGTGTGTGTGTGCGTGTGTGTGTGTGTTTGGTTACATGTATACTTATGAGTATTCATATATACGTATTTGTAAGTGTGTGGGGGAACAAATACGTGCTTATGTGGATGTTCATGTGTATCTGTAAGTTTGTGTGTATGCTTGTGTGTGTGTATGTGTGTACCATCAATTAAAAACATATATTTGCTTTAGATTTCTTGTTTTTATTTTTTTCTATCGTTTTTACCATCATTTATTTTTCTTTGTTTCTAATTTCTTTTTTGGGTTTTTCTCTGATGTCATTCCTTTTCTTCCACCCCTTTCTTTCTCTTTCCCTTTCCTCTCCTCCGTCTTCATCTTCTTTACCCTTTTTCTCATCTTTTTTCTTCTTCTTTTTTCGTTCCTTTTCCGTCTTACTGCATTTTCTTGTTCTATGAAGATCAAATTCTTTCTTTTTACCTCTCTTTCAATTTTCTTCTAACCTTGTTCACTTAAATAGTTTTTTTTCTTCTGCAGAAAAGCCAAAAGTCACAAACTGGAGTTCATCGTTGTATTGGTTGGAAAAGTTCCACATCAAACTTACGCACATAGACATTAGGCTGACAGAGATTCCAGTAGACAAGACCCCCCTTTACGGGCAGAGGTATCAACTCTTTGTCGCAGTAGAGGAGAATACGAAGCCAAATAAAATGGCTCAAAGCTGAAAAGGGAAAAAGTACCTTTTTTTCAAACTGAACAAACAAATCCCTTTTCAAATTTGGCCTTAAGTAAAGCAGCCATCCAAAAATAAAAAAAATAAAAATAAAAAACAAACAAAAACATGCACAATATATGTGCGACTGTGTATATATAATATGTGTGTGCGTGTGTGTGTGTGAATTGGCATCCTTAAGATCGTAGAATTTCAACAGATTGGTCAGTCTATTCATCTGTCAAGTTACCGAGATTTCCCTTGTCCCGGTGGATCTTTCTCGAAATCACTTCACCAGAAAATAAAATAATAAAAAACAAAACATTTCTATCACTTTTCTTTCTTTGGTGCTTTAAGTTTTCTAAACTTTTAGCGAGCACATCGTATTTAAATATGTCTTTGTAATCATTATATAAATCTTTCTAATGCTTAAATCCTATTGTGTCATCACTCAAATGAGAATACAAATATAGATTTACACATGTATTTCTATAAGTATATAAGCAGAGGACGTCAAATACTTATGAACACATCATTATCAGGATATAAAGACGGTCTCACGTTCGTGGAAATGATTAAACGTTTCACCAATATAACTAACTATACAATTAGCGCATTCGAATTTTTATGTGATTCGTCTACTCAATAGGAATTTTATCATAAAAAATATAATATCGTACATATTGATGCATTAATACAGGTAAATCATTTGGACGTCAATTCCCTATTAAATATAAAAGAAACATATGTATATAAGAAAGTAGATAAAACATTTTGCTAAGAGGAGCTTATTGACTGCCGGCCAAAAAGGTGAGAATAAAAAAATAGCAAAAGTGTGATGCGCTAGTCTGCTCAGTTAGAAGCACATGCTTATCTAGATAAATTATTTTTCAAAATCCAGCTTTTTGTTAGAATATTTTCAGTTTAGTAGGGCACAAGACTCAAATAAACAAATTGTAGTAGGAAAATTGTATGGCGTTGAAATTAAAGTGGAATGTGTATAAACACATAAACACACGCACATACATATATATATATATATATATATATATATATATATATATATATATATATATATAAATTGCGTCTAGAGATTATATGCAAGTTATGAAGAGTTGTGTCTTTAATGTTAAAAGTCCTATTATGATGTTGTTTAGATTCTACTCCATATTATTAACTTGGATATATAGTGACAGATTGTTTTTGTTTGGAAAAAAAAATTACTAAGTTAACAAAACAGACTAATTTGACTAGTTTATTTGTAACTATTTATTTTGATACTTTTACATTAATAAAACTAATGTAAAACTAATGTAAAAAGTAATATGAAAAACTAATGTAAAAACAATATGAAAAAATTTTAGAACAAATTCGTCGATTTCTTAAAGGAAAAACATAAAAAACATTTTATTTTAAAAATAAAAGATATATTAACAAAAGATTTATTGCACAAATGCTCCTTTCTTTTTAATAACTCTATATATAGCCTATTGTCAACATCTGACATTAGATTTGCAATTTTAGTGGCTGGTAAGTTGTTTGCAGCAACTTTAACTGCCTCCCAGAGGTTACACTTGCTGTTGAATTGCCTTCCATAAATATATCTCTTGATGATGCTCCACAGGTTCTCAAAGTGATCCAAGTCAAAGCTATTTGAAGGCCAGTCCATAAGAGAATCTTCAATAAATCCCTTTTCTTTCAATCAGGGTTTAGTGAACTTTGATGCATGACTTGATGCGTTGTCTTGCATAAAGATCATAGATCTACGCTTGGCTTAAGACTGGTTATCAAGCCATTCAAAGAAATATTACTCTAGAAAATCACAGTAACTTTTGGAATTCATTTTAACTCTGTCTCATTTCACTTTGAATGAACCCACGAGCTAATTACCAATAATCCCAGCCCATATCATGATCCCACCGCAGCCTTGTTGGCGTTTAAAAATTTTTCTTGAGTCATGTTATTTGCAAACACATCCTCGAGCCCATCCATTGGGCCCATCGAGGGTGATTCTTGATTCGTCTGTAAAAAGCACTTAACTGAAATCAGTTTTCATGTATTTTTTGCCCACTATAATCTTCTTTCCTTATGTTTTTGTGGTAATCTTCTTTCCTTATGTTTATGTATCTATAAATCGTCGGTGATGTTAGATGTTACTGTATTACCGTCTTAAAACCTCTCTGAAGATGGCTCATGTGAGCCGAAAGCTTAGAACCAAATTAATAAAAAATTATCCAAATAATGGCGAATTTTTGTCTTTATTTTCAACTGAAATTAAAGCCAAAATACGACGTTTAGAACGGCTCATGATTAAACATAATAGACATTCATTGTCTCTTATATTCTTATATTTAACAGTATATGTTTAGAAAATTATTTGCTGCCTCTATACACTATATATATATATATATATATATATATATATATATATATATATATATAGCGTGGCGTAATGGTTAGCAAGCTTGTCTTGCAAGAATCTATTATAACTGAGTAGTGCGTTTTATACTTACTGGGTACCTTATGCCACATCTAAGCGGCGCTTAGAAAATCAGTCAGGGCAGCTAGAGATGGTGTAATGGTTAGCAAGCTTGTCTCGCTAGAATCATTACAATTGAGTAGCGAGTTCGATCCTCATTGGGTGTCCCTTACTTTTGGCCTTGTGCCACATCTAAGCTACTCTTAGAAAATCACTATATATATATAATTATGTAGTTATAAATTAATTGTACATTGCGACACGGAAATTTCTATGTTTCGAGATAGATTCTCATCATCAGGTAATGTTGCTGTTGGTTAGTAGATTCTTTTCTGGAAAGGGTTTCTTAATTAAAGCGAGGAATTTTTTCCCCAATTTACTACTTGTCATCTGGTTGAGGTTGGGTGTGTACCAGATGATATTCCTATTCCTATTTTTCTTCGAGGGTTACTTTTCTCGTTTACATATTTAATATTTAGGTTTTTGTATCCACTATTTTTTAATGCAGTATTATAAAAATTGCTATGCTTATTAAATACTTCTTCATTAGCTGAATTCCTTAAAAAGAACTTTACAACAAATAAATAAATAGACTAAAAATGATAAGTAAGTAAAAAAATATAGAATCGGTGCTAAATGAGAATAGCACAACAAAAGTAATAAAACTGAAGGGTAAGAAGGGAAAATGTTAAGATCAAGTTAAATTTAGGTTAACATCTTGACCATCAAGGAAGGAAAAGAAACAAGGAAAAAGGGTAGGATAAGGGAGGAAAAAAGAAAAAAGAGAAAAAGTTGGTTAGTATGTATTCTTTGGGGCCAAATCCCAAAATGAATCTCTACTCTGATCAGCCAATAGAAACATACATGTAAATTTTTATATCTTCCCACATACATACACAGCAAACCAAAGGTTTCTGTCATTCAAATGTAAATAATCTGCCAACCAACAGCAACATTGCCTGATGATGAGAATCTATCTCGAAACATAGATATTTCCGTGTCGCAAAGTACAATTTTTTCATAATTACATAATTATATTAAGCTCTATAATACTCATTATATTGAGCAATGTACATAATAAAATAAATGCCAGAGCACTGAAAATTAAAAAAAAAACCTTGAGTCCTCTTCACCTGGAATTATATATATATATATATATTATAATAATTTCACCCCAAGCAAAGCAGGACCGCCACTGGTGCTCAAAGGGTTACAGTGAGAGAAAAAAAGTACAGGGAATGTTAAAAAAAAGATAAGAGATGGATGGAAATCAAGTAGCAAATGGCAATTGATGTTGCATTTAAACTTTTGGAAATTGTAGCTATCATCAATGATTTACAAAACGAGATCAGAAAACGAGGAGAAAAATAAACTTTTAGAGCAGAAGAGGCGGTGACATTTAATTATTTCGATGGTAAAAAGGTGAGACCTATATGCCAATCTAGCAGCAGATGTGGTCCGGGAACCAGGGAAAAATTTCGTCAGTATAGTTGCCATGAAAATACTTGTTAAAAAAGATAGACGGATGCCACATCAAGCCGGGGAGAAAGTGACTGAAGACGAGCAGCTAAGTCAGGATTGATAATATTACAGATCCTCCTTTGGATTTTTTCGAGATTCTTAAGAGGAAAAGCAAGAGCACCCGACCAGATATGGTTTCAGTATTCAATGCACGGGCGAATGGTAGCTTTATAAATGTACAAAATGGATTCTGACGAAAAAACTTCCAAGCCCGACACAGTGACCCAACCTTCCTAGCAGTAGATGCAGGTATAGATTCGATGTCATTCCATTTGAGATCATTTGAGAGAGTAAGGCCTAGGTGTGTGTTGCTTTCTAGGAGATTAGCGTCATCCATTCTGATGGTAAGAAAGAAAGTTTCTCTATGGTGGTTAACAGAAAGCAGCTTCATTTTGGAGGCATTAAAATTTATGAGCCATTTCCTACTTCATTCAGTCATAGATTGTAGGTCCTTTTGAAGGGCAGCAGCCAGGTTTACTTTATCAGCCTTGGCAGATTTCTTATTGAACTGGCGTAAATGGTGGTGTCATCTACATAGATGCCTACTTGGAAACTGATTTCATCAGAAAGATCATTGATGAAGATCAGAAACGCGTGAGACCAAGGATACAGCACGTATGAGTTTCTTGAATCTTGCCCGTTTAAAATAACTTTCATGTCACAATTTGATAGAAACGATTGTATTAAATCAAACAATCGCTCTGAAATACTGTAGCTCTGGAGTTTGCACAAAGGGCCAGCATGCTTTCGAGATATCAAGCACCATAGCTTGAGTTTCCTCATTCTGGCATATATATATTCAGTGATGCGGTAGGTCTGGTGAAGCGGAAGCCACACTGTTTGTCAGAAATTTGTCAAATGTGAGATGCCTACCTAGTTTAGCATTGATAATAGCCTCGAATACCTTGTCAAAAGCAGGTAAAAGGCTAATAAGGTGATAATTAAAAGGATCAAAGGGTTTTTCCATTGTCTTAAAAGCAGGAACTGCAAAGGAGGATTTACAACAAGCTTACTGCTTGTATTCAGAAAGTATTCAGGTAGTAATTATAGAGTCTGAAACGGACTGGAGCCAGCTCTATGGAATATTTTTTAGGATTATGATTGGAATTCCATCACCTCCACTTGCCTTATGGGAGTCACGCTTAGAAATTATGTTAGAGACCAGAGATGTGGTTATATATATTAGTCAGTTGACCCACAGTTTTAATCGGGAAATTTGGTGTGGGTACTTCAGTCGAGTAAAGGGTGGAGCTGGACGAGAATTTGCGAGCAAAGCATTCAACATTGTCTGCTGTGAGTGTGACAGCTTTGAATTAATTGAATAGAGGAGGAATCAAGGGTTTTAGGTTGTTCAGAACAGTCTTGCAGAGTCACCAGTAATATTTGGGACCAAACTTGCGAGATGCTATACGCTGCTTCATTCTATCTGCAAACAACATTGCGAACAGAGACAAAAAGGCACTTATTTTGATCGGACCGGTCACTCCGGTATAGCCGAAAGAAGTGATTCCTGTGAACGATGACAGCCGAGCAAGCAGAAGGATAAGGTGATGAACGAGGTTTAAGTTGAGATTTCCTAGCTGAGATGAAAACATTAATGTCAGCTTTAACACAGGAGACGACCTCAGAGTAGTCTTGAACAGGGAGACTAAAAACTTTGTTCCAAGGGACATTGTAAAGGAAATCATGGAACTAGTCTTAGTCTGCTCGTTGATAATACTAAGATAATTTACTGATAGGTAGTTCCTGGATGGAGAGGGATCAGAAAAAGTTTTACACACACCGCAGCATGGTCAGAGTTGCCAAGAGTGCAGAGCTGCATAACATGGCAAGAGTCAGTGATAGAAATAGCGAATAGATCTAAAAGAGTAGTGTGTCCATTTTGGTTAATAGGGAAACACGTGGGGACAGCCAACACTTGCGTGAGAGACTGAATGATTGAGAAGTTCAGCGTTTGAACACTAACAAAATCAGTGACAGAGTTTTGCAGCTACTTGGAATGATGGGCATTGAAGTCAGCGAACACAAATACATTATCAAATGGGTGAAGGGAAATAGCCTTGTCTATATTACTTGAAATAAGATCTAGTATGCAGCAGTCAGGTGAAGAAGGGGAGTGATAAAGAAAGAAGAGATAGCTTACTGAGTTTAGCAGAGAGAGAGAGAGAGAGAGAGAGAGAGAGAGAGAGAGAGAGAGAGAGAGATGTAGGAGTGGATAGAAGATTCAATAGAAATCTTAGAGAAAGATGTTCACTGACATAAGCACCAAGGCCTTACATGTAGACATTGAAATCATTCCTAAAGAAAGGAAGATATCCAGAAATCGAGAATTAACAGGAGTGAATTGTAGGATTGAGGTTGGTTTCACAGAGGGCTAAGATGTAAGGAAAGCTTTCGTAGAGGAACGATTCTACACTACAAAAGTTGGTAGGGTACTACGGACGTTAGAGAAAAAGATATTGAGAGGTTTATGTGGTTTTTTTTTGTTTTTTTTTTTAGGGCTGGTTTAGTTTTATATCTTTGATTGTGTATTGTCATGATTTAGAGTTGTTTTGCTAAGAGTCATGGTAACAACGTCTAAATCATGACAATACACAAAACGTTCAAGTAACAAGACAAGTAATAAAAATGAACAAGTATGTATATTAATAATTAAAAATTATAAATGCATAACAGTATATAAAAATATAATATAATAAACAACGAAAAATATGACAGTAAGTGGATAATTTAAAAATTTTCAGAATACGATTATTTGTAAGTTATTCAGTTATATAATTCATTGAACTAGTAGAAAATACTAAGCGTTATCTCTAACTAATGTCGCAGTCTTTGTAGGGATGAATATTCTATTTTTCCCAAGAAATATCAACAACTAATAGCGGTGTCATTAAAGAATAATGTAGATGAAAAAACAAGTTGATTAATAAATCAAGAACATCAAAATAGAAGCTGATACATCATAACGAAAATGAAGAAAAATTCATATTTACCTTAAAGTAGTAGGAAAATAAAATTTCATATTTACGTTTTTTTTTTAAATGTTAAGTTTTCATGAGCTTCGAAAAACACGTCATTCTTGTAATTCCGCCAATATACAGGGTGCGCCAAAACTACCACTCGCATAATGGTAAGTCATTAGTGGCAATGGTTTCTTCATTTAGCTTATGTATTACCATTATGTGGTAATACGTTTTATATTGAATTAATATATAGATATAGGATTGATGTAGAGAAGTTTGTCACTTAAAAGAGTAGAATCATGCTGAAAAACAATCAATCTTGGCACTAAGCATAATCACAACTCAACACTATATTATATACATATATATATGTGTGTGTGGGAGGGTGTGCAAGTTTCATTAAAAATAACAGACAAGGTATTATGGTTAAGTTAAGTTAAGTTATGTATATAATTTTTCATATGATTTTGTTTTACTTGTAACTGAATATGCATAGTGTTTATGTATGTGCGTACAGTCATATGTGTATTTTAAATTGCAAACACGGTAAGCATGTTGTTGAAGTATTCGTAGATTATTTAATTAAGTTTTGGATTTTTCTTTTTTAACAATAATGCTTCCATTATTTTTAGCCTTTTTTGCTTGTAGCTGATGCAATTTTATTTGCATTATCAACGAATTACGGATAGTGTTTGGTAGGTCTGCATGTTTGTTTAAATGAGATCAATTAACCTATGGCCAGAGAGATGCAACGAGAGTCTTCTCGTCAAACGAGAACATAATAGATAGAAATGTTAAGCTCATTAATAATAATAAACAAATTAAGTTCATCATATATTATAAAAAAATTAAAACAATTGACCTCATAATCTCTAATAACCCTAAAACTACACAACTAAATCCTCTTAAAAAAAACCAATCTAGTGTACCAATTTACGTTTAGAGATTGTATCTCTGATACTAATAATAAATCCCACTACGTATATTGATTTTACTACAATCACGCTCTCCAGTAGACTTACTTGTCAGCTTTCTGATCTTAGTTCTATTAAACAAAATTTCTTAGAAAAACATAGCTATGTACGTAATACTAGACAGGTATTAGTCAATGACACGCAATACTCAGACATACAAACAGTAGAAAGAAACTTCAGATATTGGCGGCCATCTACATTAAAGTAAAGCAACCCACACTCAATAAAATCACATTTCAAGCTATTTACAACATATTATATTGCATTTAGACATATGGATCCGTTGTTAATATTTCGATCTCTCACGTGGTACGATGTCATAGAACCGCATCACTAATTTGCGTCCTGCGTCTGTTATTCCGTGACCGTTATCGTCGCATAGCAAACTTTATGTCAACTTAACAGAATATCATGTTTGATGGGGAATATCTTTGTGTTATTGTCCATACAACCACTTTGACAATAGCTCATGTGATCCGAAAGCTTAGATCAAGCTAATTAAAAAATCTAAATGTTGGATATTCATATATATATGAATCTTTGGGGTTGTATTAAATAATATTGATTAAGCGCGTGTTGTCTTCACGGGAGCAATACAGTTTTTTTATTAGAGTTATTATGTGCATTTCATAACATTACAAATACCATGTATATCAACTTTTCTTTTTAAATTGTGATAATTAGGTGTCTCCTGAAAGGAATGTAGTTTGCTTCAAGAATTTCTTAGTTTAAGATGTGGTTTTCTTCTGGCCCTTCTGTCTTAATCCTTGGAATGAAAATACTGTGCTGCTGTCCATGCGGTCGATTTAAACACTGTTTCCAGTATGAATGAACATTCTGTTGATTTAGGTAAACGTGAATGGGAAGTATCTGATTACATGCTTTAAAGATGAAGATGAAATTCGCAGTTTCATTGCGAATTAAGACTGACTCAATTTACAACAATAATATAAGTGATGGAATAAAGGGCATTCTGACCACCAATATGTATGTCTCCGTCTGTCACTTCTCAGTTCGGTTAGCTACCTTTTCTTTCTTTACCGTTCTCCCTCCTCTCCTGACTGCTCTCTGATAGCATTTCTGACAACATAGATAAGGCTATTTCCTACCACCCATTCGCTCACATATTTGTATTCGGAGATCTTAACGCCCATCATTCTGAGTGGCTTAAAGACTCTGTTACTGATTCAGCAGGCATCCACGCCATGAACTTTGCTATTTCCCAATCCCTTACGCAAGTGGTAGACTTCCCCACACGCTTTCCAAGTACTCCCTCTAGACACTCCTCTCTATTAGATATATGCTTTACCTCTGCACCTGACTCCTGTCAAGTCTCGCAGCTTTGCCCTCTCGGCAACTCCGACCATGCTGTTGTCTCTCTCAACATTTCTTTCCACTCTCACTCCCTCCAGGAGCCTCCTACCTATAGGACCTTCTAATGCTATCAAAAAACACACTGAGGCGCCTTTCGCGATTTCCTATGCGACGTCCCTTGGGCAAAAGTGTTCGATCTCCGAAGGTGTTCGATGACTGTGCCTCTGAGGTTGTTCATGGGTGAAAGATGGCATTGATGCCTTCATACCTACCAGGAAGTATTGTCTAAAACCTCATTCCTCTCCTTTGTTCTCTCTTGCCTTGTTCAGCTGCCATTGCTCACAGGAACCACTACTTCCGACTATTTCGGAGACAGTGGTCTGACCACAATAGGCGCCTATTCACGTTTACTCGTTATGAGTGCAAGAGAATCCTGAATGACGCCAAGCGGTTGTTTGCTGAGAGAATGAGACAGCGCATAGATGACCGCAAGTTCTGCTTCAAGGACTATTGGCGGTTATGCAAACGGGTGCTGAACAATAGCAAATCCTCAATACCTCCTTTAATCAATGAATTTGAGGTTCTCACCTCATCTGCGGATAAAGCTGAGTGCTTTGCTCGCAGATTCTCATCTAACTTCACATTTGACTCGTCTGGAGTACCTTCACCCGACTTCCCTATTAGAACTGAGGCTAAACTGTACGACGTATATATTACCCCGACAGTAGTATCCCGAGTAATTTCAAAACTTGACCCCCATAAGGCGAGCGGTGGCGATGAAATCCCGTAGATAGTTCTTAAGAAATGTGCCCCTGAACTCTCCCCTGTCCTCTCTAAACTGTATAACTACTGCCTTTCTGCTTCCTGTTTTCCTGCATGTTGGAAGTTCTCCTTAGTCGTTCCTGTATTTAAGAACTGTGGTGAACACTCGGACCCATCCAATCATCGCCTTATCAGCCTTCTACCAATTTTCGGTAAAGTGTTCGAGGCCATAATTAATGCTGAAATAGTTCAACATCTTACTGCCCACAAACTCTACTCTGACAGGCAGTATGGATTCCGCTTTGCCAGATCCACGGCCGATCATTACAGAGTACATGCTCCAGGCCCTTGATGAGTCAGGCGAGGCTCGTGATGTTACTATGGACATCTCCAAGGCTTTTGACAGGGTTTGGCACTCTGGCCTTTTATGCAAGCTACGGGGTTACGGTGTTACCGGACGATTGCTTGATCTAATCCAATCTTTTTTAAATAACCACAAAATGAAGGTCGTCCTGAATGGCCATGCCTCTACATCCTACAGCACAAACGCTGGTGTCCCTCAGGGCTCTATCCTTGGCCCGACGCTCTTTCTTATTTTCATCAATGACCTTCCAGATGAGATCAACAGCCAAGTCGGCATCTACGCAGATGATACCACAATTTACTCCCGTGTCAGTAAGAAACCCGTCGTGGCGGACAAACATAAACTTGCTGCTGACCTTGAACGGGATCTACACTCTGTGGTGAATTGGGGCAAAGAGTGGCTTGTCAATTTCAATGCGACTAAGACCAAGCTGTTGTCTGTCAATCATCACAGGCAACCTCTCCTGCCTCCCATAAGCATGGACCAAACGAGTCTCCCTGAGAGCAATACCCTTACCCTCTCTTCTGATCTCAAATGGAACCACTACATCGAGTCCATTGCTAAATCCACTGCTAAGAAGGTTGGGTCACTGTGTCGGGCCAGGTTGTTTTTCCCGCCTGAATCCATCCTGCAAATATATAAATCAACCATTCGTCCGTGCATGGAATACTGCTGCCATATATAGTCAGACGCCCCTGCTGTTCATATCAGTGTTCTCGATAGGCTCCAAAGGAGAATCAGTAATGTGATAGGTACCGACTTGGCGACACGACTACAGCCACTTCCCCACCGACGAGATGTGGCCTCCCTTTGTCTGTTCTATAAATACTTTCATGGCTTCTGCTCCAACGAACTTAAGTCACTGGTGTCTCTGCAACAGGTGTTTACTCGTGCAACCAGATTGGCAACTGGGGCCCACACATTCACAGTTAGATTAACCAAATGCAGATGACAATTCTACTCCTGCAGCTTTTTCTCTCGCACTTCCCGCCTGTGGAACTCGCTTCCATATTCTTGCATTCCTGGCGGCTACAACCTCCAGTTCTTTCACCACTCCGTATATCCTTTCCTTTCTCTCCACCTTTGCAACTGTCATCACACCTGTATTCCTATCCTTCTCTTGCTCCTTTCTAACTACTCACTTTCTTCTACTTAATCTTTTTACTCTTATGTAGCCCCCTGCACATCAGTGGCATTACCGCCTTGCTCGGGGTGATACGATTAAAAAAAAAAGAAAGAAAGAAGTGATGATGTGATAAATCAAACTCTTGGTACGTTGTCAGGACACTGCAGTACACGGTGAGGACCAAATGCACTACACTAGCGAATTAGTTTGCAAAACAAGATTTATTAACCTTTATGCCCTACCCACTACACTATTTTCGCTATCTACATAATGAAAGTAAAACTTTATCTGTATGTTTCTTGAACTACTACAACAATTAGACATGGAATTTACATAGCGATTCGAACATACTTCAGGATATAAACAGGCATAAACGCTACGCCGTTTTTATCTAGAAGCGTCCATCTATACGCAAATAAACCTGTCAATGTTTATGGGTACTATACTAGTACATGCATAAATGCACACACACACACACACACACACACACACACACACATATATATATATATATATATATATATATATATATATATCATCTTGCTTCGTTTAGTAAGTATACACTGTAAAGTGATAAAGAATAACATGTAATTTCAGGTTACTTGCAAGCCGAACATCGTTTTGCCCAGTCAGGATCTCCAGGGTGTAAAACAACGATGATTTTATGTTTGCATCATTTGAAAAGAGCGGCCGAAGTTCAGGCCTCATTGCGTTGACCTCACACTGTGATGAACTTGTGCATAAAGGGAGATAATTCTATGTTCCCTGGACGAATTGAATCGCAGCGATCAGTGTTTGTTTGACTAGAAGATGGTTAGAATTGGCTAAATCTAGTTGTTTATAGCTTTTCTTTTCTTTCGTTTTTTTTTCTTTTTTTTTTTACTTTCTCTTGATTTCAGATTTTGTATGAATTCAGCTGGTGCGAAATTTTATTTGAATGTCATTGTGACCTAACTGGAGTATTGGTACATAAAAAAATGTTTTAAGAAATGACCTCACCTACCAGATCTTATTATATTAGTGTCAGCATACACTCGCGCGCACACACACACACACACACACACACACATTCTCTTCTCTCTCTCTCTCTCTCTCTCTCTCTCTCTCTCTCTCTCTCTCTCTCTTTTATTACGGCTGGAATACATTTTTCTTTTCACGTAACTTTTATTGTATCCTGTGCGAATGAACATCAAACGTTTTCAAATTCTTGGCCCAATCCACTTTCCAGTACATTTTAGTACTCCTTGTTCTTTAAAAGTTTTAGGTCATTCGTCTAACCCTAATAAAGGTCAGTCAGTTAATTACAGTAAGTAATACACAATTAGGTGACCATGGCTCTTTCAAGTCATGTCTGATAGGCATATTTCCCGCAGCAGGTTGCCATTACATTCTGCGTCAGACTAGTTGCCAACCAAGACTAAAGAATCCAGAGGGAGAGAAGATGAATTAATGCCTTAATCATGGGTAATTGTGCGTAAGTGAATGAAACGAATTCGACTGGAATTTCTCTCTCAGAGTCGATATCAATTACACCACAACAAGCATGCTAATAAAGTTATACCATTTTAGTGTCTGTTGAGAAAAACTATGATTCTAACTGTTGTTTTACTTTAAAATGTTGAATACCATCGTTAGCGTACTTGTTACTTATAACATGTTACTTATAACAACATTATATATGACACAATATATTATCAGTTCTCATTCTGAATTTATTAATTAGCTGTAACACTAAAAATTCCAGTATCTTGATTGAAAGAAATCTTATTTAGTTTTGTTTCTTATTTATTTTTATGTAAAGAATTTCGTAATTTAATACCATATATTCTTAGAAATTCAATGAACGTCGTGTATTATCATCGTTGGCGGAACGCGTTGCTTTTGTGTGAAATGAGTCCTATGTTGGATCTGAAGGCCTCATTGTGCTGACCTTATGCTGCCACCTCATGGAAAAGTAAAAGAGTTCAAGGGATCGACAACTCTGACTTTTCTTTCGTCTCTTGTTTGTCTTCTGTTGTTTTTCGAACGGGTTTATTTTTTGTAGGTTGCTCTTCTCCAATCGGTTATTTCTTTTTCATAAAAAAATGTTCTGAAGAGAAATATGATTTACTAATACATGTGCTACTAATTAATCCATAGCGGGTGGGGGAGAAGATGTGGATTCATATCTTTCCCAATGGTATTAGCGCGTAAGTGAACATAATGGAACCGACTAGAATTAGAACTTGGTTCTCCGATTTTTAATTCTGTACCGTTATGCATTACACTATTCGCACACCGAAGCTTACAACACCTGGTATTCCTAAGCAGTCACCCAGCTAAGTACTGACTAGGTTCAACGTTGCTTAATTTAGACGATCGTACGAAAACCAGTGTTTGAACGTGATTAAGACGTAAGCTAGTAGAAATTGAAATCTACAAAACAATTGCTACTATTATTATTACAATTGTAAAAGTAATGGTGACATTGTTTGGCACCAGTTGATCTGTCATACGTAAATATGCTTGAAAATATTCCTATCATGAACCAGCTGAAAACTACAGAAAAAAGAGTCTTAACTAGAAAAACTGCTAATGATGGTAAAATACTACTTGGGGAACATTAGATTAAGTTCGCAGATAAATATGACCGTCATAGAATATTTCCCTATGGTGTTTGCTTTCTTTATGTTTAGCTATACTGGTACCTTGCTTTTTACATAAAGTAATGTTAGTTTTATATCCATTAATAATTTCTGCTTTAGCTAAAGCGCTTTTGTAATATTTTGTAATGAACTTATTGCTTACTTTAAACATTACGTGCACTAAAAAACATTTTTCTTGAATGCGTTCTGTTGAAATGGGGATGCATCTAATATGACCATGGGTATTTTATACCGTCAAATAAGATATTATGTCATTGAATAATACTGAAAAAACATTTTTAGCTATTTACTTACTTAATTAAAGGAACATTTTGAGATATCCAGGATAGGATAATTGTAGATTTACTAAAGCGCACAACAGCACCAGTTGGTGTAAATCAATTTTGCAACAAATTTTTATTAAAATAGCTTTCTAAACACTGCTCCACAGAAAAGCTTTTAATGCACAGGAATATATATTAATATGCTTATATAAATGTTTAACAAATTGTTTACTGATATGAAAAAGGAAAGAAATATAGCCCACATCTTAATTTTATAAACTGAAAACACCAAGAAATGTCTTTATCTTACGTAAAATAGGGTTATTTTACGTGACTAGGACAGGGAAAGAAATCAAATCAACAAATACACATGAAGAGGATGCACGAGGAAGTGAAATGTTTAAAACATGTCAAATTAAAATGAATAAACCAAAATGTTATTCTCATCTTTATTGCCATGTTTAAGACGTTTCTGCCGTTGTACTCTTCGGGCTTCATCAGGTTAGTTCCAGTGGCTTAACCAAAGAGTTTTTGAATTTATAATTTCTCTTCTAAGACAAGTTGCTAACCAAAGCTAAGTCTGAGTTTGAAGAACCCATCTCATGTTGAACAGGAAACAGTTGGAATCATTCATTTCCATGCATATTTGCTTGAAAGGAATAGCTTCGATTGAAATTTGAATTCGACCCGTCAATCTGACTTTTCGAGCTGATAAGCACTACACTAGGCACACATCTTATAACTGGCTACAGAAGTGGTAAACAAATAACATAGAGTCATGTTAGAGACTTGAGTTAAAGGGAGATAACAACATGGAATCCGAAAGTGGCATCACACATAGGATGAGAATGATATACCTCAGTGATCGAAATAAGAGGTTCGGTTCGAAATTCTTAGCACCTAAAGAAGGCCGGAGCATACAACGGCGAAAACGTCATAAACATGGCAATAAAGACGAGGACAACAATCCGAATAATGTAATTAATGTAAATACTTTCTCATCTTAGAAGTATAGACAAAAACCGAAATGTTCTATAAACTTCGAATTGTGCAAAATCCTTATTCTTATTAAGTGTCTAAAAAAACAAAACAAAAAAACAAAAAAAAAAAACTTTGATATCTTCTTTTAACAAGGGAAGGTGTCATCATCAAAGATCTACGGGAGTGAATTCAGTGATTCTGCAAATGTTATCAGTAGCACCAATCATAGGGAGGAAATAAATTTGACAAGTATGCAATTATACAAGCTGCCTTTGTGATATAATGGTAATGTTGCGACAGTCCCCTAAAATAAGAGAATGTAATTAACGTGAAAACCACATTTTAGAACCTTCGCTTATTTCAGGGTTCGAATAGCACTTGCTGGACTCAGCTGAAAACATTTTATTTACTAAGAGTTAGAAAGAGAGGAGAGCCTATTTGCAGTAAAAATTAACACTAAAAATACAAGCTTTTAACTACACTGGAACACCGATAATTGGAGTTAAATTATATACTTACGTAATCCACACTACAAATTCAAAGACAGATATGAACAATCTGAGATTTATATGGAAAGACTGTGATATATATATATATATATATATATATATATATACGTGTTTGCACAGACAGACAGACAGACAGACAGACAGACAGACAGACAGACAGACAGACAGACGTGCAGATGTAAAAAGCAAAAGGTGGATGTAAAGAAAAAGCAAGAGTGCGAGTGAGAAATGAATAGAGATAAATTTAACCGACTGAATGATTTAGTGATGGAGATGCGCTCATATAAAAAAACCCATCAAAACAAGGTATATGAAATCACACATTTGCATATACAGCGTGTTTTTGCATAAAGACATGTTATGAAAACCCCCATCCACACACATACATGCACACAGGCATATATATATATCCCCCGAGCGTATATAGTCTAGGGCTCACTATGTTAGGTCTATCTGCTATGATTTTCGCAGCAAGTAATTTTTTTACGAGGTAGAATTGCTGGACTAATGTCACAGCAGTTTTAAATTTATAGTTTTCCTTCTCTAGACTGGTTGCTAACCAGTCTAGAGGCTGGAACTGAAGCACCCATCACAGTCTAAGGCTGGATTTGAAGCACCCATCACAAGGTGAACAAGGAACAGCTGGAATCATGCATTTCCATATGTATCTGCGCGAAAACAACGGCTTCGACCTAAATTTGAACTTGACTCGTCAATCTACACTGTGCACACATCTTATATAAATAACAGAAATTGATTACCATTCGGTAGAGTATTTAAGAATTTTCAAAGTAAATGAATTCAACACATATTTCTTTTTATAAACAATAGAGAACAACATAGGTGAGTAAAGGCGAGAAATATATATATATTTATATAGTCATCCGCAGACAGATCTGTTTCGCTGTATCACAGCTCATCAGCACGATTAGACATCCGATTGCTTTTTACCCAGGATTGAAACCCGACCGAATTGGCGACAGTCGGCGATTCTACCCCTGAGCGCTCGGTAGAAGGAGGCAAACTTTTTAGCGTGTATCTTATCATTATAGACGCCCAATAGCCAGAGTGCTCTAATTTATTACAGAATATTGCTCGGGTGTAATGAAAACTTTAAAACTAATCCATGGTCCTGGAGCTCAGACTCTTTGGACATTAGCATGAAAGACTAAAAAGCAATAGTTGTTTCCAGTTAAAGCGAAACAGTAGACTGAACGAAAAATGAATGGATGTAAGTCAAGTTTTGATTTTTCTTGTATCAATATAACATTTTCTGCACTATTGTAAGAACTGCAACCTTGAGAATTCTGAATATCGTTTCTTATGTCTTTGTCTATGAGTGTATCAAATTTGATTAAAATCGGACCACTCCTTCTATAACCCGATTTTATTCGATTATCGATTTTTGATATTTATCGGGGGTACCTCGACACAAAACCTAGCTAAGAACACTCGCAGACGCTTATAGTACAATTGTGCAAATTTTCAAGAAAATCAGTTCAGCCGTTTCGGATTCTATAGGTAACGGATACACACACACTCACACAG
Organism: Ascarosepion bandense; assembly: GCA_037127315.1. Lineage (NCBI taxonomy): Eukaryota > Metazoa > Mollusca > Cephalopoda > Sepiida > Sepiidae > Ascarosepion > Ascarosepion bandense. The sequence continues at coordinate 2,340,726 of JBBBDQ010000789.1, read as the reverse complement.
ACACAGAAAAGTTCCATTCATAAATATATATATATATATATATATATATATATGTGTGTGTGTGTGTGTGTGTGTGTGTGTGTGTGTGTGTCTGCGTGTGTATGTCTGCGTCTGTGTGTGGGTGTGAGAAATATATATTTGTGGTTGAAGTGAGAAAGGTTTCGAACTTTTTATTTTATAATGATATATAGATATTCAGCATACACACACATATATACAAATCTGTACAACATATATATATATATATATATATATGTGTGTGTGTGTGTGTGTGTGTGTGTGTGTGTGTGTGTGTGTGTGAGAGAGAGTATGTGTGAAGTGGTGCCGAAAACTTCTCGTTCCGACCAACTGTCTTCCTCACCTTCAAAGATATGATGTTTGGGAAATGCGTCTGGTCTAGAATTTTTCGGCAATTCCACGTATATGTATTGGAAAAAACCGGAACACTCTAAAGGAAGATGACAATTTTCATGTGCCAACGTTCGAGCCTTTTAACAAATGAAAAGTCTTTGGAAAGTTGGCGACGTTGTAACACCCATACAAGTGCAGCTTTTATGTTTGTGTTTTAGACAATAATTTTTTTTTTCTTAAGGCTCAAAAAGTCGGTTTGTAGGCCGTCGAGACACTGAAATTGTTGTTTATGTTGGATGTAACACGTCGGTAGCGTTTTGATGTTGATAGCACTAATCAGATGCATATCCCTGCACCTATAGAAAAGCTTTAGGACAGTCAGATGTTCGCACGGCGTACAGTCATGTGGCAGAGAGATAGCTGTTTCCATACAAGAAATATTCGGTATTCATTGCTATCGGTTGAAATTTAGAAAATTTTTCTCTTAAAACAGTTTTCAGAAAAATATTTTCTCAAGTCCATTGTAATTGATATTTCTTGAACTGATCAACGATATATAGTTCTGTTCATTAAATATAAGGGCCAAGTACGACTTACGGTAGATGATTAGAATAGGGATATTGTAAAAGCGTACAGGGAGAGAGCAAGGGATGAATATTATGAGAATATATAGGATACATAGCGATTGATCCTTGGATGCATCTCTTCGAAAGTCCGTTCCATATTGCAACTGTTCTGAAGAAGAGGTTAAGTGGAATTTACAAATAGAATATGAAGAGAATGAGGATGAGCCGACTCGGTGTACGAGGTATTGTAGCGTGCGAACAATTGGACTGGTGGAACGCATAAATATAGTTCACCGGAATATCAGCCATGAAAATAGCGAGAGAGCAGCGAGTAAAAGTTCTAATTTTTTATGGAGTGTGGATAGGCAAAATCTTGAAATGTGGTTCCATGAGTATTACCATTGACTCTTTTTTAAACATTTACTTACAGCAGTTCTACAAGTTTGTGAATCTAGCCAGCTTCCCATTTCCGTCAAACACCATCATGCACACCTCCAGTGGTGTCTTCAGAAACTTACATGGAGGTGTTTGTGGAGGAAATAATGAACAGCGCTCATAGATATTACCTATATAACCAATTTTCTTTGTTTCTCAACTGTCCACAGAACTGTCCACTTTATCAAGCATATTTCTTTCTTTTTTACTCACTCGTTCCCCCATATATGCGTCATCTGTGTTTCACAACCACCCATCCTATTTTTCTTCTTCCATACATGCATATGTTCACTTTCTGTAAGGCAGACATATTCTCTTTGACACCCATACACTTTCTCTCCCCCACCCATGCATCATTCTAAAACAGACATTCACACACACACACACACACACACACACACACACACACACACACACACATATATATATATATATATATATATATATGTTTGTGTGTGTGTGTGTGTGTATCTAGTGAGATAAAATTAAAAATACAAATAGATATGCGTATAAATAAATGAAATTCTGTTATAAAGACTCTAAAATTACGCCAACATGAACAGTGAAGATGAAAATATCAATAAGTAATAAAATAAAAGGCGTTGATATACAGCAATTAGATTGGTTGGCTTGTGAAAAAAAAAAAGAAAGAAAGAAAGAAAGAAATAAAGAAAGAAAGAAAAGGAGACTCTGAAAGAAGAGTAAAAAGCGAATAAAGGACAGTCTGATAGAGGCTCAAAGTCGATACGACATCTAGGTTGGTTCCACTTGTTGATCATATCGAATGCAATCACGTGATAGAAATCTGCCGCTTTTCGCTCTTTGTTGGCGCCATTTTCCCTGAAAGGCCCATTTCTATTGCAGCCATATTGGCATGAAAAACCCTGTTTTGCATTCATACGCATGTGCGTTTTAGATGAATAAATTCTTTATGTTAAGATACTCGAAACGACATAACATTTTCTCTTTATTGAATATATTTGTGTGAGCGCCTGGCTACGTGTGGATGTATAAATGTATCAATTTTTAGGCCAGTCATCCTTTTAGATCGATTTACTTCAAACTTTGCTCATCATTTCTTCAAAAAGAAAATACAGAAAAACATATTATTCTGGACACACACACACACACACACACACACACACACACACACACACACACACACACACACACACACACACACATATATATATATATATATATATTAGTTCATACTTTATTATAGCGGAAACATCGTATTTGAAATAGACGCCTAATTTTTATTCATTAAACTGTATATATTGAGTCTATCGGTCTGCGCATTTATAAAACTTTAGTAAAGGAAATGGGATCTCGAACAGTGATGGAAGTAATCTCCATATATATATATATATATATATATATATATATATATATATATATATATATATATAAACCTCGAAATAAATGCGATAACTACTAAATTTTAAAAATTAAAGATCTTTCTGGAAGTTTTTATTTTAGTCTTCATTTCAAGATAACACATTAACTTAGTATTTCGACTAAGCAAAATAATTTGCTGTATGTAAAAATCAATAAAGTTTTCTTTGAAAGAGATATCTACTTTTTTGACAATCGCTAAAAATCACTGACTTTAGCCATTTGTGAGCGCAATGTAATTCACTTTAATAAAATCTTTCAAAACTATAATATACTTTTTTGAAATATCATTTGAGAAATATTAACTGATTTAAAGTTTAATTAATCTGATTTTAAACAAATATTACTTTCTTTATGATTAAAATATCGCAGAAATACATTTTATAAACGCAGTTAGGTGTTTTTAAAAGGTTTTGGAAGCAACCAGAAATTTCGCAATTTTTCTACGAGAAACATATTTTAAAATTCAGCCATTCAGTTAAGTGCCATACGTGATACATTTTTGGGCGATCATGTCTCGAAAAAGATATGACTGATTGGGCAAAAGATTTTCTCGCAGCAGGTTGACATTACTTTATGCAGTAGACTGGTTGCCAACCATGTTTGTAGAACCGAATCTGTCCTGCTATTTAACCCATAGCTAGAGCGAGAAACGACAGATTAATACTTTTTCCAAGGGTATTTGGGCGTAATTAAATGCAACGAATTCAACTGGAATTCGAACTCTGCTCTCCGATTTCTCGTTCCGAGCCGATATCTACATTTGGCTAATATGACTTGAGTGCCTTATATATATATATATATATATATATACATATATATATATATATATATATATATATATATCTTATCTTCAGATAATGTTTTGTATTGATGTCTCCATTTACAAAAATCGGTACGTTGACACACACAAAAAAAAGGAAATTTTTTTTAAAATACTGGCACTTGTAATTTAGAAAATTACATATAAAACAAAACGCCAGAAACTTAAATAACAACGTACAAAATAATATCATTAACAATGAATGTAACTGTCAGGACAAAATTAAATGCCCACTTAACGGACTTTTTAATGCAGAAGGGATTATTTACAAAGCAAATGGTCAAAGCAAAACATTTAAGATCTACCAAAGACAATTTTAAAGTTAGATGGAATAACCATAAGCCTACACTTAAGCTGGAAAACTGCAAAAATTGTACAAAACTGACGAGCCACGTGCGGAAATTAAAATTGAAGTATGGAAAAGATATAACTTGCAGCATATTAAAAATAACCAAACCTTATAACGGTGGTAAAATATACAGATCATGCCAGGAGGAAAAATGGCTATTATGTTGTTCCCAGACAAAAATAAAAATGAAAAATAAATGAAAAAACAGAAATGATTTCCGTACCAATAAATACCCACCAGGATCATACAATCATGGATGGAAATGTTTTAAGACTCTTAAGTAACTTCTAATTTTGAAAATTGCGCTTTTATAAAAGATCCCTGTTGCATGAATGTTTGAAAAAACGGTAAAATCAGTTATTGTAAATAGCCAGAAGACACTGAGAGGCAGAAACTTAGGTCGCGAAATAACTCGTTACCAAATAAAAAATATTAAAAGGTCTACAATATAATTGTATTGAACACTTTTTAATACAACTGTGTACTGGTTTAATGTAATTATGGTCCAAAACTAAACTAAATAATATATATATATATATATATATATATATACTAGCAGTATAGACCGGCGTTGCTCGGGTGTAATGAAAGCTTTAAAACTAATCCATAGTCCTGGTGCTCAGACTCTTTGGACATTGGCACGAAAGACTAAAAAGCAATAGTTGTTTCCAGTTAAAGCGAAACCGTAGACTGAAAAAAAATGAATGGATCTAAGTCAAATTTTCATTTCCTGGTATCGATATCAAATAAGTTTTTTTCGTCGTAAACTGAATTTTAAAGGTTAAATAAGTCCTCTGAGTAAATGGTATCATGGCTGAGACTAAGAACTACAATTATATCTACTTAGAGCCAAACCCGAAACAAAATCTAAAATAAAAAGGGCTGAAAAAATACAAACATACAGGCAGATAAACAGACACACACAGAAACATCTTGCCTTATATATATATATATATATATATATATATATATATATATATATATTATCGATTTTCTGTACTATTGTAAGAACTGCAACCTTGAAACTTCTGAATATGGTTTCTTATGTCTTTGTCTATGAGTGATTTGATTAAAATCGGACCACTCCTTCTATAACCCGATTTTTTCAATTATCGATTTCCGATATTTATCGGGAGTACCTCGACACAAACACTAGCTAAGAACACTCGGAGACGCTTATAGTACAACTGTGTCAATTTTCAGGAAAATCGGTTCAGCCACTTTGGAGTCTATAGGTAACGGACACATACACACAGACACACACACAAAGTTCCATTTATAAATAAGTTTATATATATATATATATATATATATATAGAGAGAGAGAGAGAGAGAGAGAGAGAAAAGAAGAAAAAGAAGAAAAAGAAGAAGAAGAAATCTTTTAAAACAGTTTCCACATCTGCGCTGTAAGCATTACTCTTCAGAAATGAATTGAGTTCTTTCGGTGACTGGCGTGTGTATACACTGATTATATACAACACGTTAAAATTTCCTTTCTCTGATTCCATGCCGATGATTCAGTAAATTTTATTTTTTGAAAATTTTTTTATAAAATTATTATCTTTATATGTTCGTTGTGGTGTAAATGGTTATCAGCATTCGAATTTGTTTCATTCATTTACGCACGAATACCCTTCTTTCTCCAGCTATGGGTTGAATAGTAAGACAGATTGGGTTCTATAGCATTGGTTGGCAACCAATCTACCGCAGAAATTAATGGCAACCTGCTGCCGGAAAATCTATCTAGTCAGTCATGTCTCGAATAGACATGATCAACCAAGCATGTATCATGTACAGCAATTGACAGACATTGTTATAACGCTTCGCAAAATCTTAGTAATTTCAAAAAACAATTTTTCCAATTGTATTGAAACACAGCATTTTGCTGATTGGGAATATAAAAATTAATATCTCATGTTGAAATTAAAACTAAAATAAAAGCTTCAAGAAAGACATTTTATAATTAAAAATTCATTTTAAATACTAGTTATCACGTTTTTGTGGAGGTCCTTATAGATAATGTATACAGCTAGATGCAGAAAAATAAAGATAGATAAAAATAGAAGAGAAAAGGAGAAATGTGAACAGATTTAGCAGGATTAGATTAATACTGATATATATATATATATATATATATATATATATATAGATAGATAGATAGATAGATAGTTAAGAAACAGACCATGAGAGACAGAAAGGCAGACAAGCGAATAATCAGAGAGAATAGATTGGTATCCATAAATTTTTTAAATACAAAAATTGCTATAAATCATTACACACACACACACACACACACACACACACACACACACACACACACACACATATATATATATATATATATATTAAAAAGTAAGACCAGTAACAAATAGATTAAAAATGAACTGATCGATTGATGAATAGATAAGATAGATGAAATAAAAACTTATACATATATATATATATATATATATATATATAAGAAATGCATAGACAAATTGATATTATATATATATATATATATTAACCTAGTCAGCCAACAAACCTGCCAAGGTTTCACCTAAACGGATCTTCAGGGAAGGTTGGCTCCTAACCCTTCCCTGAAGATCCGTTTAGGTGAAACCTTAGTAGGTTTGTTGGGTCACTAGGTTAATTTACTTATTCTGCTCTGCTTACGTATTGAGCGCTTTTTTGTTATTGATTACTCGTCACGGGTTTTTTATTTGGGCTACGTACTGGCTCGGTCCAAATCGCTTTTGGCTAATGTTCATGTGCTTAGCTCTTTCTTTTTTTACAAACATTTTTTCCTTCTGCATATATACGCGGAGGGTTTTTCGAAACGAGTATAGTGATAAGTTTGTATTTACACACACACACACACACACACACACACACACACACACACACACACACACACACACACATATATATATATATTAATTGATGTTTCGATAATAATACTCGGTTATTTTTCATATCGATCTGTAACCATTTTAAGAAAGCGAACCATATAAACTCATTTATTTTTAGTTTTAAAAATCAAAATGCTTGAGTCTTCTGTGTATATAGACGGAATTAAAATAAATAATTGTGTTGTTTCTATCTTTCCATTGAAGGAGATATTAACATTTATGTCCAAATGTTCCTCGACATCAGATATTGTAAATTCTTTCCGTTTAACATTGTAGTATGCTTACTTTGTAAATAGAATGATATCAAGACGAAAACGGGGATATAAATTTATGATAAAATAGGAGATCTTATTGATTTGTTCGTTTCAAGAGTTCAATGAGAGGTTTGGTGACCTATTATTCTTCGATTTCGTTGTTGTAATTTGTTGGTGAGGGTTAACACCAGCGGAAATAGTTTTCGAAATGAAAACTGATTTTCACTTCAGCTGAGAAAGGCTCACTTCTAAAACTAAATAAAATACTTAACAAAATAATGACAAGGATCGTTAACGCCTAGCAAAACACGTCGATCAGTAAATTACTGGAGGAAATCGTGTCGAATGTGAAGAGATAAAGTGGTGAGTGATTTAAAACATCGATCAACAATAATGAATAGCAAAGAAAAATTTTGAATGACTTATCTCATGACTTGAAGTTTCACAAAGACACTGATACGCTCTTTATCGTAAATAAGTTCAATTTATTTTTATCTTACACAGGCGAGCGGATCTGTGTTTTTATGAAACTTTAAATCAAAAGAGAAGTTATTTTAACTCTCATTTATCGATTCATTAAAAATACTTAAGATATTGTACTATAAAAATACCTGTTACAAATCGAAGATAATAATTTGTATTCTATTTCATGCATACAAGACTAAAATGAACAGATATGAATTGACCGTGACAGTTCAAGATTCAGTCGCAAGAATAGCGTCACTCTATCGCCATTTCTATGGCAAACATCCAGATGATCTACATTCTTTAGCTCCAACTGTTCAAACCTTTACAGTTAGGACACTATACTACTACCATGGAGTCGAATTACTCTTATTTCTCCCATGTTTTAGATTTAAGAAAAACGTTCAACTCATGCACCTCTTTGCCAGCAACAATCATTTCGTGGAACAGATACTCTTATGGGTGTTTCTCTGAACATTACAATTTGAAGCTCTTCAAGTCAAGGCTTACTCGTTAGCTGTCCTTATAATCTCTACTTATTATCACCTTTTTCGGTCATAGGTTACACCACTTCTGTTATTACCATTACAACTATAGCCATCTTCTTTGAGTGGCTCTTGAGTCTTGTATTCGTTGAAATTTAGTTAAAACAGCTGTATTTTGTATTAGTCTTTATGCAATTTACGGATTTTTTTCAGAAGTACTTAACTTCTATAATTTTCAAGTAGGGAGGTCTGAAATAGACAACTACTTCAGCTATTGAGTATGCATTAGATGTTTACTCATCCCATTTTATAATGTAAAGACGAAGCAACCAAAGTTCCAATGAAGAATTAATTAGAAAAGGAATGAGCATCAAGGTAAAATTAATTTACAGATCGAAAATAGACACGATCTCCACCGGAAACAGATTGCGCAACTGACATAACTTTAAATTTGTTAGTCATTCTACGTTTTTACACGCTGACACATCTCCAAGACAGAATTAAGCTGTTGGGAGAAGCATTTTTTCTCGAGCCACCATCTATAGCCCACTTTCTAGCCAAGGGTAGGGAATCCAACCTGTTTAATCTATAGCTAGTGAAAAAGAAAGTATGGGTTATATACCTTTTGCAATAGAATTTGTGTGAAATTAAAAACAATGAAATTGACCGAAATTCAAGCTAGAAGACACAAAGTATAGAAAACAAAGCAAAAAGAATAAATGAAAGTGAATGAAAATACATAAAAAGTTTTTTTCAAGAAAGAAAATGGATGAAAGAAAGCAAAAGGAACATTTTATAGAAAGTAAAAAACAAGGAAATAAAAGGAAATAAGATAAACAAGATTAAATAAACGAAACGAATATAAAGAAAAAATCAACAAAACGATGAAAATATCTAGCAAAATTATATGTAGAAACGAAGAAAATAGTTGAGAAATTTTGTATAACACAAGAAAGTAAAAAGAAAAGAAGAAAAACAAGAGAAACCTAAAATAAGAAAAATTAAAGAAAACAAAACAAAAAAGAGTGACAAAAGCAGGAAAGAAAAGACAAGAAAGAAAGAAAGAAAGAAAGAAAGAAGGAAGGAAAGAAAGAAAGAAAAAGAAAACAATGATAGAAAAAAAGATAAACAAAGAGAGAAAGATGAAAGAAAGAACAAAAAGTTGACTTTTTTTTGGTCTATTTGTATGTGCTCATGACTATTTTTCAATCGTTTCCCATCCCGAGTCAATTATCGGAAAAAATCCTCAAATCTTGCCTAACTGGTAAAAGCACACAACTGACCTCAAAGCCTCATGGTTTCTTCTTGCAAAATAATAAAAAAAGTCAGACTAGACAACAGTAATCACTTCAAAGCAAACGGAAGCAGCGCCACAATTTCATACGGATTTTCGGGCACTAAATTATCAGCTGAGCGAAAAGAGATTGGCATCTTACGATAAAACAATGTCGAGCAAACAAAACTCAAAGATTATTGCTGTTGCATGGGTTCGATCCTTTCTAAGTAATTCTCCTACACTTATGCGGAATGAAGCTCACATTTATGCAAAAACTCTTTTCTACAAAACTGAATAAATATCTAAATTTTTTAAAGTACCGACAAAATAATTCCAAGACGATTTCTTAACAAATTACTGACATCTTTTCTCCCGAAAGCGTAAATTTTCTTACGAGCATTGCTTTCTTTTTTATATTTGTTTTCTTCTTTCTTTCTTTTTTGTTTTCGATGCTTCTTTCTTCGTTTCTGTTTTTTGTAGATTTGTCCTGTGACAATAATTAACATTTCGCTTTATATCTTTCGCATTTCTCTTTATATCTTTTCATCTTGGTGTTGTTATATATGACAGAGACAGAAGGAAGGCATAGACAAAGGTTTTGGTTGAATATCAAGAGACAATAAACAAATGATTTAGGGATAAAATGTGTAAAAATTGTGTTACATTAATATCTTTTATGGAGATAGAACAAAAGAAAGACAAAAGAGAGGCTGAAGTAAAAAATATTTAGGCATTCATTATTACTTGTTTTGCATATGAAACTAACTCTAAAATATTTACTGACAATGTTGATTGGGTGAGATTAGGATAACTTTATTCGTTGAAAAAATATTTTATTATTAACGAGAGGACATCATTTTAAAATTAGGGTTATCAATCTTATTTAATCAATAAGTAAAACTGTTTTTTATCTGGCGTAAACTACGAAGGAATTTGAGGCTGTCTGCGTGATTTTACCACTTCAACAAGAATTTTAGTTTTCTTTCCGATAATTGACTCAGAATAGAAAGCAATTGAAAAACAATCATGCAAAGCAAATACAAATAGATGGAATAAAATCAGCTTCTAGCTTTTTGTGACCAATGGTAAAAACACGCCTATCTCAACCACCAAACAAGTATATGTAAATATGCTTCTTTGCTATCCATTTCTCACTCTATATAATTTCTTCCTAGCCTGCACAGTGCGTTTACTATATCTCATTGTTCCATTTTGACGCCATAGTTGGTACCGATCCTGCAAATGAAGCAAACAGAAAATGGCATCCATGAGAGCAAGCAATGTAAAATCATATTAGGAGTGAAATTATGGACTTGACTATGAACACCAGAGCCTGCAGGCGATGAGTTCTTGTAAGACATTTAAAAAACCGATAGCGTTTTGCTTCGTGTGAGTGTATCATGGATTCTATCTACGTTTTCAGTGAATAATTTATTATGTCCTTTGAAAGCAAAAAGCACTAGTGAATTTTTATTCACATCTTGTACTGTAAAAAATTGAATGGTATTTGACCCAAAGTCGGATATTTGTGAATCTCAGAAGTACAAGTAGTGCACCTTTGAAAGGTTGATCTGAATAGATAGATAGATAGATAGATAGATAGATAGATAGATAGATAGATAGATAGATAGATAGCATCCATGATGTAAGAAAGAAAAAAAACCTGTTGATTTTTTTAATGTCTAGCGAGGCTGTGGTGTCCATAGTCATGTTCATATTTCTCTTATTCACTCATAAAGGCTTCGGTCAAGCCATGGAATGGATTTCTGGTATTTTCCAAAAATACTGCACGCTAGGATATTATCAAGAAACCATTTCTTTGGCAATTTTTTCCCGTCTGAAACAATCCTGCACATATATAAATCTACCATCCGCCCGTGCATTGAATACTGCTGCCATATCTGGTCGGGTGCTCTTGCTATCCACCTAGGGGTCTTTGACAAAATCCAACGTAGAATCTGTAATGTGATCGATCCTGACTTGGCAGTTCAGATACAGTCAATTTCTCACCGGTACAATGTGACTTCCCTGTCTCTCTTCTACAAATATTTTCACGGCTTCTGCTCCGATGAACTTAGCTCACTGGTGCCCCTATATATGAATTTACTTGAGCCACAAGATTAACAACTAGGTCCCACCCTTTCACTGTGAATACAATAACATGTAAACGCAAATTATACTCCAACAGTTTCTTTTCTTGCACGTCCCATCTGTGGAATTCCCTTCCGTTTACTTGCTTCTCCGACAGCTACAATCTCCAAGAATTTAAATGTAAAGTCAATAGTCATCTCTTATCTCACTAATCTGCATCCTTTCTCTTATGCTTCTTTCTCCGTCCAATCCACTCTTATCAGTAATCTCATCCTTCTCTTACCCATTTTCTGACACCTCCTATAACTGTCACTTCTTCTCATAACTTTCCTCCTATGTAACCCCCCTGCAAAATAGTGGCCTTGCTTGAGGCGATATTATTTTTAAAAAAATTGACACACACACACACACACACATGCACAGACAGACAGAGAAAGAGAAGGTGCGATGGATGAATTGCCATCGAAATTATGCAAAAATGAAAATAACACTTAAATTTCATTTTAACATATATTTGGCAAAATTACAAAAATATCTTGAAATATTAAAGAGTAAATTTATTTAATAGAATCGCCATTGGCTTCAACTACAGTCTCCAGACGACTTCGTCATCCCTTGCATCTCTTCTGGACGGTCTCCTTGTTAAGCTGGTAAATGCTGGCATAATCCTTGTCTTCAATTCATCCTTGGTGTTACAAGGAGTTTTGCTGATGTCTTTCTCAACTCCCCACACATGAAGAGGGTTGCAGTTTGAGGAGTTAGGTAACCAGACATACGGGGTGGTGTAGTCTCAGAAATTGTCTGGCAGTCATAATTGCTTTCTCTTGCTTGTGTGGAATGGCACAGAATCCTGTTCCCAGACATAGGGTATTTCCCCATCCACCATCTTGACCCAGGGCAGCACTACCTCCTCCTTCTGTGGGAAGAGGAATGGAGGAGTAACTTCGCCATCACTAGTGATTAATCCAAACACTTTGATGTTGACTGGATTCAACACTTTTCGAATCCCCTGCACTGTCTTCAAATTAACACCGAAACACTCTGAAATGGAGATTCCGGCGCGAATGCCAAGCAGTACAACATGTCGTTTTCAAATTTCTGGTGAAGTGAATTGCGTAATGATACTCTTTTTTTCATAGAAATTTTTGTTTTTGCACTTACCAATTTCAGGCCACTGATCCACTATCACAAGATAATGTGATCCTTTTATTGGACCTGCGAAATCTTTTTGCAGTCTTAACCACGGAGTATCTCTCTTTGGACAAGGTTGTAATTTTGTGGTATGTTCTGCCAGTGTACATCCACTGCAGACTTTTATTATTTTTATCAATGTCTTGATCTATTTCAGTTCAGTATATATAGCTTCTCTTAAGAGATTTCATCCTTTAAATTTCCAGATGTCCACTATGAAATTCATTTAGAATCCGCTTTTGTATTATGCTAGGTATTATTACTGTTTTTGCGAACATCAGTATCCAGTCACATAGCGAATAAAATGTCAAATCTAAATTGTGTTCTTTCTCACTTTATTTTAGTTACTTTTTGTTTTTAATTCGGCAGTAAGCATATCTTGTGATTTTACTTTTATTTCTCCCAGGATAACTAGTAATTCGGGTTCTGTATTGCATAATATATTTTTAATTTTTATCGAAGTTTTTAAAGCTATGATAACAGTGTTCTCAAACGGTTCAGTATATCAACCTTAATAACCCATCTGCATGTTCTAATTTTTTGGACAGTTGATATTCCATCCTAAAATCTTAATTTAATAAGATGGTACCGCAGCATTGTAATCTATTCGCTATATGCATAGAAATTGCTTCTTTCGAATCTTAAATTGATAAGAGAAGTATGTTGTCAGTCTGCAACCAAAAACTATTTCTGTGAATAAATTTGTGAAAATTTTTTAACTGTAAATATTATTGCTAAGGATTCTTTTTCGATCTGGCTGTAGATTTCTTTCTACTGATAGTAGCGAACACGAAGCATGTGTGATGGTTTTCATGTTACCGTCTTCATATTTATATTACTGCTCTTATACCAGAAAATGAATCCAATGCAATTTCTGATTTTGAATCGTAGTGCACTAATAAGTCTAACTTATAGATATATATATGATAGATTCTCGAGCGAACCCCCCCCCCCGATGCAGTTAACTAAATTTCTGACTTAGCAATAGATTCAGTATAGTCTTTCCACTTTATGTCAGCTAAGAGTGTTTACCCGAGAAAGCGTAACGAGTCACTTTCCGGACAGTTTGCATCGGTCATATTGATGGAAGGCAGAGAAAGTTTCTCATATGATTAATGTAAAGAAATTTGGTTCTGGAGGTGTTAGAATTAACAAAACAACATTTGTTCTAGTTAACAATGAATTGAAGGTCATTTTGAATATCAGCTGCGATTTTAACATTGTCGAACTGATCCGCCTTACTATCGAGACAGAAGTAAATCGTTGTGTTATCAACGTAGATACGAAAAAGAGAGCTGATGCTATCGGGAAAGACATTAATGAAAATTAGAAACAAAGTAGGACTAAGGATGGATCGTTGGGGCACACCTGTGGTAGTATGAAACGATCGAGACGAGTGGACGTTCAGGATAACTTTCATTTCACGATTTTATAGGATTTTATAGAGTCGAACGGTTCATCCGAGTTCTTAAAAACTGGAACAACAGATGCTGATTTTCAGCAGACAGGAAAGCAGGATACAGCGAAGATTAGAGAGACCAGGAGCCAGTTTAAAAGCACACTTCTTAATGACAATTTCAGGGATGCCATCGGATCCACATACTTTGTGGGGATCTAGGTTAGAGATGATAGCATAAACCACAGAATGGATTATATGCATATCACTCAACAGAGATTCAGTTCTAAGTGGGAAGTTATGCAGAGATACGGATGAGTAAAAGGTAGAGTTTAAGGAGAAGTCACAAGCGGAGCATTCAGCTTTACAGCAGAAAATGTTAACATCTCGAATTGATTGAAAAGAGGAGGGATAGATACATTACATTCATTTAATATACTATTCATTTAATATACTATTCATTTAATATACTATTCATTTAACATACTATTCATTTAACATACTATTCATTTAATATACTATTCATTTAATATACTATTACAGAGCTGCAGTAATCATGAGCTCCAAAATATCTCTTCATCTTTTCAAACTATGTTATCTATGTTTTTTTTTTCTGATAGTGTTCCTTACATCTTTTCTGACAGTGTTTTCTACATCTTTTCAGCCAGTGTTCTTTCCATCTTTTTAACCTGTATCATTCCATTTTCAGCTTGTGTGCTTTCCCTTTTTTTTTCTACTAGTGTTCACTTTATCTGTTCAATGTTCTGTCCTGCACTTCTAGTGGGACATGAATTTTGGAAGTGAAGTTTTGTTTTCACGAATTCAAAAATTTTTTGCGCTGTTATCAGCATGAGATTTGGACCAGCATATTAATTTTGGTTGTCATACTCTAAACCTTTAAGCCACTGTACCTTCTCCGACCTTCTCCAGTTGTCTTCTTACTCGATAAACTTATTGGAAATTGTAACCGAATCCTTTATTCAATCTACGAGGCTGATAGATTTCTTCTCATTAGCTTCTCGTGATTACGAGGTTTTAATGTCAGTGAGTCCGAGTTTTTTTTTTTTCACTTTTTTGTTGTCTATCCATTTCTTCCACTGAATCAGAATATGTGAATTAAATAAAGTTGGCAAGTTGGATCGTCTTTATGTAGTCGACTGTTCTGTTTACGTGATACGTGGATAATTTTATATGATGTAAAAAATTGAAAAATAATCCATTTATCTCTACGTTTGTGAACTTCTAATGACGCAGAGGTAGATATTTCCATTATTTTTTCATTACTTTTTTATTTATTTTAAAATTAGAAATTGAAGATATTGAATATCAAAGCGCTTTTTACGCAAGTTCATATTAGATATATTGTGTCAAACGAACTCTTAAATTGCATTTGGATGTATAAAAAAATTAAAGTAAAATATTCTTAAATGCATTTATGCATAAAAATTACTTTTTTTATATACATTAAAGATACAAAGATACAAAGGCAGAATATATATTGTTTATTTGTTTTCTACTCTTCGTTTAGTTCAAAGTCTAAGAATTAATGAAAATTAACAAGAGGATCATAAAGTTTTTCATAATTTGTAAATACAAGGTATTTGGAAGATTACTTTTTGACGGTACGAGTAAAATCTTTTTATGAAAATGAAGGGTAACTACCAGAATAAATGCTGAGAAGAAAGATTTTCGAAACAGACATCGCTATTGCAAGATGTGAAAAGAAACAATGAGTCGATCATATCAATAAATCAA
>JBBBDQ010000789.1:2310000-2320000 GCA_037127315.1 Ascarosepion bandense | reverse complement strand
AGGAAGCATATTTAGCATCATGGAGAGAGAGAGCTGAGGTTTCTGGGACACGTAATGAGGAAAGAGGATTTTGGGAATCTAATACTCACAGTAAGGACTGAGAGTAAGAAAGGGTAAAGCAGCGCGAGCCATACCTGATGGGCTTGAGCATGTTCATAACGAAGCAGGGTTTGGGATAGATACAAAGAGGAAATGTGTTGAGAGCGAAAAGGTATAGAAGCAAGTGGAAGTCCATGATCGTCTACGTCCTGAAGAAGATTTGAACCGGTCCAACCTATTTCGAACAGGTGACTAAATCTAGTCATCATCAAAAAGGTAGATGCTAAATAGCATATAGCGTTGTTCTAGAATAGCCAGATTAAAATTGAAAGATAGGAAAGGTTTTGTAAAAACTGATTTTTCTGGCAAACAGATGATGTTGCTCAACCTGAAGGTGTCAGTTGTGCCTATCTGTATTAGCACATATAGAACAATCTCGTGAAACTTTACAAAAAAAAAAAAAAGAAATAAAAATCCATCCAATGCCCCAATGTATTTTCTAAAATCATGACGAATACAGAGAAGAATGCTGAAGTACTGAGAAGATATGTTGTCCCTTGATCTCTGGCGAGATACCGCAGATATTCCTAGTATGAAACGTTAACGAGTAGAAATAATAAAATTCATCATGTTCTTGGAAAATAAAATTAGAGTAATACTTTGGGTTTTTATATATATATGTGTGGGTATATTTGTGTGTATGTGTATGTGCATGTGTGCGAGCCTATATATATATATATATATATATATATATATATATATATATATATGCGTGTGTGTTTGTATGTGGTTATGTATGTATGTATGTATGTATGTATGTATGTATGTATGTAAGCATCGTGCCTCGAGTGATAATCGTGGAAGATTTAATTCAAATTGAGTAAAAATAGAAGTAATTGTTTTCATCTTTCATTGAGTGCAGAGAAAAGGAGGTTATGCTTCGGTGATCGATTATCGAACAACGAAAGAGAATAAGAGAGAAAAACAAGAAGAAAAAGTATCAACAACAACATTACATTAGAACCCTTTTGAATTTCAAATACCCCTCTTCCTCCTCCTATGACTAAAGATCATTCAAACAATAATGATCATATGAACGAAAAAACGTTGGTACTAGACGTGAACTGTATAAAAACGATTAAAATCAATATATTCAGATAAATATGAATGCACAATGATAGATAGATAGATAGATAGATAGATAGATAGATAGATAGATAGATAGATAGATAGAAAGAAAAGTTACAGATATATTAATGGATATTAAAACGTTTGCAGACATAGGGAGCGTGAATGGCTGCATAAGCCGATTTTTTTTCTTCTCGCTTTATTGTGCCAAACTTTCAGTTATGTCGGCTTCAGCCGAGCGCAGAAAAGCCTTTTGGCAGAGAATTAGGTAGCATTAAGCAAAAGATCATTTTATTGAATGCCAGCAAAAAGTCTCCAGCCTTTCTTCGTTGTTTTCTTTCTTTCTCTCAAATTTTTACTCCTTTACTTTTTTTTTTTTAATGTGATCGAAGAAAGCGATGTCTCTCTAATCGATCAAGCCTCAGACCCTGAATACATCGTTGTCGACGTCTTCTTCCCTCGGGTCTTCATCGACAGAACCAATATGTCTTGGGCAACCAGTCGGATCGAACATCATGTTAGCTGCCTGTTTAGAAAGCACGTGGGTCACTTAAATCACGCCCAAAACACGAGGGTCCCTTTTAGCATAAACGACATATTCATTGGATCAAGTGGCACATTGTTATTATTATTATTATCAGGCTAGATTTTTTCAGTAGTAAAAAAATGAAAATTAAGTGACAACATGTCTCCTTATGACTATTATTCTCGTCATTATTCTAGTATTTTTATTTATTATTGAATACCAGTAGTGGCTGATTGTGTTCAATAGAGATCAAGTACTAACAGTATTTCTCAATACTAATGCACTTTCCTCTGACTAATTTGAACTCGCAACTCTAAGAGTTTTTCTCGTACCCAGCTGATTATATTATAATCACATTGGATAAAATTAAAAACAAACAAGGGACATGCGTGAAATCAAAAATATAAAATGGCGACAATTTACTCATAGCAATCAATCTATCTATCTATCTATCTATCTATCTATCTATCTATCTATGTGAAAATTTTATGAAACTGGCTTTAGACATATTTGAATTTTTATTTGCTTTATCCATTAAAAAAATAATAATGTTAAAACAAATAAAAATTTATATATATATATATAGCCATTTAAGATTCCCCTTTTACATGTCTGTAGGCGTATTTTTCTTAACTTGATCCCACATCCACAATATCTCTTTCTCAAATAGATTTTTTATACCGTGTTTTTCCCCTCTGAAATCAGCGAATTCAGTGTCCAAAACGGATATTCGCATGTAATGAAGCATTTCACACACGCGCGCAAGCACACACACACGCAAGCACACACACACGCACGCACGCGCACGCACACACACACAAACACAAATCTTGTTGGTTAACACGGAGAATAAATAAATAAAACATTTTTGAAATAAATATAGGCAAACGTGCGTATAAATGAATATGCACGCGTATGAGCATTTGTTATAGCGAAATGTTTCGGGACCCCATCTCAAAACCAAGTGAATTAAGTTCGATTTTTGCCAGCCAAAGCTAATTTTAGTAACTAGGTGCTGAAAATTGTCCGTGTGCATATATAGTAATCCATTTGCATCTACTACCATTATTTACGAGACCATTTTGTTATGAATTTTATATGCTGTATGCAAGTGGTAGCCAGACAGGACAATGCACCTCAGTGCACTTGTTTATTGCAATGTATGTGGCTGTTCTCTAAGAAATCTTATTTGCGATTAAAACCAACAACATTCCAGATTCTTTGGATTTTATCAAGAATCTCTAAATATAGAGCAACCAGACTAGATGTGACAAGAGTATTGAAAGCAAGGAGAAATGGTAAACTAATATGTAAGATAGATTCTGTCGAGAAAAATTCTTTAGCACGGCGCTGTATTATATATATATATACATATATATATATACACACACACACATATATATATGTATATATATATATATAATACAGCGCCGTGCTAAAGAATTTTTCTCGACAGAATGTATATATATATATATATATATATATATATATATATATATATATATATATAGTAATATTTTTATTATAAGTTTATAACAAAGACATAGTTTACTGCAACACAAGAGCCGTTGTCTTTCGGTACTATCTTATTTGCACATCGTCAGACAGTGAAATATTTTTTACTGTTAGGAATATATATAGAAGTTTAGAAAACCATAAATTTTTTTTATCAAATCCTGATAATAAAGGTGGAGGTAGTTTTTTGAGGTTTATCTCAGCTAACCAATAGATAATCAGGTCATGATAGAAATTTAATTGCAAGTGTAAAGGGAGATAGACTTAAAATGACATAAGACCCAGACATTTTTCATGCTAGCGATGAAATATAGTAAGATACATATGTTGCAATATTGAAAACCTGAAAAATTAGCGCGTGTTATTGTGGAACGGTTACTGGATTTTCTTTAAGTTATTATTCAACTCAGAATAGTGACAAGAGACAAACATGGGAATGTTTTTTTTTTCTTTTAAATTCACTGCACGTCAAACATATGGGCATCCGTTAAGCTGTCTCAAATTAAATTATAAAAAGGTGGGAGAATCAATATGCTAGAGGATAGATTAGGAAAAAATTAAGTATATTTTAAAAGTAAAAATTAATTATATATTTTAAAAAATGAGTATATATTAACTATATTAAAAAATTAACTATAATTTAAAAAATAAATTTTAAATTTTAACTATATTTAAAATTATAACTATATTTTAACGACATTTAATATTAATTTATATGGTTGTATAAATATATGTGCAAATATCTAAACATTGGTTTCGAAATTAGCTTACAATGCGAAACAATTTTTCCTAGAATTATTTTTTTCAGAATTACAGCAACACACGGCAACGAATGAAATAAGAAGCTGTGGTGGTTTTATCTATCAACAAAATAGATACTGATACATTCACACTGCAATAATTATCAAAAGCTAGTTTAAATTTTACCTCTCTTGTTATGAATCATGTTTGATAAATGAAATAAGAGAATATGGTAGCTACAACTGCCAGAAGCTATAAGTATTAATACTTCATTTAAAATGCAGTGCACATGTGTGACATGGCAATTAAAGAGACAGCCAAGAACAGAAAGACCCTTTGCTGAAAATAGAAAGGTGCATAAAAAGAAGATCATTTATCCCCTCACCTTGATTTGCTCATCTACAGCAGACAATTAGAAGTGAATAAAAGTTGCTGACTGCTACAATCTCATCTCATGCTTTTATTTTGTGGGTAAACAATGTCTGAAGGGTTATTTTTAAGCCACAAGTATTTGACTGGAAAAAGCTGCACCCTGAGCACAAACCTGGTGTTTGGTCAGAGCTGCAATGCTGCAGTTGGTGTTTTATAGAATAGAGCACAAAACAATTAAGGAACTCTATAGCAAATTACAAAGTGCGATGGAATCACTATGGATTTGAAGACTGCAATTTTCTAGTGGACAGAGAAGGAAAGAACAAGAGTAAAGTACTCTTGTGGAAGCTTAAATACAGAAAGAGAGGGAGATTAACTAAAACATCAAAAAAAAAAAAAAAGAAACGATACAAGCTTGAGGCGTGTTTGTTTAAAATAGAAGACGACCATTTACGAAATAATGTCATCATCGTCTAACGTGCCGTGGGTGATACACCTACAAGCAAATGAATACCCTGACAGATTCCAAGGTATCGGAAGCTTCCCAGGGAGACAAAAATACATACTGTTGAGAATGCAATACCAGTCGTCCAACCTCCAAGAAAATATCCCGTACACATGAGAGAAGAATTAAAGTAAGAGCCGAAAAAAATGGAAGACTTGGGAGTGATAGAAAAGGTAAATGAACCAACAGACTGGGTGAATGCAATTGCATGTAGCAGGAAGAAAAATGGTGCATTACGTATATGTTTAGACCCAAAACCACTGAACAAATGCATCAAACGAACACACCACAAAACTCCAACCCTGGAAGAAATTTCCCATAAACTGGTTGGTGCTAAACATTTTACGAAACTAGATGCAAAACGTGGATACTGGGCTATACATCTTGATGAAGAATCGAGTCTGCTCACATGTTTTAATACTCCGTTTGGTAGATACAAATATTTGAGATGTCCGTTTGGTCTTAAGGTATCACAGGACATATACCAACAAAAAATGGACCAAATACTGGAAGATTGCGACGGAGCCATTGGAATATCTGATGATGTATGCGTATACGGCAAAACAGTTGAAGAGCATGACAGAAGATTGAGGAAGACAATGGATACAGTCCGAAGGTATGGTCTTGTTTTTAATAAAGAAAAATGCAAAATAAGACAAAAACAGATAAAATTCTATGGTCTTATTTGGGATAAAAATGGTTCACACCCAGACCCGGAAAATGCGACAAAATTAAATCAAAACCTACACCCTCAAACCGAGAAGAACTCCAACAATTTTTAGGTATGATCCAATACCTAAGCCCTTTCATACCAGAACTCAGTTCCAAAACAGCTTCACTGAGATCATTACTCAAGAAGGATACTGAATTTCAATGGAAAGAAACACACGGTAAAGCTTTCCAAAACTTGAAAGACCAGATCCATGAAAATCTTTGCCTAGCTTACTTCAAGCCAAACGCGAAAACAATGATTCAGGTAGATGAAAGCATGTTAGGATTAGGTGCAACCTTAATCAACGACAACAAAATTGTTACATTCGCAAGCAAAAGATTAACTGATACCGAATCACGATGTGCAAATATTGAAAAAGAGCTACTTGCAGTGGTATTTGGTTGTGAGAGATTTCATACATATGTATATGGAAAAGAATTCCAAGTAGAATCAGAGCACAAAGCACTAGAAAAAATACAAAATAAAAACATTGCACAAGCACCCCCAAGACTGCAAAGAATGCTATTAAGGTTACAACCATATGATGCTCAGATCATATACGAACCAGGCAAAGAGATGAGAATACCAGATTATGTGTCAAGAACAGAGCCAACACAAGGTGAAGAGATTGAACTTGATTTAACAATACATACTGTCGACATAACAGTACAGAAATGAATAGAATTACAAGAAGCTACAGAAGAAAATGAAGAATTAAGAATGTTAAAGTAAGTGATATTAAATGGATGGCCAGAGGATGTAAAAGATACACCCAAACTTATAAGAAATTACTGGTCAATGAAAGATTGTCTGTCAGTTCAAGATGGAGTAGTGACAAAAGTGAATGCATAGTCATGCCAAAAAGTATGCAAAACACAGTCCTCCAAAGAATTCATGATGCGCACCAAGGAATAAAAAATGTCAGCTAAAAGCAAGAAATAGTGTTTATTGGAGAGGAATAAACAAAGACATAGAAATGATGGTAAGGTCATGTGAAATATGCAGTGAACACCAAAAAAAGAATACCAAAGAGACTATGATCATTAAAGAACACGTGACCAGGTCATTTCAAAATATCGACATTTTTGAGTTTAATGGTCAACAAATTTTACTCGTCGCTGACCAATACAGTAAAGACAATGAAAAGCGTCACGAGTACAAACTGTATAGAATACTTGAAAGCAATCTTCGCTGTTCACGGCATATCAGAACGCCTATACACAGACAATGCCAAGTATTTCGTATTGAATGAGTTCCACACTTTTTCGATAGAATGGGAATTCACACATATTACATCAAGCCCGAGATACCCACAGTCAAATGGATTCATTGAATGAATGGTCCAAACAATAAAAATACACTGAAAAAGGCAAAAAAGTCAAAGATGGATTACCAAATGGCTCTCCTATGCCTAAGAACAACTCCGCTTGATAATCAATTGCCATCACCAGCCGAAATCCTGTACAACAGGAAAATAAGAACAAAGATCCCAAGCTTGTTGAATACAAGCACAGTAAAAGACAACCAAATCCGTGAACAGATGAGCATCAAAAGTAGGAAGCAACAACAATATTTCAACAGAAATGCAAAAGACCTTCCCAAATTGATGATAGGTAACAAAGTGTCTGTCCTCCAGGAAAATGACACATAGCTGCCAGCAACGGTGATAGATAAATGCACTGAGCCACGTAGCTACATCGTCAAAATGCACAGCGATGGAAAGCTACTAAGACGCAACAGAAGGCACCTACAAGAAATAATCAAGCCACAGAGAAGAATCACCTTCAATCTACCAGCCCAAGGGAATAATTGGGATAAGCCAACATCACCACCCCAGCAGAGCAATGATACCACAGAAATAAACATCAATACGACAGCACAACACGCCCAGCCTATACAACTGCAAACACAACCTGGTGATATACAAGGAAAACACCAACATCATCAAAGAGAACAAGAAAACCCCCAACAAAATATAAAGATTTCATTATATATAAATAAAAAAAATGAAGAAATAAAATTAATACACATATACAAAAATTTAAACGAAATTAATTTGAAAACAAATCTTATTTGACAAGAGAGATGTGACAAGGTGAAATCTTCAATGTATAAGAGTTTGCTCCCTTGTATTAGTTATCTTAGGAATGTATTCAATATGGCTGAATAAAGAAAGTGCCTTTATTAAATAATTTATGTTCAACCTACTATAAAACATTACAGACCTATTTTCTTCTATATATTATTCTGAAATGGGGGCTAGTCACTGTAGTGAATGGAATAGAAGCTGTGATGGCTCCATCTTAGCTATATCTTGGATAATTACACATTGCTAAAAGTGACAAAATAGAAAGAAAAGTAAGAAAATAATTTGAAAAAGATAATGTGAATAAAGAAAAATGATGGACGCTTAAAAACAAAGAACAACAACGAAAAGTACATCAGAATAAGAAATGATAGCTGGAAAGTTGCACTTTATGATTGGTTGATATTCCGGACACGTTATACTTTCCATTGACCTCTCCTACTTTTGAAGATAAAAGTGGCATCCTTAACGCATCATTTTCTTTCGTCATTTTCTCCATTTCTTTGATACACGGAATATAAGTGATTTAACGACGAAATCAGACGATAACGTCTACTGTTTAGGCAAGCAGCACAATATCACTTGTTCGGTGAAGAAATGAACGCAAATCATTCAGAGAGTATTTTGTGGTAAGCCAAGCAAAAATCAAACCAGAAAATCGTTAAATACTCGTGAGGAAGCGGCTGCATCTTTAATGAATCGATAAATTCGGTTTCATCTTTCAAGATCACTGAACACCGGACGTGGAAAAGAAAAAAATGTTTTCATCTTTCTGTGACGGGACCAAGCAGCTTAATAAAATAACTGAATTTGTTTGGAGTGGAATATTTTCATCGATCTCATAATGTTTAGTGAGAAATAATTCAAGAATACTCTACTTACATTATTCAGACTATTGTCCTCATCTTTGTTGCCATTTGTACGACGTTTCGGCCGTTGTATGCTCCGGTCTTCTTCAGCTACTAGGAATTTCGAACTGAACTTATTATTACAGTCACTGGGGTATATCATTCTCATTCCTTGCGCGATACCTCTTTTGGTAGCCATGGTTTATCTTCTTCTAACCGGACTCTCTAAATTATTTTTCCACCACTGCTATAGCCTGGTATTGAACTCACAACTCTTTAGATCAAGTCACTGGAACTAACCAACGTCTATACCTACTGGGCCATGTGTCGTTAATTATCAAGAGGCATCACGCAAGAAATTAAAATGATATACCCTAGTGATCGTAATGAAGGGTTCGGTTCGAAATTCGTAGCACCTGACGAAGGCCGGAGCGTAAAACGGCCAAAACGTCGTACAAATGGCAAAAAAATTGAGGACAATAGTCCAAATAATGTAAATCGTGTAAATACTACCTCATCTCAGAAATACAGACAAATTCAAGAATAGTCTGAAAGAATCACGTATATATATAAATTAATATGTATACACAAGCATATATATATATATATATATATATATATATATATATATATATATGTGTGTGTGTGTGTGTGTGTGTGTGTGTGTGTGTGTGTGTGTGTGTACGAAAGTCGATCAATAAGTCCGTGGCCTGATAGTTATTTCATCAGGAATTTTCACTGCATAGCAAAGATGGTCCGCTTGATAATTTTATGGAGCTCACAAGAGCAAAACATTATTTTTTTAATGTCTATTAAAATATGTAGGTATTTGTTTTATACACGTTGCACAAAATACTAATCTATTTAATAGAGAACAGAGCTGGAAACCATATGAAAAGTGTTTTCCCACTCCTGCGATATAATATTTGATCAAAATAATTAATATTCACACTAAATTAAGTGCCTTGACAAGGAAGGAAATAATTTTAAATATTTATTGTGTATCCTGATATTTTATTGTTCTCTCTGTTTTTTCACCCTCATTAACCCATCGTGTCTTAGTAGTTTTATCGCCTTGCTTGGCTTGAAATGATTAAATAAATTAATGAATAAATAAATAAATGCAATTTCTTTATTAAGCTACGTACATATTGATCTATATAAATAGGACCAATTTATGTCGCTTCATCAATTCAAATTTCTCAAAATGTTTTTGTCGAAACAAATAGCAAGGCGCAATTATAGGTGTGGCACTCTTGAGAAAGTCCTAAGATGTCATTGGCCTAGATGTTGAGATTGAACCAAGAACCTAGTGATCGTAATAAAGGGTTCGAGTAATTAGACAAATAATAGGAATTCTTTCTTTCAGAATTTACAAGAAACAAGATGACGATTTAATCTCATAAACGTGATGCATGATGGTGATGAAATTTACATTTAACCAGAAGAAATTCAAACAATCGGATACAATGGGATAATCGCATATATTAAATATTGATCAAACAAAAGAAAGTATAGGATACAGTAA
>JBBBDQ010000789.1:2090000-2307500 GCA_037127315.1 Ascarosepion bandense | reverse complement strand
ATTTACGTTAAGAGGCTGAGAAATTAATTTTTCTTCAACTGTATTGTTATAGAAATTAAATTTCAACTTATTGAAACACAGTTTTTATTTTATTCATATATTCACTTATATATTCACTTTTATTCAATTTATATATATATATATATATATATATATATATATATATATATATTAATTAATTAGTTAGTTTTTGGTTATATATAAATTACGGAAATTAACGTCTTAGACTTCTCGAACTATGGCTTAGGTGGGTAGCGACTCCGACTGACATCAAATTGGTCGAGTTTCGATCACGGCCAGAAGCAAGTGGATGTGTCTAGCCACATTGATGAGATGTGATACAGCAAAACAGGCTTGTATGTGGATGACTAATATATATATATATATATATATATATATGAGAGAATGGCAACCTGTAAAGGCGGAGATGATAATCCAAAAGATTTTTTTCAATTAACATAAATTATTAATTTGATAAAAATAGAGAGAATATTATCCAAAGCATTATATATATATATATATATATATATATATATATATATATATATGTTTTATCTATTGAATCTATTGAGCATTACGTCGGATTCTCATTCAAACCTTATATATATATATTCTAATCTAGTACACGTTTTTCTTTTCCTACGATTCTTTGTCTTCCTCGTCGCTGTTTATTTCTTTTATTTGATTTTTATGAATTGTCTCTTTATTTTCTTGTCTTTGTCTCTGTCTTTGCTTTTTCTAGTCATCATTTTTCGACTCGTCGCAGAAAGTTTACGAAACGAGGAGAAACAACGCAAAACCGGAACTAAAAGAAACAACAAGAAACAAGAAAGACACAAAACTACGTAAAACAATGCAAAATGAGCTCACACAAAAGGCAACAACTTTAAAAAAGGAAATAAATAATAAAATCTCGTTTGATTGATTGATGTTGTGTTAGTGAGGGGTGTTGACGGTTTAATTACAACTTAATTTCTCTTTGTTTTTAGTTGTCTTCACTGGACTTAATTCTTTTATCTTCTTTCACAGGATTCACTCGCACCATCGATTCTTTATTTTCTTTCGTGTCAGAGGATTCACTCTGCAATAAAAATAAAAGCAGTCCCTAACTTTTCAGCCAATATTCAAAAAGTATATATTTACCGCCGAAAAGGCTAAACTGCGAAAAGGGTAGTAAAAAATCAGCAGCTGGGCGTGAATCCAAGATTCAATCGTTATATGTGTGCATGTCGGGGCGGGTGAAGTAATTTTATTTTGCTTCTGGTTGCAGTAAAACGCTAACTGCGAAGACGTTCATCCAAATGGTTATCGATTAAATTATTTCATGTGTTTCTCTTTCTCATTTCCTTTTCTTACAATGTTCTCCTCTTTTTACTTCTTTCTTCATTTTCGATGTCTGGGTCATTTAGTGCTTTCTTACTTGTCTCTGAGACAATCCTTCTTTTCGATTTGAACCCAGATCCTAGTAATCACATCTTCCAATCATCCGCCATCGATAATAAAGCAAATTCCACAATCAATTAACTGCAGTTCATTGGACAATTCTTTCAGTGAAACCATCTCCAACTAAGCCAAGAAATATTATGAAACAGTCCAAACAATAGTGGATTTTTGGCATAACTGACATACGCACTACACATCACAAAAAAAAAAAAGAAAAGAAAAGAAGCATCATATGATTTAATTCGCTGTACAACAAAACATAAAAACAAACGTACAAACAATATTCATTAAACTCATACACAAACACACTCACATCAAGCACTCTCCACAAGATATTCAACAAAAACTTAGTAAAATTTGCTACAGTTTTACTGAGAACATGAAACAATAAAGAAGCGCAACAGAAAACAACCCAAAAACCATCCACACAGATCAAATTCACAAGTAACTAAAGAGCAAAGAACAAATGTCCATTAAGTGGCAATTGTTTGCAAAACAATGTAATATTTCAAGCCTCTATAAAATTAGGAAATAACAAAGAAGAAATAAACATAGCTGATAGACACTTAAAAAAGAAAAACTATGTACACAAAACATACATTACAAATAATAAATACAACACAATGCTTTCAAAGCATGTATAGAAAAATAAAACAAAGACCAAATCACACAAAAATATCATGGAAAATAAGGAAAACAGCATCAATCTATAACAATGAATCCATAATCTTTGTATGGTAGAGAAAATAACTATAATTACTATAATTATAACTATAATTGCATTCCCAGACAAACACAAATAACTAAATAAATGATCGGAACTCATCTCAAAATGCAGACATGAAAACAAAATTTTAATGTTATTTAAAAATCGAAAATTAAAAACGGCTACGAAAAAAGTAAAATAAAAAAATCTAAATCTATAAATAAGCAAATAAACTAAATAATATACATATTAACAAACTACGAATGCATACATAAACACAAATAAATGTAAAAAAACGTCAGCAACAAATAATAAAGTAATCGATAATAAATAAAAGTAACAAGTAAACAACCAACGCTATAAAACAGCAATAAGTAACTGCATTCGAATGCAGAAGTATTTCTTCTCAGTAGTCTAGAATAATTTGAAATATAAACTTTACCGCAAGAGAGCGTTATCATTTCCTTTTTTTTTTTCTTTCTTTCCATATGTTTCTATTTTTTTTTTCAAACATATATACAGTTTTGACGCGTCCCAGAATGAGAATGACTGGAAGTTAAAAAACAGATTAGAGATTTCCTTGTCTGTTGGTGATACGCCAAGTATTTATGGACAGGGGAGCAGTTAGTTAATTGCCAAACGTGATACACGCTTGTGTGATCGTGTCTCTTTTAAGACCTGATTGATTAAGCAGAATATTCTCCCGCAGTAGATTTCCATTACTTTCTACAATAGACACTTTGCTAACCAAGGCTGTAGAACATAATCTGTCCTGATATTGAACCCATAGCTGGAGAGAGAAGAGTTAGTTTAAAACCTTTCCCAAGAGTATTTGTGCGTAAGCGAATGAAACAAAGGCAGGGGATAGGCAAGCTAAATTTGTGGACAGGGGATAGCAAAGGTATTTAGGGCACAATGTACGTGCTAACTGACTAAGGAACTAAGGAAAGAACAGAATATGATATGGTATGCCGTATGAATTTCAGTTTATATCTTTTTACATTTCCTGTGATTTATTTTGTTGCGTGTGATTTTATAATGGAATTCGAGGATTGTTCATAATGCGATAAATAAATATATATAATCGTAATTCATATGTACTAATCGACATGTGCCATAAAAAAGATATAGCCAAGAAGTGAAGTTATTGATTGATGTGAATACAACAATATAAAATGCGAAAAAGTTAAAGCGCAATCACAAAAATACAACAACAAAAAATTGAGAAACATTAACAAAATAAGAAGAAAAAACTGAATTTTGCCATGCAAAATTAAATTGGAGAAAATTAATAAGATAAAGATTGACCATTAAAGAAACATTGGGAAAAGCTACTGTTTTTAATGTAAACAGAGAAAAAAAAAGCAAAATATTAAGAACACTGGATAAAACAGCTAAAATAAAAAGAACATTACAAAGACAAATTGAAAATGAAAATTTATATTTTAATAGCAATTTTTATCTATGAATGTAGAGCTAATAGACCTGGCGACCAGGTTTTCAATAAAAATAGCTAACAATACAATTAAGAAGAAAAAAGACGGGCAGAAGGTAAGATGACTTTTTGGTATAAGTTTTGGTGATTTTTAGCGCGTAATGTCACAACTAAGAAGCTTTAAGCTAAAGAGTATATTCATGCATGCTAGTCCTCCTTCACATTCGGCAAAATTTATTAGCCACCTTGACAAGAAAATTTTTGGTGACATAAAATTAACACACTGGCACCCGACCTCAACAGATATTAATCTAATATTGTGACCTATCATTAAAACAGATGAAAAAGGAAAGGAAAACGATATCCAGAAATTTGCGAGTAATGTTAAAGTTGAAACAGTTGCTAACAAAATTGCTAGTTGTAAGACTTATGAAAGTTATAATTATATTAACCCGTAAATGGCCACCTTATAATCTGGTGTTAATTATAAAATGAAAATAAAAATCCAGTATTAATTATATTAGGGTTTTAAACAATCAAATATTAATTATAAGAATTAAAATAAAAATTCTGTTTTAATAATATGATTGTAAATAATTGGGTATTAATTATAGGCTTATAAAATGTATTATTAATTATTATTGTATTAATTATTGGTTTCTACCTATAACTCATTTATGCCCATCATCGCAAACATAGTTTGGTGAGAATTAGTAGATTAATATTCCAAATATTTCTTCAAAAGTTTTCTTAAAATTAGAAAAATGTCTTAAACGACAAATAATGATATATGAAGTGTATGATCGGATAAGTTCCCCTTCTTTTATAGATAGTTATTAAGGGTAGCTTAGATTTAATAAAAGAACGCATACGTGGTACCTTGTGAAAATCGAAGACCAGCTTGCTAACCATTATTTATTTACTAAAGTGAGCATAATTTTAGCACAAAACCAGAATTATGAAATCTGGTCATTGATGTAGTCAAAATGAATCGCCTGTTCTCATGTACTCACGGTAAACATTATCAAATAAATACAAATTGTTCAGACTCTTACACACTATTATATGTGGAACTTTCAGTGAGCTCAGATTGCGACTGAATGTGATATAAGGTTTAAAGTTGATTTGACGGCAATAGCGTGAAAAAATTGCTCAAACAACCCTCGTCACTTATTTTTGGGGTCATCTCAGGCGCCAGGTCATGGCTCCAGCCCACCTTTCGAAGGAGAGGTGCTGTCCTGGGATATGGTACTGCTGGGACTTGAGCTAATATTAATTTCAATATTCCCGGCAAATGTCATGGAACTGGAAGTACTTACGGTCTGTTACGTTTCATAGGAAGTATGAATTCTTACTTTGTTCTTTTCCCTTCTATTGTCTAACCTTTTGAGATTGAGTCTTTTCATTCCTCCGTGTATTTTTGGACAATTATCTTCACTTTGGTTGTTTTTAACACAGTGTTTCTATTTATATTCTTTCGTTATTGTCTGAAATCTGATTAATTATTTTAATGATGACTATGTTTTTCGGATTGTTGTTTCCATTGTTCTTTCAACTGATTAATTGTCCTTCTTCGGTTGTATATTTTCTGCGTTTTATTAGGTTATCTGAAAAGTTCAGGCCGATTTTTAAGGGAAATTAATACACATAAAAAATTATGCCATTAAATATCTATTCAACTAAATATGAACCATTTTGTTGCACAACCTTTCTCTATTTTTCCTTTAATTTAAAATTTTTTTACCATTGAGATTATTTTGCACTCACCTGAATAAATGAAAATCCAAAGAAGCAATGTCTGGTGAGTATGGCGGGTGTGGTAAAAACACATCCCAGCCAAGCTGCAATAGTTTCTGCTGGGTTGTCAAAGAAACGTGGTGTTCCCCTGATGGAAAGCAACACCTTTTTTCACCAATTCTGGGTGTTTTTCTTGAATTTCTGCATTAATTTGTCCAGTTGCAAGCAGTATTTTTAGAATCAATCGACTGGTTACTTTGCAAAAGATCATAAATTAGGATTCCTTTCCAATTCCACCAGATGAGCAGCGAAACTTTCTTAGGATGGAAACCGGCTTTTACGGTGGGTAAAGTTGTGCACATGTTGCTTACTCCAGGATTATTTTCGCTGAACATTGTCGTAAACGATCCATTTCTAATCACCCGTTACAATTTGCTTAGAAAATGGATACATTTTCATTGCGTTTATACAATAAATCACAAATAAAAATATTTTTCACTCAGATCATATGGTACCCAAACATCGAAAGAATTTAAGTACCTAAGCGTTGTCGTGGACAGTGGATTTTGATAAATTTAGTGTTTTTGCCAATTCCCGCGTTGTGTTATGCGGGTTATTCCCAATGAGTGTCTTGATTTGGTTGTCATATGTAGTGGTGGGGAGTGGAGATCTACCTGAGCGTTCCTCCCTAATAAGGCTATAATCACCAACTTAGTGAACCACTTCTGTAAGCTAAAGCACCTTCACCGAACCCAGTACATATTTTTGTTGCTTGTGAGACATTTTTGTTTTTACTGTAATAAAAAAGTATTAAGTGCATAAAATGCACCTTATAATCTTTCAATTTTATAGGGATGCAAAATTCCCACAAATTATGTAAATTTAAACTTTCTTTCTGAAGAGATAGTTTGAAGTGTGCTCTTATCGGAAATACAAACCTATATCTGTCGACAAATTTGACATGTTCAAACGTGTTGCAATATGACTAAAACTGTCATGAAATTTTCCGACCGCCCAACATTTTGCCAAGTGCTTACTATTTATTAAAACTACACAGCTTCAATATTAACAATAACTGTTTACTAAGTTTAGCTGTGTACGAAAGAAAGTCACAAAAAATGCACACAAAATGAAAATCAAACAGTTTCATCCAAACAATGAATCCAAGCGAGATTTATAATTACATACTAAAAGATACTAAGCTAAGCTTAATCTCACATAAGTAAGAGATGGCTGCTCAGTAAAAATAGACATAATTGCAATAGTGAATTGGTTTGAAAGATGAACATGTAAGCCACGGCATCTCTGAGATGAATTTCCTAAGCTGGCACAAATCCATTAGTTTCCGGCGCCCAGTAAGAATGAAAACTCTATTAAGTAATTGGTTTGTGTAATATGTCTATTCATTAACCTTTTCACAGCTATTGTTTGCAATTGTTTTCTGGTGACGGTGTCCCTAAATGCTGTTCTCAGGTTCCAAAGCACCCTGTTTGACAGAGGAAAACTCAGATAGACAGAAGTTCATTTATGATTGAACATCAACAAAATGTTAATACTCCGTACACAGGACAAAAATTAAAAAAAGAAGACTGATATCAATAATCTGTCATGCTTAATCCTTGTGCTTGGTTCTTTTTATTCAAATTTTATGATACTTGTCTCCAAATGAGACAATGGCTATTTAAGGTTACCTTTTGTTTCAATATCAATTCGGTTCCTGGATTGTGACAAGATTAATTATTTGATTAATTCATTTTCTATGGTTTATCAAGCCTTTGCAGGCTATTTACAGCCATATAATATTTTTAGATTGTAAGAATTCTTTTTGAGATAATAATGTTTTAGTGATACAAGTCTTACTAGTTAATCCATATCTTAGGGAGAAGAGGTGAATTTATATCTTTTGCAAAGTTGTTTGTGCGCAAGTGAATATAACGAACCTAATTGGAACTGGAACACTGCTCTTCGATGAAAAATTCCAAGTCATTAGCCTTTACACCATCCGCACATCCAAGCTACAACATCTAATATTTCTAAACGGTCACCCATCTTGCTACTAATCAGGCTCGATGTTGCTTACCTTCAGTGGTAATTGGTGCTTAAATATGATGTGGTCGTAAGCGGATTGCATCAAGGAAACTACTTCGCTGACTACTCAGTCAAATATACGCGGAAAAAAGTCTTCTCGCCGTTTCTCGTTTCTTATCATTTTTACCAAAACTATCTTTAATGTCCCTCTTCTAAGTCTACAAAAATCGTCAAATGTGACTAGGGTTTTTATAGCGGCTATCTGGCTCTCGTTGGGAAAGATTAGGTGGCGCAAATCTGTAAATTTTCTTAAAGGTTGGGAATGCCTACTTGGTTTTGGGGGTGGAAAGATCTAAGCGCCATTGAAGAAAAGGCGATTAGAAAATGGAGCGGATAGAAAAAATGCAGTTGGAGGAGAATAGTGTGGCACCAGAACTATTTAGTATTTTTTACAAAATTTATATTACAAAATTTTAAATCTCTTACACACACGAAATACATATGCTTTGCAAAGAATAAAATTAACATAAGACTTATAAGCCAATGCATGGTTTTGTTTTATTTTCTTGCCCGAAGATAAAAAGTATGAACGTTTGTTTGTGACTTGCTAAAGTTATATGGAATAGAACGTGCCACATGTCAGTTACATCAAACGCTCGACACGTGCAGGGGCCAATGCTTATGTTTGTACCTGTAGCAATATAGCAACTGACGTTTATCAGGCGACAATCTAATGGCTTTTAAGAAAAGCCGAAATGTATATATGCATTTACAGTGATAAGTTAGTTGCTGTTTTCAATTTTTTATTGATTTGAATTACTTAATAACAATAAAGAAATGTATTCAAAAGCGTGTAGGAGATGGGCGTTAGATATGTGGTCTGAGAACGAAAAGAGCAGTAGTGAGAACATTTTGAGAACAACTATTACTGCAGTATTGAGACGCTCAGGGAAAAGTCATTATCCTGACAAACTGGTCTGAGAGTTGATCCCGTTAACCATTGTGCTACAATAAACGCCTCTGATATATTAGCAATCCTCTAAATTAGCAATCCCTGTAAAGTCCCTCCTTCTCCCTTATTATTACAGATTCTAAATTATTTCTACCTTCTTTTCCTCCATCGTTTTCAGTCTGACCTTACTGCCTCTTTCTATCTTTTAGAGGGATCTTTTCTTTCTCCCACTCTCTCGCTTTCCTTTTCTCTCTGTTCTCGGTTTCATTCTTTGTTTCCTTCCAATCTGAAACTGAAAATAAATTCGAGCTGTCCGAAGTTCTCCGTTTCTCAGAAATATTTCCGACTTTCAACCTGCCAGGCAGCCTGCATACAAGACCGTCCACTTCCGCCAGAGAACGGACAAATGTCCATCACATTTGGCGGCAAGATGCTGGACCATCCGAGTGTGAAATAGAATTTTCACGTCTTGACAAATGAGCGCCCTCGACGCACAGTTATTTGTGAAACGAACAGGGACGTGCCTACGCTGAAACCGGAAGTGACGACAGCAGAGGTTAACGGGCACACGAGGTGATATAATTTAAAAAGATCTTTCATTTCCTTTCATCGTGTAAGTCAACCATATAAGGCTGTGTGCTTTTGAATATGTTCCTGCTCCCCCCGCGCATATGTGTGTGTGTGTGTGTGTGTGTGTGTGTGTGTGTGTGTGTGTGTGTGTGTGTGTGTGTGTGAATATTGTTGCATCTTACAGCACCTTGATCATTTGGCTAAAGTTACTTAACGGTCGTAGAATAACGGACAGAAACTTGCGATTAAAGGCAAACGTTATGATAATAAAAATAATTTGAAAAAAAAAAAGAAAGAAAAAAGTGAATAATAATGATTATATCATTAATAAATTCGAAAGATGTTAAATCTAATACTAGTTTGAATAATGAAACAAGATGACTGTTTAAAGCGATTGGAAAAATAAAAGTATTACGAAGCGGCGGATTTCTTTTTTATTAAAAACTTCATAGCCAAATATTCACTCGTCGATTTATTGACTTAGATATCTTTCTCTCTCTCTCTCTCTCTCTCTCTCTCTTTCTCTCTCTCTGATATATATATATTCAGAAACATACTATAACATGAATATGTTATGATATCACGACAAAAGTAGCTATTTTGTTTCGACACTACTTATGTCTTATCAAGTGATGAGATTTATTTCAAGTTGAAGGGTTTTAAAAGGTTAAAATCAAGCCAAACCCCTTTAATCAGGGAGGCATTGTTGTACAGATAGTGTGGACCAATTAGAATAAAGTAACCTCTAATCTGAAGAATATGAGAGCAGACTCAAAAATCAATTTTTGGGGGTATTAATATTAATATTTGATCAAATTTAAATCAACATTATTAATCGACTATTAGATTCACTTTATTTTTATTGCGAATTTTAAATTCTAAGTTTAACAAATCATTAGATTTAGATTATTATAAAGCTATTCATATATTAAACGAAGAAAAGATATGAACGCACACATACAAACCTACGCATATAGACATACACAAATTTCAAATTTTTGTTTTTATCGACGTGTCAATTTATCTGTTAAATTTCAAAGCTAGGTTTGGAAAACGACTGTAAAGGCTACAATATTAGATACATGTAAGAGTGAATTTGTAAGATGACAAGAGCCTTGAATGAATGAGGTCAGGGCAGACACAATCATATTTCAGTGCGTGAACACATAAACATAATTAGACATATACTCACGCAAGAAACAAAACTGTACACGACTAAAAACTCCACAGATCATCATATAAAAAATATAACCATATACATGAAAATACTTATACAAAACTTCTGGCATAAACATAAGCAAAGGAATATTCACACAGAAGCATACGCGCATATATAAACGAGCATAGACAAGAATATATATATATATGTATATAAACATGTTACGGAAATTAACGAATTTTAATGAAACTTGGTTATAAGCAACTGACAATTTGTAATGAATTATTTTGAACATTATTTTTACCGATACTCGTATTTAAGTAGATATTCTGTTTTTAATTAAACAGTATTTTATATTTATATCTACTGGCCTGATTATTTACGATAAATAGTATCGGTAAAAATAATGTTCAAAATAATATATATATATATATATATATATATAGGAATGTACCTAATCACAGTAAGGCAACACTAATAATAACAGACTAAACTTCCGAAAATAGTGCTAACTTAACAGTAATTTAAACCGTTTTGTAACCCGGCTAGAACTACCTCGTGGGTTAAATAATGGGAGGTGGTGAGAAAAAAAGAAACAAACAGTGCACAAGAACAATACGTCTAGTGCCCGTTTGGGAGAAAAAAAAACCCCAAGACGAAACCTTAACAATAAAGTGCTCGATACGAAAGTACGAAATTAGAGCGAGAATACAAGCTTGTATACATATATACATATAATTAATATATCCCGTAGACTTACATGTCATCTTTCTGATCAGAGTACTATTAAACAACATTTCTCTGAAAAACATAAACATGTAGGTAATATCAGACAGATGTTGGTCAACAATACGGTGATCCTTACTCATACACACAGTAAGAGGAACCTGCAGATATTGGAGGCCATGTACATCAAATCAAAACAACCAACACTCAATAAAATCAACTTTAAAACAGGAAATAACATATTACATTGCATTTGACTACATGGTTTTGTTGTCATTTCGCGCTATCCCGCGGTGTGACGTCATAAAACCGCATCACAAACTTAAGAACTGCGTTTATTATTTTTGGTAACTATTGCCGTTGCCAAGCGGAGTTTTATGTCAACACAAAATAAAATCGTCGGTGATGGTGGATTTTATAATATTTCAGTTTAAACAACCTCTCTGAAGATGGCTCATGTGAGCCGAAAGCTTAGAAGAAAACCAATAAATAATTATCCAAATGTTGGAGAATTTTTGTCTTTATTTTCAACTGAAATTAAAGCAAAAATACGACGTTTAGAACGGCTCATAATTAAACATAATAGACATTCATTGTCTCTTATATTTAATAGCATATGTTTAGAATATATATATATATATATATATATATATATATATACACATACATATATATATGTATTGACGCGCATACATGGATATCTGAACATATATGCACATACAAATATGAATATATACACATATATAAGATATACACACACATACATATAATTGCATGCATACACATACACATCAGCAAGTGAAACAAAATACCAATATGTTTACTAGTACAAAAAAAACAAATGTACACCTATATCCATACATACATTAATATGTAAACATTTATTTGTCTTTATTTGATGGGTATCTTCATCCGACCCGGACGCTCCAACGAATTCCCTCTAGGTATTCAATCCGGCACATATCACCACATTAACACCCAGCAAGCACTTAACCCAACACCGATCTTTACTCTACACAGCTATGAAGCACCCAGTTCGACACCGATCATAGCGCCAATCCACAACTAGTGATATTTATTTTTAAAATTGCTTGATAAGTAGTAAACCAATATTCATAGTAATATTATTATTACTAGAATATATAATAAAAACATTTTTCACCGCTGCACGAGAGCTGTTTTGTTTCGGTTCTATCTATAGTATCTCATTAGGCGATATCAGGTACTACAGGTACTCTGGATAGTACCGAAACACGACAGCTCTCTTGTAGCGGTGAAAAAATGTTTTTATTATAAATTCCAATAATAAAAATATTACTATATATATGTAAAATGGGATAAAATAATAATCGCGTCGAGGCTGTTATGAAAGAGTAGTGTTTTTTCTCTCCTCATTTGAAAGGGGAGAAGGCGACCGGTTTCAAGGATTCTTACCTTGTGTTAGAACTTTCCCCATTGCACAAAGAGAGATGAGATCGGTGTAATATTGACAATGGTTGCAGGGAATTGTCAGTTTTTGTTCTTGCCTTATATGCATATGTATTGATTTATTTCCATGTCACAGTTAACTTGAATTTACTATACTATGCAGTGGGGAACTGGAGTATTAAGAGGGTTAAATAGTGAATATCATATATCCTGGGTTTGTAGAAAAGGCAAAATCAGCCGAATTAGACAATAATAAGAATTTTATCAGCTTCGGGATCATCATGCCCACAAGATGGACCGCTTCAACTAGACTGGGAAATGTTCAAGATCAGTTTCTGATGGCTGACTCATCACAAAAAGAAATGTTGCGGGGAGAATAAGCACTTTATGGCTTAAAATTCATATACACATATTTGTGGCGGTAGATAACTATTCATGTGGATTGAATAAAAGGTTTCAGTTCGAAATTCCAGGAAGGTTACCTGATAACAGAAAACCGGAGGTACAACGATCGAAGCATTGTAACTATAATAACTTAGACAAAATAACTTTTCAGTTTTGTATTCACTTTATAGTTTTATTCATGATCGTGCAGGACACGTTTGTATACATCTAACAAAACAATGTTTCTTTTCAAAAAACTCTAACAAGAGTTGGATAAAGTTCGTAACTACACAGGTATCTGCAACTGTTAAGTTAGTTTTGGAAACGGGCTGATCATTTTTAAAGTTCTCACTTTATTAACCTTTTACCAAACTAAATTAAATTTCAGAAATATCACAATGCGAATAGATAATAAAAAATCTAAGGTGAGTGTCTATTAATTTTGACCATTTGTCCTTTGAAATGAATCATTAATATTCCGCTTTCCGATTGTCCCAACAAAAAAGAGAGAAAGAAATGACTGTCAACCGCACTTCCGGTTTTATAACTGTAACATGTCGGAAACGTTGGCTTTGGTAATTAACGGACATTTTTTAAACTAATGAACCAAAAGAATAAAGTGAAAATCGATCCGAGCACAAGCAAAGCTTTGTTCAAAGAATTTTTCTGCAGCGAAAATATGATCAGCAAATGAAAATCGATTAGACACTTTTAACACAGTAAATATAACAGCAATCACATATGCAAATAAGTTAACATGTGCAAATGTGTAGACTCGCGCATACACCCTCATATATATATATATATATATATATATATATATATATATGAAAAGCAAATTAACGTGAGCCACAATAGATATGCATATTATATATATATATATATATATATATATATATATATATATATATATATAAATTCCCACTGTTCACTGGAAATGTCTATCTTCCCCGTTATTTTTTATTCTTCCACTTTCACTATGAAACTATTTGATTAATATGGTATTGCTCTTAGTACCGTGCTACGATGCTGAAATGCCAATTGTGGAATAAACAGCTGTAAAAATGTTGAAACTTGTGGAAATACATTAATTACATCGATTTTTACTAATACAGGTTTACGGTAGAAGCAATACCCGCAAAGAAATGACTGCATATCAAAACAGAAGGAATGAAAAGTACATAATTCATAAACAACCGAAAATTTTCAAAAGTAGTGAGGCGTTACTTAAGAATGTTAAATTGCTTTCATTTAGGTTTGTATTATCTTAATATGTGTCTATAGGTGTGAATACATCTGGACATTACTTCTGATTTTTCATTCAGTAATTTTATTTTGTTTCTGGAAACAAAATAATGGTTAACTTATTTTCTTGGCACAATCTACAGACATCACCACCGCTGTAAGGTTTGGCTTTCTTTGCTATTTCATTATGAACTGATTTGTGACACATGACTGATAAAAATTTTATATCTATTTTACTGATATTAGTACAACACAAATTCAATTGAATCATTATTTTTAGGGACTTACTCACTGGTGATTAAACTAGAGCACTTGTCTGAAGTCCTTACGTCAGTCAGTGTAGTTAAGCAAAAGTTGTCTAATGAGAATAAAAATTCCGTCACTAGCACACTTAGAGAAGAACTTACTAACATCACAGTAGGCATTGTCTTACTTTTATTCTGGCACATGTGTCAATCGAACTCACGACATTAGCGAACACGTAGTTCCTATTCTTCGCGCTAAAATATGTGACCAGGAAACACAGATTTGTTCAGTTTTCTTTTATAGACAATAATAAGTATTAAAGAATGAATACATTATTCATTGAAGTTAATCTCTCTGGTGAAAATAGTGAGAATGCACTCAAATGAAATCCACGTTTAATATACGCTAAATGCCCTTCAAATGAACAGACAAGGTTACAGAATGCATATATCAAATGAATAATTCTCTGAATCTCATGACAATATTTCTCTCAAAGATAAAATTAGAAAAACAAGACATTCTCGATTTAAATTATGGAAGCACACAATACAGAAATAGCCTAAATTTATTCATTTAAGTTGAAGATTTTTTGATAGATTCACGCTTTCTGAATTTTTCACAAGTTAATTACAAAATTTTCCATAAACTTTGCTACTGTTTGCTATTTGAACGAGAGTTCTTTCTGAAGGATTTTAAATGATGATGTTATCATGACTAGCGAACCGATTAGCATTCCTGTCGGCCATTTTGTCGGCTGCTTGTAAATGGACAAAATGAGGGAAATATAACAAACTGTGAAGCTAAAGCTCACTTGAGACCAAAGGCTCAGTTGGTCGAAAGAAAACGTGAACTTCGTTAGGAGGTGGAAAAAAGTTTACGATATGTTTGTACTGGTGGTGGTTCTGTTGGTAACAGTACTGGTCTGAAAAGAATCGGATAGTATCGCGTGAAGATAATTTTGATATCAAAGGCCAACGGGTGACAATTGTATGAACTAGGATATGTGGATGCCATTGATGATATTAATATCTTATGACTAACGTTGGATTTTCAAATAAAAGACTGATTGTGGTTAGATTTGGGGATTTTTTCTTTTTACTAGTAACTCAAATGTGATCACCAGATTCATCATTAGTTTGAAGTAGGCAGTTATAAAAAGCCACAACGCTGTTTTATGGGTCAAACCTTCAAGTCATTGCACTACAGTAAGCGCTCACTGTTTATTACGCTTAAATCATATCATACTAAGATGACGTCACAATCATGAAACAGCTCGAGTTCAGTATACTCAGGAAATAGTTTATGAAAATAGTCTCTTGACACAATAGTCGCGCTAGGTAACGTTGATATCGATGGCATTAATAATGTTATTGATTATCTTATGTCCAATGGAATACTTTTGATTTTAGACAAATCTAGCTACTTTTAAGCATATAACAACCTAATAGAGAAACCATTTCATTATTACTATGAATAAGAGGAATTTTTATTTTTAGTGAAAAATTTATTTAAAGCGCTTTCAAATGGTTATGGAGTTACCGTATTTCCTGACATTGAAGATCTTTCGTACGAGATACACAAAAAATTGTTCAAATACTTTTAAGTAGTAAATAAATATAAAAATGCTTTATGCATAGTTCAGTGTCGGCCTATATACAACCTAATATTCGTTAAATTTGTAAGTATTGCCTATAACTTTTACAAGGGGCATCAACATTTCTTAATATTGTTCAGAGAATTGAATTTTTCCTTCGTAAACTTAATAGTTTTTAAAAGGAAAGATCAAGTGATTTATGCCTTTGGTTCAGACAATTGACAGGGCAGATTATTTGTGGAATGAGCAAGTTGAAGGAGACAGCATATATGATCTCGGCTGTGTGCATAAGTCAGGTTTCAACATTGTGTTGTCTTCTTTGCTTCATTGGGTAGGTTTTTGGGACATTGCCGTGAATAAGTTGGAATTGACGGGTAATCGGTTGGCAGTAGTGTGTATCTCACACCACTAAATGGGTTCATCTCTTTGATATATTAATGTCATGGGTTCTTACCTGTAACTCAAGAATTAACTTTTCCTAACATTATATATACTACGCCTCTCAAGAGAGAGAGAGAGAGAGAGAGAGAGAGAGAGAGAGAGAGAGAGAGAGAGAAAGAGAGAGAGAGAGAGAGAGAGTCGAGTTGGTAGTAGTTCACTCCAAACCAGACTGACAGTCATACCTCTCACATTTTGTATTGTTATTTCTTGTTAACATATATTTACTATTTCTACCCTTGTGGTCGTGTTGTTCTTTTTGGACCTTAACTTGGTTCATAACAGTGGTGACTAAGATACTGAAGAAACGGATTCTACACGAAGATATAAAAAAAAAACCTTTTTAAACACCAGTCATAACAGCGGTGACGAAGATATAAAGAAACGGATTCTACCTGTCGATCATAACAGTAATCGAATTTTACGCAGAAAAAAAAATTCTCACCAAGTTTCCAGAACAACGGGCGACAAAGACCTGAATTCTACACTGAGAAAAAGGAAAAATCTTTTACTCAACTACACAATTCTAGCTACAAAGTTCTTAAGGAACGATTTTTCACACAAAAAGCGACCAGCATTCACAACAGTGGTTTTTGAAAACTGTAAACGCAAAACACAGAGGAGCTAAAACAGGGTTATCGGTGTAACAGGAAAGGGAAAAAATCTGCAAGTTGATTTTTTTCTTTAACCAAAGTGGTTTTTTCTTCCTTGTGCAAAGAAGAAATAAATAAGTCATTATTTTTTCCGAACAAGAAAAAGGAAAATTTATCACCTTCTGTACGTGAATAACGTATTGTGAAAAAAAAAAGAAAGAAAAAAAGAAAGAAAGAAAGAAAGAAAGAAAGAAAAAAGTGAGTTTTCCCCCTTTCCTCGTGGCAAAAGATAGCTTGTGTTATAATTAAATTACGTTGTAAACATTGAGGATTTTAAGACAACCATGTTGGAACTAATGAAAATGCAATTCGAGCAACAACAAAAAAATGAGGAAAGAAGAGAAACAATTAGATATTCAACAGAAAAACAAAGAAAAGCAACTACAAGAATTACTACTACGAGCAGATGACAAATAAAGGGCAAAATTCTGAAAATGAATCGGCATTCTCGCAAAATGCTATACGGAGCTCAATCGAAGACTTCACTTATGCCCCGGACAAAGATAAAACCTTCGCGGTTTACTTCAGAAGATATGAAGATTTATATGAGATTGACTGCGAGAATTAGTCAGATGCGAAAAAAGGGCGTCTACTACTTAGGAAACTAGGGTCCAGCGAACACATTAAATTCGTAGACTACATCCTACCGAGGAAAAAGAATGAGTTGACTTTTGGGGAAGCCGTGAAACTTTTAACGGAATTATTCAGTCTGAAAACTTCGCTATTCCACAAAAGGTGGAAATGTTTAAATTTAACAAAAAAGGATAGCGAAGACTATATAACATCCTCTTCCGTAGTAAGGAAACACTGCGATGAATTTAAGTTATCTGAACTCAGTGCTGATAATTTTAAATGTCTGATATTCGTTCAAGGCCTGGTTTCGACTAAAGACACGGAGATCAGACGGAGAATTCTAACAAAGCTTGAGAGTAAACCAGAATTGACGCTACAAAAATTAGCTGAGGACTGTCAGAGATGTATGAGCATAAAAAAGGACTTGAGAGATATCGAAGAGTCTGACGTCGCTCACATACGGAAAGTACAA
The DNA here is from genome assembly GCA_037127315.1 of Ascarosepion bandense. NCBI lineage: Eukaryota > Metazoa > Mollusca > Cephalopoda > Sepiida > Sepiidae > Ascarosepion > Ascarosepion bandense. Next base: position 2,289,711 of record JBBBDQ010000789.1, on the reverse strand, counting down.
CGACAAACACGTTTTTCACCTCCCCCCGCCAAAAAACAAAAACAAACTAAATCAATTACTTTACTACAAAGAGTAAAAAACAAAACACCACCCAGTCCATGCTATCGCTGTGGAACTCTGCATTGGTACAAATATTGTCCATACCGTTATAAGACTTGTCTGTCGTGCAATAAAGTGGGATAAAGTTTGCACTGTAAAACAAAAAAGAAAACAAAAGTCGAGTCAGAGCCACTAGAACTAACCAAAGGGACGGGATAAATATACGAAAATACGTACAAGTGGAAATGTTAAACAAAAAAAAAATCAGATTACAATTGGATTCTGGATCCGATTTAACCCCTATTAGCCTACAGACATGGAACAAATCAAACAAACCGATCCTGTTGAGAACAGATAAAATAGCCTTGTCGGTAACAGGAAGAAAAATCAAATTTGAGGGGGAGATTATCACAAATGTGACGTTCAACGGGATGACCAAGAAATTAAAGATGTTTGTTCTAAAATGTACGGAAAATTTATTTGGAACTGACTGGATGCAGAAATTTGACTTCTGGGATTTACCGATAACTACGTTAAGGCAAAAAGTTAAAAGTTTATCGACCGAGGTAGAGAAATTGAAGGAGAAATTAAAGAAGAGTTTACCCGACATATTTTCAGCCGGCCTCGAGAGGTGTAAAAAAAAAGCGGCCAAAACTGAAAGAAAATGTACAACACATTTTCAAGAAGAAAAGAAATGTACCTTTTGTATCATTAGAAAAGATAGACAAAGAGTTGGATAGACTCGTGGAAACCGGTATATTGTCAAAGGTAGAATATACTCAATGGGACGCACCTACGGTTTACGCGAAAAAGAAATCGGGTGAGGTACGAGTACGCGCTGACTTCTCGACAGGATTAAATGCAGCGAATTATTTACAAAGTTGAACGGAGGAAAATTTTTCTCAAAGATAGACTTGAGCGAAGCATACCTACAAATACCAGTAGACGAGGAAAGCACGAGGTTGTTGTGCATAAACATTCCTAGAGGGTTATATAAGTTCCAGAGATTAGCATTCTGGATCAAGGTCACGCCTCGATATTTCAGCAAATAATGGACACTATGCTAGCCGGACTGGATTTCACGATCGCATACTTTGATGACATCCTGATAAATAGCAAAAATATTGAACAACACTGGGAACAAGTTCAAGAGGTCTTCATGCGGATACGGCTTTAAGGTAAAGGAAAATAAATGTGACTTCTTTATGAAGAAAATAAAATACCTGGGCCAAAGAAGGAAGAAGACCAGACCCAGAAAGTGCTACAGCAATAAAAAACCTGTCGGCTCCAAAAAATATAGCCGAGTTAAAACGCTTTGAGGGCTTAGTAAATTATTATCAAGAATTTATACTTAACATGCACAAATTACGCGCACCCCTAAACGAAATGTTGAAGAGGGAATGTTTGGGAATGGTTATCCGAATGTCAGAAAACTTTCGACAAAATCATTAAGACTCTAACAGCAGATATATTTTAACGCATTATGATCCAAAATTGGAAATAATAATCGCGAGTGACGCGAGTTCCAATGGTGTTGGGACATGTATACTTGATAAAATGCCGGATGGGACACTAAAACCTATCGCGCATGCGTGGAGAATGTTACTACCAGCCAAAAAAAAAAAAAAAAAAAAAAAAATTACTCGTAAATCGAAAAGGAAGCGTTAAGGATTATTTTTGTGGTTACGAGATTCCACAGATATATTTACGGCAGATTCTTTACCTTACAGACGGACCACAAGCCATTACTGATAATATTTGGATAAAAAAGGCCTAGCTGTCTAGACTGCTAATGGATTACTAAGATGGGGATGATGCTATTAAATTATAACTTCAAATTAGAGTATTTTCCATCAAACAAAATCGAGCATGCAGACGGCCTTTCAAGACTATTATCCAAGAAAACGGAGCCACTAGAAGATTCCGTAATTGCAGCTTTACGATATGAGGGAGATATTAGACCATCATTATGCAGTACAATTTGAGACCTTCTCGTCACATCACAGGAAATAAAAAACGAATCAGTGAATGACGAATTTATAAAGGCAATGAAAACAAAAATTGCAGAAAAGAAGCATATCCCAGACAGTTTTTCGTTATGTGATAATGTTCTGCTATATAATGGAAGAATAGTAATCCCGAAAACGCTACAAAGAAGAATCCTCAAGGATTTCTACATGGGCCACCCAGGAAAGAACAGGATGAAATCCTTAATGCGAAGTTGTGTACTGGCCAAAAATAGATCAAGATATTGTATATATGGTGGACAAATGCAAGGGCTGTTCATTAGCAGCCAAGGCACCTCCGATCAGTCATAAGCCATGGCCTAAGACAGATCGACCGTGGTCGAGAATCCATGCAGATTTCGCAGGTTTATTAGAGGGCTTCTATTACTTGATAATATTACTTGATAGACAGTTACGGCGAATGGCAAGAACTATTTCGTTATAGAAAACTTACTTCTGAGACGACATGCCATGTGAACAAGGTCCGATACTCAGCAGACTCAACAAAACGGTCTCCTACCTTCCGCCACGGCGAAGATGGAGCGGCCTCTGCAGGTAAGGATGTTGAAGATCTCTCAGAATTGCTTGCGTGAAACCGTCACTTGCAGAGTGATGTCTCCCGTTGCGAATTCAGACTTGGAGGCAATTGACGTTATCTCCGCCACCTTTCTATACTGGGCGAAGCCCCGACGTGGTTTTCGGAGGTCCATAGGCACCCCGTGCAAGGTAACGCGGGTCTTCCGGGTGCCCAAGTATTCAGCTTGAAGACGGAACGTCTTCGTGACCAGCGTTGTCCCTGCTAATTCTTTCACCACTCTGGTTGTGCCAAGCAGGACATCCCACATGGCATGGCTTCTACGTGCTACGGCTTTGGCTTTGATCTGAAGGGTTTTTATTGCTTCCTCCACTGTTTCCCGGGTGACACCTACAAACTTGTGGGTCTTCGGATCATTTCGTCAGCAGGGAAATGATGTGGGGCGCGATCTCTGTGTTTTCTGTTTTCTGTGACGGAGAAGAATTCCGTTCCAGAGATGTACTCGGCGTACTGGGCGCGGATGTCTTCGTAATACGCCTCATTTTTCCTTGGCTTCCGTCCATTCCATGCTGAGATGGAGGGAACTGGCGATCCAGGCCTTTGCGAGGCCTCAGAGCTGGGTACTTCCCATTCATGTGTTTCCTCCAATCCATACTGAGGTGGAGGAAACAGGTAATCTAGGCGCATTCGAGATCACGGTTCTCCTAACGATGGAGTCTTCTCTTTCATTTGCTCCACTCGATGTAGAGGGAACTGGCGATCTCGAATCTTTCGAAGCTTCACTTTTCTTCGATGTTGAGGGGACCAGAAACTTTGACTTTTTCGAGGCCATGTTCCTCCTGTCGACGGAGCCTATCTCTCCCAGCAGTATTTCCTCACCTGGAAATACTCTTCGACAGAACTTCGATTCCAAAGGGTACGTGAAACTCACGAACACTAAAACACAACAGAAACTTCGAAAGCACGAACACCGCAAATTCCTCTAAAAGAACAAGAGGCGAGGCAATTGAAACTAACAAATTTGGGCAGTCATACTAACCTTCCACATCTTGTATTGCTATTTCTTGTTAATATATATTTGTTATTTCTACCCTTGTAGTCGTGTTGTTCTTTCCGGACCTTAACCCGGTCCATAACAATTAATGACCATCTTTTTTCTGTCAACATGCTTTTGCTTAAAAAGTGGTTTTCCTTTGTTCTCACGGAATACACATCACGAAATCTGAAGAATGAAGTAAAACAAATGTGATAACAGCATCAAGTATTCGAAAAAAAGGAAATAGCCACGTTGAAAGGTAAGTTATTTGACTTCTACAAGAGCCAGTCAAGATAGAATGCTTCCGTTTAAATGATAATTATAAATGATGTATGATATGAATGAAAGAGGAGGTGGTAGGAACTAAATGTTATAAGGATAAGAAGGGAAATGACAAGAAGTTAAGACTGCAGTGTTCAGGGAAAACTTAATGCTGGAATAAGTTTTACAAATCGGCAGTTCTTACTGAAAAGCTAAATGAAACTTTCTTCTGACCTGTAGGACACAGAGGAAATAATTGTGATTCGTCTCCGCTGAAATAATGTATGGAGCGCTCATTCGAACATTTGCCATGGCAATATAAATAGAGTAACGATCGGCAGTTTGCAACGCAGCATCTGTAGGAAAAGGATCTCCGAGAAGTCATAAATCAACAGGAATTAAAACATTGAGAGATTTGTAAAAAAAAAAAACAAAAAAAAACATGGCGTGCGCAATGTCTTTTAGTATCCAAAACCGTTTTAATATTGTACGCATGTGCATGTAACTCACAACAACGATAACTGCCATAATAAAAACAAATGTAGTGATGTTAGGTGCAATCATGTAACAAACATTTAGCGTGAACTTTTTATTGTGTAATGAGCATGAAGTAGGTATCATTCCGGGGTGAGGCATTCACAGAGAGGAATCACAAAATTGGTGGCTCATGAAATGGTCCACATGAAAGTGAAATATCATTGGGCTTCAAAGTAATTGACTGAATATCACAAGTTCTAGCACATGGGTATATTTTATTTTTTATTTTTTTATTTTTAGAATGGTATTGGGAAGCTGAGGAGGACTTCTTGTAACGCATGGTTACAGGTCATGAGACCTATTTGCATCACGCTACCCAATAGGAAAAGGTAGATTCAATGATCATGAAAGCATCAACCCCCAAAAAACTTCATATTTCAGTAGTTGCGAAGAAACGGATAGCAACTGGTTTCTGGCAATCAAACAGTGTACGACCGATGGACTTCATACTGCATGGTCAGAGATTTAACGCAAGCAGACGATGTAAAACTGCGAAGAGACTAAAGGAAGCGGTTCAATCAAAGAGATCCAGATTTCTGTTGCAAAACAACGCCTCTCGGTATGTAACAACGAGACAATATTCTGTATGGATATTTTACCATATCCACCGCACAATTTTGACTGTTTGACCTTCCCGCAAATGATATTTATCCAAGAATTGTTTTTTTTTTTTATAGAGATGGCTTCAGTAAATTGATGCCATTTTCTTAGAGGTGTATATTTTCACCAATGAGAGAAGCGCTTCAATCACGATAAGGACTAATTATTAAAATAGCAATTTTGGTATAACAGAATACCAGTATTTTTCCTAGGCTTTGGTATGAGTTAAATTACGTCAATTTATACACCCGCTTATAAAATGAGTTAGATTAACTTAGAATATACCACCCTAGGGAAAAATAAACCCCATTTTTCTAATATAATATGGTATATTATTGTATCCATAGATTAAAATAAAGATTCCATTGATCACAATGTATCACACGTCCGCAGAGATTTCTTGTGTGCATTCTTCGGCTCTCAATGTTATTCCAATTCCTTAGCATGCCACTTAGTAAGACGAACTTGTGGATGCTTATTAATATTGATTAAAATGATTAAAGAGTGTTTTTTTCTGATTGAACACTAATGTTTTATGCATTTACAGATCACAATTTAAAATTGCTTTTACTGAAAATATGATATACACATTAGTGCGGCTAGGGTCTGAACACTTCTAGATGAAATTTGAGATTGAAATTATTAACTTGTGGTCAGGTTGTGATCAAGCCTTAGTTTTAAATGTTTAATGTCTAGTCAGTTCAGATCATAGGTTTATATACACTTGCGACACTTTGTATCGTAACATTTTAAGAGTGCCTTTCAGTTATGAGTATTAAATTGATTACTGCTAGTGTATATAAAACATGGAAACTTGGTTACTGTTGAATGAGTACTTATCAGCCATTATTATCGGTTCGTAGATTAGAGCCATCAAATAAGTGGCTTAAACGGGATATAGGTATAAAGCTTCAATCATGCCTCTTGGTTATTCTGGACTAGGCTAAACTATACCCGGGTATATTCAGGGGTGGAAGGTAACTGTTCTTTTACACAAGTAACACACGCATTATATTTTATTTGTATATGAACAAGCATTTGCATGAACAAATTTTTGTGTTTTATTTATCAGACAACCTAATTGGAATGTCTTAAAAGGGTTAAATGTTACCGAAAACTGAAAGGAGAAATAGATTTAGTCTGAAATCAATAGAAATTGTTTCAGGCAGAGTTTTAACCTAGGTCTTCGTTTCTCTTTTTTGTTACGTGAACCGTTAGGTCAGTTTTCTTCTTCTTCATGCGCTGTGTCCCTTCAGGACGTAAGCGATCATGGACTTCCACTTTTCTTTATCTCTTGTCGCTCTCAAAATTCTTCCACTCTGCCATCCATTTGCTCAGTCCTATCAAGTAGGTCTCGCATTGCTTTCCCCTGTCTCTCTTTCCCTCTATCCGTCCTGTGAGTATTAAATTCTCCAGGCCCACCTTCCTCATTACATATCCCAGGAACACATCGTTGTTAGTCACGTTTTCAGTCCATGGTATCCTCAGCATCTTTCTGTAAAACCACATTTCGGCTGCCTCAAGCCCCTTCTTCATCCTTGAGGAGATCGTCTAACATTCACTGCCATACAGAAGGACAGATATCACATAGCAATCCAGCACTCTCTTCTTTTTTTCCAGTGACATTCTTCTGTCTTTCTCTGGTTAGCTTTTAAAATGCGTCCAATGCGTTCTTGGATCTCCATAGGCATTTTCAGTCCTCTGTCAGAACACTTCCCAGGTATTTGAATTTCGTTACTTGTTTTATTTTAGTTTTTCCGATCTGTAGTTGGCATTTAGCGGTCTTCTTTTTGCTAATGACCATAAAAACAGATTTTATTAAAATAGGAACGAACTCAATAGCATTGTTCTGTGAAACAATTTTACTAACAATAATTTTAGCAGTAGCAGTATATATTTAAGATAACAATGATTTTGATGTTGTAGGTGATTTGTTTCAACATTGCAATGTGACGCTAGTAGTGACAATTTAGATGGTAGCCGTGATAGACAACGCAGGCGCTGCAGGGTATCTGAAAAAGGTGAAGAAAATAGTGAATTCGAATTCGAAGAAGATGAGTGTCATACGAGTTGTATGAGAAATGCTATGGATACCGAACTGTTTCTCCTGCTAGTTGCTGTCATGACAAAGCTGATGAAAAAGACGGCATTAATTGATTCAAAAGAGACATCAGCAACTACTGATAGAATATATTTAGGGAAAAAAGATAGAAAGGAGAGAAAGAGAGGGAGATAGCAGAAAAGAGAGTGTTTGTGTAAGTGAAGAGTAAAGTTAAAAAGAGAGAGAAAGAAAAAGAAGAGAAAGAGAGAAAGGAGAGTCATAAATGAAGAAAGAGAGTAGAGTCAAAAGGAGATAGAAGCGAGAGAATGAGCATGAAATAAAGACAAAAAGATGAGAAAGAAGAGACATAAATGGGGAAAGAGAGTCAGAAGAGATAGGAGAGAGAGAGAGAGAGAGAGAGAGAGAGAGAGAGAGAGAAAGGGGGCGTGGGGCGAAAATAAAAAAAAGAAAGTACAAATTTTGGAATAAGCAGAGTGGGTAAAAGATGGATTAACGATAGAGAGAAAAGTGATGGAAGATAAATTGTAGGATAAAGATGTAGACTTGGGAAAAGATATAAAAAGAAGATAAAAATGAGAATGAGAAAGAAACTGAAAAAATAGGAAGTTAAAGAGGCAAAAAGAGGAAGAAAAAAGGTAAATAAGGTATTGAGAGATAGAAGAACACGGAGAAAATAAATGGAGACAGGCGGAGGATGGAATGAGAATAAAGATGGAAATACGATGTGCAGATAGATGGGAAAATAATGAGTTAGAATTGGAAAGAAAGAGAGAAGCCATCTTTGAATAAGTCGGACACGCGAACAACCCAGATGCAGCCGAGATCATTTTCTTTTTTTCACACAAAAAAAAAAAAATAAAAAGAAAGATAATAAAAAACTAGGAAATTATACTAATAATTATACTAATAATTTATTTGAAAAAGAACAAAACGCACAAATAATTAATTTGTAATCTTGGGCGACTAAAAAAAGCGTAAACAGAAATTAAGACTTTTCTTTTTCCTTATTTTTATCCCCACTATTTTCTTATTAATATTTTTCCAGACTGAAAAATCACATTTTAATACAAAAAATAAACAAATTCTTTGCATGAAGAATGAATTTGATTTTAATTTTTTTCTTTTTATTCATAAACTTCCGAATCGACTACTTTTTATTCATTATAAATTTTATTTCCTTGTTCTCGATTTTATTACCATTTTTTGTTTGAAATGATTTTATTCTAATTTCATTTTATTTATTGCTTTCATATTCTTTATTTTAAATTTTATAGTTTTGTTAATGAGAAAGCCACGAGTTCAAGTGGATACGCCATTTCAACAAACTGGAAATAAGATGACACTATTGCTTATTAAAGCCAGCCTACTTTTTAATCCCATTATTTACATTTTAATTTGCAATATAAAATTTATTCGAGAAAAACCCCGAAGCAGTAAGGAGCAAAAAAGATATAACATTAAATTTAAACAAAAATAGAGAAAGAAATGGTATAGTTATAAACAAAATATAAAATTATAATATGAAAACTTATAGAAGTAAAAACAAAATATGATTAAATATCTCGTCTGATCAGTGAGTGACGCTTTCTTTGTTAAATCATGTTATTACCTCGAGATAAACATTACGGTCGCTCTGTCAAATCCATGCATTTAAATTAACACATATTAATGTGTTTTCATTGTCTCGTTGATGCTAGAGTCGATGGTAACTGATCTATTTCGCGTCCTAATTATAGTCAATGATTTTAACTATAACAGCATAAAACCCATTTTTATAGAACAGCATCGAACAAATAGGGACACATTACAATGAAAATATATCTTCATGTTCTTTTGTCATCATTTTTTGATTATTTGACGTCGAAGAAGAGCAAATTTCGCCATATCTTTAGCCCTTTTCATAGTGTCTTCGCTAACCACAATGCGTAATTTTTCCTGAAATTTCTAACTCGCTGAAGTTTTATATTTTTGCGCGCGGTTTTAATAACAGCAGTTTGGTTTTATTGACTGAGAAACATCAATAGAGTCACGTAAGACTCTTCCTTCTTGAAGATTTCTGGTAATGTTATAGTTTGAATACTTCTACTTCTTCAATGGATTTACTAAACTTACGATCTCTTGATTTGTTTGATTTCAAAATTCTAAAGAATTTGACTTTTCTCATCGCTAACAGATACTGATTTGTAATTACTGTTGTTGTTGTTGTTATTATTATTATTATTATGTCATTTTTCACCATATTTCGATTTCTGCTTTGGTCTCACTACCAACCAAGTCTGCGGGGAGACCTAAGGCAGGTAGTGGCGTGTTGTTATGGCTCCATTTCATGTTTTTCTATCTTCCCTATCATCCCCAGCATTACATAGATAAAGTTTTCCTTAGTGTGTGGGCTGTACTTAATAAGACAATTTTTTGTATATCTCTTAAGCTGGGGTTTCTAGGGATTCTTTCAATGTGTTGTTTTGTTACATTTTTTTATCATTCCAAGTGCACCTACTATCACTGGCACAACTCTTGTTTTCAATTTCCACATTTTTTCTATTTCAATTTCCAGGTCTTTATATTTTGACAGTTTTTCAAATTCCTTGATTGCTATGTTACAATCCGCTGGACAAGCCATATCAATTAATAGACAAGTTTTCTCCTTCTGGTTTTTAACAATAATGTCTGGCCTGTTTGCTTCAATTTTTCTGTCTGTGTAGATGGTGTAATCCCATAGAATGGTTACATCTTCTATTTCTGTAACCGGTGCTGGGTGATGTTCATACCAGTGTTTGTTTACAGCTTTTCCATAATGTTTGCACATTGCCCAATGTAAATATTGCCCAACTCTATCGTGGCGATTTTTATATTCATTTGGGGCAAGCACAGAACAGCCTGAGATTAGGTGGTCTATTGTTTATTGGTGTTTATCACAAAACCTGCATTTGGGATCCATATTATTATGCATAATATTTGCCTGAAAGTTTCTAGTGAAAAGACTTTGGTCTTGTGCTGCAAGAATAAAGCCTTCAGTTTCAGACTTTAATCCAGATGCACGTAACCATCGATGAGTATCAACTTTGTCAACATTGGATTTATTGGCACGTACTGGATATTGGCCATGCAGAGGTTTGTCTTGCCAGCGCTGTTTCATCTGTTCAAGAGCTTTATCTTTGGCTTTCATTTTCATATTTTTTGCCGCAATAGTTGGTTCTTGGCTTCTGTTTTGCTTTTCTACAGACTCTACTAACTGTAAATCTTGTTTGTATTTACTGCCTTCTTTTATTATTGAATATTTTTTCTTTCTTTCTTCATGTTGTCTTACTAATTGTATCATCCAATCCTTTGTTGTTTCTATGTATGTTAGTAAGCCAATAGTTGTTGTCTTGTATGACAATTCCAGCTGAATAAGACCTCTTCCACCTTCTTTACGGGGTATGTATAGACGGTCTACATCAGCCTTTGGATGATGCATCTTATGCTTAGAAAGAAGCTTTCTTGTTTTAGCATCCATTCGCCTGATGTCATTTAGAGTCCAGTTTAAGATGTTAAAGCTATATTGGACAACTGGGATTGCAAGGCTATTAATGGCCATAACTCTGTTCTGTGAATTTAATTCAGTTTTTAATATCATTCGTAGCCTTCTATAGTACTCTTTACGCACTATTTCTTTCATTTTTTTATGGTGAATGTTTTCGCTCTCATTTACACCTAGGTATTTATAAGCTTCTTCTGGTTTCAATTCTTTTATTGTTACAGCAGGGTCTAAGCTAATTGAAGATGTTTCTTGTATTGATCCACGTAAAACTGTAGCTTTAGCACATTTATTCAAATTAAATTTAATTCCAATGTCTTCGCTGAAACATTTTACAGTTTGCAGAAGACCTTGCAGCTCATTATCATTCTTAGCATATAACTTTAAGTCATCCATGTAAAATAGATGGCTTATTTTCTTTTGGCCTATTTTATAACCACATTTTGTCTTATTAAGTTGACTGGTTAGTGCTATTAATGATATGCAGAATAGTAAGGGAGATAAAGAATCACCTTGAAATATACCTCTTTTGATGTTTATTTCATCATTTTGTTAATTAGCAATTGGTCTTTACAACCATATTATTATTATTATTATTATTATTATTATTATTATTATTATTATATGGATTACCGTTATGCTTTGAAAACAAGATCTGACTCGATAACCGTTACTTAATCAACACCAGAAAAGTGTTGATCCCTAGTTAGCTTTTCTTTCTTTCTTTCTTTCTTTCTTTCTTTCTTAACCCTAATTTATTTATTTTCATTATCTTCATTATTCAAAATATTAAAGTAAATTTATATTTAATATGCATAAAATAACCTATTTTGTTAACTACTGTGGATGTTCATTGTGGTTCAGTGGATATCGGCTCGGAACGTGAAATCGGAAAGCCGAGTTCGAATTCCACTTTATAACCAATCTAACGCAGAAAGTAATAGCAAATCTTCTGCCCACTCAGTCTTTTTTGAGACATGATCGCCCAAGCGTGTATTACGTATGGCACTTAACTGACAGTTAACTGCTACAGAAACGTGTATAGCAGAATAATTATTTGACAACATTACGTGGATTTCCACAGATTAATAATAATAATAATAGTAGCAATAATAATAATTATTATTACCCTTAAACAATTGCATGAAACAAATACCCATAAAAAGTCATTGAGGAAAATTGGAGATCCCAGTGAAGTCATGTCGAATGTGACTGGAAAATTGGAAAAGTACGCCTGTGGTTCTTCTAAATCCATGACCTTGCCCTAAGAATCTGTGATTCAAAATACACATTTCGCTGATCATAGACAATATGATCCTAATTGTAGTAGATGTTTATTGGAAGTGGATCGAGACCATTACAGTAGACACTATTGCACCTGAAGCGACCATCTACAAACCACATGGTATTTTTAACACCCATAGGTTCTCAGAGGTAGTTGTCACTGAAAATGAAAGCAATTATAACTGGGTGGAATTCTCCAACCTCTTTAACAGGATTGTGTGAAATCGGTCGGCAAGATACTGTAGCATCCAGCATCACATAGATTTTTTTTAATAGAGCAATTCAGGCACCAAGGAGATGGTAAACAGTGAATTTACTCAGTTCTTATTCCACTACCGAGTCACGCCCCATTGAAGCACAAACGTCAAAGCAGATGTGTCATTTACAGAAGGCATTTGGATGTACCTGAATCTAATGTTGGAGCCAAAGTTCTGAAGCGTAGCAAATAGAATGAGTAATATGTTTAGTTTCGAGCTTTTATGAAACGTTATTAGAGGTAGCACGTTACCCGGCGCCATAATCGAATGCATCGAGTAAGTATTGTACACAATCTTGCTGGATAGTGGCCATCTTGACGAGACGTCAATAGGACAGTTTCGGTCAACGTATGTGTACTTCAAAGATGAGGGCAACACTAGATGTCATTTTAGAACTGTCTACCATAACATCCAGTTAGAATCCGAAAGAGCGCTCTTCTACATCTACCAACCAAGAATATACGAATAATGAAGTAAGAAATTAACCTGGAAAAGTTTTACTACATTGTCAACACCACATCTCTGATGTTCACGACGATTCAGAAAGCCGCTTAATAGTTAACATTTGTAAATAGGTCACCATGATTTTGAAGGGAAATCCATTGTTATAAATGTTGATGTTAGTCTAGAGTAGTATACCTTGAAATTGTTTTGTTTCTTGTTTTTAAAACATCAATATTTCTTACTTTTTTTTAATGATTCTGTGTTTAAAGGGGAAGGAATGTGATAACGTCAGAATTTTTATATTTGCGTATGCGTAAAAAGAGTGAGGCACTAAGATGGACGTCGGAACCATTGTTTCGTCGATTTAATTAAGAAAAATAATAATAATAATAATAATAATAATAATAATGATAAATTATTATTATTTGTTTCCGTGAAGTCATTACAATTGTGCATGATCGAAAGAAGTATGTGATTGTAATTCATAAGACTTCTGCACTTCATATGCAAAAAAGAATTAAATTAAAAATTAAAATAACATGATTTAAAACAGAAAAAAAAGATAAAAACGAGTTGGGCATTCTTTTCAAATGGATTTAGCTTGGGCTAATGTATTTAATCTGACCGCACATCCAATAAATGTACGATATGTCCCTCTTGATTCATGAAGAAATGGCTATGTTTTTTTTCATTAATTATTTTTACATAAATATTAATATTAGTTCGTTTTGTTTGTATCTCATTTACATCGCTATTCTAATTAACAGAAAGCTTTTTTTTCTTAAATTTATCATTATTGTTAAGTTTGCTTTGTTAGTTGATTAAAATATATAATATTTTATTAATCTTTGAGTAGTACCAGATGATAGTGTAATAGAAAATTTAGGGATTAGATTATTGAAATAATAAACGAAATATAAGGCAGCGGTAAAATAGCGGATGGGCAAAGTAGATTTAATTTCCTAGCGAAGTACACGAATCCTTATGCAAATAAATATAAATATCAAACAGTAAGCTAGATGAGCAATATAATAAAAACATATTAGTATTTGTCTATAATTCTGAGATGATGTAGTATTTACAATATTTACATTATTCGGACTATTGCCCTCATCTTTGCTGCCATGTTTACGACGTTTCGGCCGTTGAAGAGTCAGTGCTGAACAATGGTCTCAACTTCGCAATGACTATCAGGCGGATACCATACTTAGACACCACTGCCCGTATAAGTGATCCTTATTCTTGATTAGGATTTGCGACAGCTGTCGTTCTGTTTTCAAAGTGGGTTCTTTCTTTATCTTGCTGTAGCTACCAATTCTAATGAGATATTCCAGTTTAACGATGTATACTGTTTTATACATCCCTACAGTTGCATTGCCTTTGTCAGCTAGTAGTATGATGATTTTCTCAGTTTTCTGTAGGGTCCTGATTGCCAGCCCCTCACTTTTCATCCTAGCTCATCCACCTGAGACTGGCTATTTCCTCAATACGGGTAATGATGTATAGTACCCGCCATCAGTGCGATGGAATGTTGTTAAATGTATGAAACACGTTTTGTATGAAACAAAGAAAAAAAGGAGAAAATGAATTCTGAAGAAAAATAAACTACTGGAATGAATAGTGACATGAAAAATATACCACAAACAGGATTTGGAGTTTAAATAGATGTTATTTTATATATATATATATATATATATATATATATTTGGGCAGCAATCTCTCTTTTATGCAGGTTTCATTTAAAATGACAAAGTATTAGTATTAGGTTTTTTATATAATTTTTTGTGTGCTCTTATGATTTTTCTTTTCAGAATTCAAATTATTTAAGAATTGTCCAAATGTTTTGTTTTTTCGAACGCTTTCAGTTACACTTTTAGCCATTATCAAGCGTGAATTTTGTTTTACGTGTATGAATCTGTGTAGATTTTATGTCATATGTATATTATATTCTGAACACGCTAAGCAAATTGTTGCCGTGTTCATAATTGATATTATTAAGTGCAAAATCTTTCTTTTTTTATTAATAGTGCTTCCATTATTTTAATTCTTTTTTGCATGTGAATGATGCTATTATGTCACTAGTATGTCAAAAAACAAACACGCGGACAGAGAGATTATTAAGACGGTAACACAATAACATCCACCACCAGCGACGATTTTATTTTGTGTTGACATAAAACTCCGCTAGGCAACGGCAATAGTTACCAAAAATAACAAATGCAGTTCGCAAATTTGTAATGCGGTTCTATGACGTCACACCGCGTGATAGCTCGAAATAACAACAGAACCATTTATTCAAATGCAATGTAATGTGTTATGACCAGATTTAAACGTGATTTTATTAAGTGTGGGTTGTTCGGATTTAATGAAAATGGCCTCCAAAAGCTAATTTTTATATCGGCAAAGTATTACAAAAATTGGTTGTATGTCCTTGCCTCAGCTATAATTTAGAGTAAGAAGTGCGTCAAGTGACAGTCTGTACATAAGCACGAATAAGTAAACTGCTCGGTCAATTTGTGTATATTCATCAAAAGAGCAGTTCGTGTAATTCCAGATCTATATCTTCTCACGCCTGATATGACCGAGGCAAAAACCTAACTCAAGACAACTCTCGACTCATACCGAAATCTACTTCTCTTTTTCATTTGTTAATTCCTCAAATAGAATGACTACATCGAATGCATAGCTGCATGAAGGTTGGGTCACTGTGTCGGGCCAAGAATTTTTCTTGTCTGTATCTATTTTGCACAGTTATAAATCTACCATCCATACGTGCATTGAATATTGTTGCCATATTGAGGTTCTCGAGAAAATCCAAAAAAGGATCTTCAATATAATCGATCCTTAAGTCAATTTCTCACTGACGTGATGTGGCTTTCCTCTGTTTTTTCTACAAGTATTTTCATGTCAGCTGCTCTGACGAGCCTGTCACATGTATTTACGCGGGCTACAATATTGCCATCTATGTCCTACCTTTTTATCGTAGAAATTAGTTAAATGTAACCGCCTCTTCTACTCTAATATTTTCTTTTCACGCACTTCCTTTTTGTGGAACTGTCTTCCGTTTGCTTATTTGCTTTATAGCTACAATCTCCAAAAGTTTTGATGCAACGTCAGTTACCATCTTATATCTACTTGATTCCGATCCATCTCTTATCTTTCTTCGACATCCCCTGTACCTTGTTTTTTCTTTCACTGTAACTCAATGTGAACCAGTGGCTGTTCTGCCTAGCTTGAGGTGAAATGATTATAAAAATTGTGTGCTTCGATGCCTGAAAAATGATTTCAAGTCCTGTAAAAATAGATAGAGTTTCCTATAACAAGACATGTAAATTACTAAAATTTAATGCGTTTAAAGGCGAAAAGATTGAATATATAAAATAGTGCAACAATAGAAAAATATTTATCTTAGGATCGATTCTAAAGTTACGCAAATAGGCCCATCGACAAAATGTCGGTCCTAAGACAAGTCTTTTGAACTTTTCCGAATCTGGATTCTCTCTCTCTCACTATATATATATATATATATATATATATATATATATATATATATATATATACTGTTAAATATAAGAGACAGTGAATGTCTATTATGTTTAATCATGAACCGTTCTAAACTTCGGATTTAAATATAATAGACATTCATTGTCTCTTATATTTAATAGTATATGTTTAGAAAATTATTTACTACCTCGATACATTAAATATATATATATATATATATATATATATAGAGAGAGAGAGAGAGAGAGAGAGAGAGAGAAAGAGATAAAGAGAGAGAGAGAGAAAGTGGAGGTTTGTTTGAGGTTAAACAATTTTTTTTCTATTGTTTAATTTTTTAGGATTTCCAGGGATACATTGAACATAAATTGTTTAACGTCTTCTGTCTTTCGCTTGCCATTAGCTATCATCCAGGCGATATGTGTGTGCGTGTGTAGGTATGTGCGCGCACGTGTTTGTGTGTGTGTGTGTGTGTGTGTGTGTGTGATACGGTTTGTGTCTACGTATATGCATTGTGTTTTGTTTGGCAATTCTTTAGAGTCACATCTCCACGCGTCGGCTGTTGTCAGTCGATTTTTCTTTAAATATCGCTTTTTCACGCGTTACTTTCTGTTGTCGTGTCATTAAAAATACTTCCTAAATATAGCGTACATATATATATATATATATATATATATATATATATATATATATATATATATATATCCTTCTTTCTATCTATGTGTATTGAGAAACCGGTATATCATGTAAATCATTGCTCCAGTTTGTTCTTTTTCTTTTTCACGATCGTCTCTTGTTGATTTAATTCCCGCCTTGCTCACTTTTACCTGTTCGATTGTTCTGTGGTTTGCCAAGTAATGCTCTTTCGAACACTCTGCTCTTCTGAATGAACGGAGAAGCCTGTCAGGTGGCCAATTGGGACCGAGTTAAGCAATAACGTATTGGTAAGATAGTTTTGCTAATTTACTAATGAGGCAGCTAAACAAATGTAGAAGTGGAGTATTGACTTAGTAGCAGCCAAGTACGGAATGGGGATTGGGATGCTTCAATGACAGTTGAAGTTTTGATTTGAAGAGGTTTTCTGTTTGTCTGTGTTCATTACTCTCTCCAAGTTTGTCAATATACCTCTCCTGCTTATCGTTATCTATTTAAATAAGTTTATTCATATCTATCTATCTATCTATCTATCTATCTATCTATCTATCTATCTATCTATCTATCTATTTTATTAAGCCTAGGTTACTGTGGTTATGTAGTTTTGTTAACCTCAACAAATATGCTTATCCGCAGCCATTATGTGAGTCACAGAGTTGTGCACTTTTTACTAATTGTTCACCTAATAAAAGACTCAAGAGCCACTCAAGTGGCGGGATACTGAACGAGGGTGTTGTATGAACTTAGGAGGAGGGGAGGTAAGTGCAGATTATCTGTAGGAAAGATAACTGATAACTTAGTTTGCTGTGTGATGGCATTGAGTAAGTACAACATCCAATTCTAAGCGCTGATAGAATCACAACAAGTTTGCGCATCGGTCGAAATTCACAGACACATGAAAACGATAAAATATTGTGAGCACTTAAACAACAAATTTGCGGAATAAGAACTGAAAAGCAAACTGTTTTTTGAATTATAAAAATTAATCTCGTTATTGTCGTCAAAAATTGTGCAAACGCTGGGAATCCTGCAATTCACTGCTGCGCATTTTCCTTACAGCCTCGATTTGGGCCCAATCAAGCATCTTGTTCTTTTCAAAATTGAAAGAGGCGCCAAAAATTCAATATTTTTCCATCCGATCTCAAAGTTTAAATACTGTATGTAATTTTATCAAAAATTAAAATATGTTCTTCTGGGATTGAATGAACAAGTTGAATGAAAAGTTTTCAAAGAGTTGTAGCCCAAAATGGTTACTCTGTTGACAAATAAAATGTTTTTTAAAATTAGACAAATGTTTTTAAAAGAAATACATTTGCCTAAACTTTATACACGTTACATTATTTTTAAAAACTTGTTTTACAGTAATATCATAACTATAGTTAATCAACTTGAAAAAAACAAACAAACTTCCATCCTTTAAAAATGACTTCATTTCAATACCATAAGATAAAATTAACGATGTTACTTATCATTCGAAACGTATAGTCTAAAAAGCCAGTTTTTCTTTTACGATTAGGCATTATAGTAACATAAGGTTTAACTACCCTATGTAAGAAATACATATCTCAAGTTGGGAATTTTTGAAGACTGTCTGTGGTGATTTTATTTTTGTGGCCAGGAAACCTGGATTTCGTAAAATTTCGGAAATGAATATATATTTATTTTTTACATATGTTCATGTTGGGATACACAAATAAATCAAATGTGTTTTTCGAAAAATCATTTTAAATATTTTAAAAATATGTCGGAGTTAATCAATTTTGCAACGGATTTCGTAAAATTTTGTAACCACACACACACACACACACACACACACACACACACACACACACACATATATATCAATATATATATATGTATATATATATATATATATATATATATATATATATATTGTTATATCCCGGGAAGGAATAACAGGGAAAAGAATAGTGTAAGAATAACACTGAACACTGAAGATAGATTAGAAGTCAACGAATAGTAACAGGAATAACGATCAAGTAGAAAATGTCTCCGCCTATGACGTATGCGTCCGTCTAGTGACGTATGCTTCTATCTAGTGACGTATGCTGATGTATGTTCTAGTCACAGTCTTTTATAGACAAGACCATATCCATTACGGGGTAAGATAGGCTGTTCCTCTACAACACCTCCCCACGAGCTAAATTCTTCGTGGAATTTGGCTCAATATTTTTTTCTTTTTGGGATCTGGGCATAGGTGTTTTGTTTTCTTTCTTTTTCTCTTACTTTTTCTCCTTGTGTTTTCACTTTCATCGGTACTTCCACGTTCGTGGGTGGTTTAATTTCAAATGTATCGTATAACACCTCCATTGGTATCTCATATTCCTTATTGATGGTTTCCACGAATCGGGGTCTTAACTGATTTACGTGTCTTTTGCAGACAAACTTCTGCCCTTGCACTATATAGATCACTTTACCGATTCTCCGACTTACTATTCCGTCTTCCCACAAACACTTTCCTGACCGATAATTTTTAAAGAAAACTTTATCGCCTTCTTTGAAATATTTTGTATCCGAGTTTGGTGTTCTCAAGGTCTTTTTCATTTCCTTTGGCAATAGCCTATCAAAGATTGATCTAATCTTTCTTGTATATATTACCTCCGAAAGTAATAAATTACCATTGATATTATACACCATCAAAAAAGTTTGAATATTTTTATCATCACTATCGATTCCGTCTGCCTTTCTCATTGCTCTTTTGAAAGTATCGATGAACCTTTCCGCCTGCCCATTTGACCTCGGATTATATGCAGGTGTCGTTACGTGTTCCATAGCTAACGCCTCGCAATAACTCTTAAACTCAGATCCTGTGAACATGGTACCGTCATCACTCATGTTTTTGGCACCCTCAGCCGGCTAAATACTTCATTTAAAGCCTTTATCGTGTATACCGCTGTTGGTCACTTGAATTTATATCCTTCGGGCCATTTGGAAAAACTATCCACACTGATTAGGTAATATTCTCCTTTTATTGGTCCTGCATTGTCCACATGTATTCGTGACCACGACACATCCGTTTTAGGCCACGGCTGCGTTTTTATGGGTGGTGATTTAGCTGCTAGCTGACAGCCAATTCTTCGATATCTTGGTCCATTCTAGGCCAGTACACATAACTCCTCATTAAGGACTTCATTCGTGATATGCCTGGATGACCCAGATTAAATTCATTTAAAATCCTTTTTCTTAACACCCTTGGTATTACCATTCTCTGAGCATACATCAGTGTCTCGTTACAAGTTGAAAATGGTGAAACTTTTCCTCCTTTATTTTCTTTATTTCCTTTCACTTAATCATTTTATCAATATAGTCATCTGTTTTCGCCATTTTTTTCAATTTCTTCCGGCGTTACCGGTAATACGCTAATGGTGTTTACTAGTACATTATTTAGTTCCTTTTCTTCTTTCAGCGCCGCTATCACCGCTTCTTCTAGAAACTCAGGCTTTTTTGGAATCAGTCTTGACAGACAATCCGCAAGTGCAATTTCTTTAGATGGAATAAATTTCAATTGCATTTTAACAAAATTACATACCATCTTTGTAGCCTGTTCGCTGAATGAGTCGGTATATCTTTTTTTGACCCAAATATTAATAATAACGGTTTATGGTCGGTTTGCAGTGCAAACGCTGTCCCATAAATAAATCTGTGGAATTTTTTACCGTATAAATTATAACTAATGCATCCTTTTCTATCTGGTTACAATTATTTTCTGCTGGAAGCAACGTTCTCGAAGCATGAGCGATAGGTTTCGTTGCTCCATCCTCGAATTTGTGTAACAATATAGCTCCAATGCCGTATTCACTTGCATCCGTTGATATAATTAACTCTTTCTTCGGATCAAAATGCACTAACGCCAAATCTTACAACAAGCACTTTTTTATTTTTTCAAAAGCTTCGTCGCATTCCCTTCGTCCAACACCACTTTTTTTTCCAATAATTTATTTAAGGGTGCTCTTAGGCCGTGCATATTAGGAATGTAGATGTTATAATAATTCGCAAACCACAGAAATGACTGCAGCTTAGTTACATTATCTGGAACAGGCACATTTTTAATTGCTTCAGTTCTGTTTGGATTAGGTTTTCTACCTTTGCGATCGATAATTTGACTCAAATACTCATTTTTGTCCAAGCAAAACTCGCATTTTTCAGGTCCTACTTTGAACTCATAATTCCTAATTCGCTTAAACACATGCGTTTTATGCTCTTCTATACTTTCGCTTTTAATCAAAATGTCGTCTAGGTACGCCATTGTATAGTCAAGACCCGATAACATAGTATCCATGATTTGTTAGAATGCACTAGTCGCTACTTTTAAACCAAACGGTAGACGTTTCAATCTGTATAATCGTCTATGTGTGTTTATTGTCAAATACATTGAACATTCTTCCTCGACCTTAACTTGTACATATGCTTCTGATAGATCTATCTTTGAAAAGATCTTTCCTCCATTTAACTTTGAAAATATCTCCTCTGGTGTGGGGAGTGGATACTTGTGATCTTTTAAGCATTCGTTTAATTCGGTCGAAAAATCTGAACACACTCTTATTTTGTTATTCTTCTTCTTTACATAGACCGTAGGCGATGCCCAGTCCGAATAATCTACTTTTTGAATTACTCCATTTTTCTCTAATATTTTCTATTCTTTGTCTATCGCCTTTAATGACGCAAAGGGAATTTTCCTTTTCGGTTTGAACACCGGTTTAATGTTGTCCTTTATTTCAAACTTCACTTCAGTTTGCATACAGCAACCCAGTTCCTCCGAAAATACTTCCGTGAACTCATTTTTTAAGTTTTTTACGAATTTTTCAGTCTGCTTCGACTTTCCTACATTTGACGCATTTATCCTTGTGCAAAACATATTCACGGGCTTTTCCCATGAATTAATACGATTAAATCTATACCAAATAGATTTGTATTCTTTTCTAAAGTCACATATATTTTAGTCTTGTGTACTATGCCGTCAAATGCTACTTTGGCGAAAAATTCACCTTTGAATTTTAATTTATTACCTAAAATGCCTCTTTCAATCTTTTTAGTTTTCTGTAACTCTGGTCGGCCTATTTTTTATAAGATATATTCATCTACTGTAGAGATATCACTTCCGGTATTCAGTAAACAAGTAACATTTCGTCTTTTTATTTTTATGTCCACGTACTCTCTAGTACCGCAATCCTTTGTGACTTTCTCCATTACCACAGTATTTATCCTTTTAAACTTTCGGTCCCTTTTTTTCCTACACATCACTGCTTTGTGCCCCTTCTTTGTACATTCAAAGCATTTTTTATCTCTAAAATAGCATTTATTTGTGACGTGATTAATTTTTCCACATGCTTCGCAGTATAGTTTTCCCTTTTCGTAGGCCTGTTGCTTAACTTTATGAATTCGAGCAATGCTTTTTACCTCAATACAAACATTATCTCTTTTAACGTTTATCAATTTTTGGCATTCTTCCGACACTTTCTGTAGCGTTAATTTCTGCATCTTGATCCAACATTGTGAGAATCTTAGAACGTACTTCCTTATCTTTCGGTGATGTTAACCCTTGTACAATGATTAAACATGTAAACATGTCTTCTTTAATATCTTTAATTTTAAATCGTTCGCATTGTGAGTTAACTTTTCCAGCGTACGTAACAAAGTCTTCATATTCTTCTTTTACGATATTTAAACACTTATATCGTGAATAGAACAAACTTTCCCTTTCTCCAAACATTTTCGACAAAATTTCGACCGTTTCGTCGAACGAAATGTCTTCAGGTTTTTTCGGTAAAATAAAGTTTGTATATTTCATATTCTCCTGAGTTCCTATCTTTTGTAATAGAAGCATTATTTTTTCCTCGTCGGTCCATGCTTTGCGCCGTCTCGAAAAAATCGTTTCGTATCTTTTATAGTAAGAAGGAAAAGTAATTCCTTCTTCAGGATTGTATACAAATTCTGTAAGAGAGTTTGAAATACCCTCTAGAACCTTCCTTCGGTTTGCCCTGCTTTAATACCATTTTTTCAAAACCTCTTGTTGAAGTATCATTTGTTGTTGGAAATCCGTTTGTAGTTTTTGTTGGCTTTCCTGTTGCTTTAATATTTGTTGTTGGAGATCTGTTTGTATTTTTGTTGGCTTTCCTGTTGTTGCATTAACTGTTGGACCGCTCCTCCCAGCGTCTTTGCGAATTCAGCTAATTGTTCCATATTTTTATATGTACAGTTGACCAATAAGTTATACTCTTCGGCAAGAACAATAAACGTAGGTTTTTTTGTTATGAGGGGGTCAAAAAACTACCTTCTACCTTAACTTATTTTTCTTTTCGTGTCAATCTTTCCAAATTTTGGTCACCAAACTGATATTTGGCGAGCTTCGCGTAAATGTCGAATCTTTTTTTACCAATCTGATATTTTGGCGAGCCCCACGTAACTGCCAAATCTTCGTTGCCAATCTGTTATATCCAGGGTAGGAATAACAGGGAAAAGAATATTGTCAGAATAATACTTAACACTGAAGATAGATTAGAAGAGATTTATTATACAACAGTACAATAAACCAATAGACGTACAAGAACAATCAACGTATAGTAACAGAAATAACGCCTATGACGTGTGCTTCCGTCTAGTGACGTATGCTTCCGTCTAGTGACGTATGCTGACGTATGTTCTAGTCACAGTCGTTTATAAACTAGACCATATCCATTACGGGGTAGGATAGGCTACGACATATATATATATATATATATGACTCTTCAGAAATGAATTGACTTCTTTCGGTGACTGGCGTGTGTATACACTGCTTCTACAACACGTTAAAATTTCCTTCTTTGATTCTATGTGCATATGGCTCAGGGAGTAGCGACTCCGACTGACACCAAATCGGTCGAGTTTTGATCCCGGCCAGAAGCAAGTTGATGTGTCTAACCACACTGATGAGCTGTAATACAATGAAACAGGCTTGTATGTGGATGACTAATATATATATATATATATATATATATATATATATATATATAATGGAACGTTTTCCTTCAAACGTTTTCGCTCAGTACAAATTTCTTAGGTAACATTTCATCACCAGTCAATAAAAATGAACAAAAAAAAAAAAAAATATATATTTAAGAATTCAATTTTATTAAAAAGTAAGAAATTACTTGACAAATGCATATAAGTCCATATGCTAGCAAGTTGTAACAAAATTAAATTAAAATGAAAATTTGAAATACACTTCTCACATTTTAAAAATAAAAGAAATAAAAACAATTACAAATTGGTGCTTACTTGGAAAATTCTTTTTTTTTTTTTGTAAATAAATAATTAAGATTAATACATCATATATTCGAACGAAAAATATTTCAACAGTTCATGTTCTTTTTTCTTTCGTTAAGGACGCTTTCGAGAAGCTTTATAGTGGGTTGCTTATCTATTCCTTTTCTAGTTGTAGTGGGAGTCCGTTCTAGTGAAGGGTAATTGTATACTGTTGCAGGTAACGGAATTTGGCCCTGTTGTAGATAGCCCACTATAAGTCATAAAATGATTATAAAATCAAGAAAAGCAAATTGAGTTGAAAAATAACATTTTTATATATACACATATCAATTAATGTTTTTACAATTAAGGTAATACTTGAAATATAGGTCTAACGGAGGTTAAAATGTTCATAGCAAATAATAAGCTGAAAGAGATTTAAGGCTTAGGAATGTGGGGAGCGTGTAAGTGAGGAATGTCTTTGAAGTAGTCGCTCCTTAGGTCAGTAAGTAGTTTTGAGGCAGGGAAGAAGGAAAGAGCCAAGCGTAGTAGCCACTTGACTGAGGTCAAGGGGATATTGATTACACTCTTCTCCTCAGGTCTGCCCGCTGGGGTCTGTCTATTTCCGCTTTTTATATCCGCTTTTTGGATCACAGCAGCTCGTTTGGGATTTGGCTGATAAATAAAATTCGCGTAGGCTCGCGAAATGGAAATTTAATATTTGCATAATTTTTATTTTTCAACCGGAACATCTGTGCGAATCCAGCGGCGCACGGACGACTTTTGGTCATTTGCCTTTTTGTCGTGAGAGAGCAAATACCCAGTCCATCGCTTTTGCTCGGTCGGTATCATCACATAACCTTCACCCCAGAAAACGGAGTTTTTTTTTTGGTATCTGTTGTCGCCTTTTCAAAAAGGAGTTTTTTTTTGTTTTGTTTTGCGGTTTTCTTTTTTGTTTGTTTGGGTTTTTCCTTTTTCTGTTTTCGTTTGAAATAAAAAATATTTTAAAATGAATTATTAAGCTCATATAATTGTGCTTTTAGTTTTGTAAGAATAAGTTTTACAGTATCAAATTTGTTATAAGGCAATATTTCAGAATCTGTTATTGTTTTAAATATGTTATTAATAACAATCTTTATTCAAAAATTCTTTTGACAAATGTTCTTTCGCTACATAAGGTTTATTGAAAGATGACTAATAAGTTACCAAACTTATCCCGTTAGATGATTTTCTAAATAATTAGTCTCAAAGACTTACTCTTTAACACACAATTCTCAAATTCTTTAAAGAAATTGAAATAGGCTAATTTACTCTGAGATAAAAGAAACGACATTCCTATTTTGGGGCCATACTATAATGAGAATAATTTAAATCTTCAACAGGGGGCTCTGAGGAATTTCTACTAAAATCTTCTAAACTCTGTTAAGTTTGATAAATTCTGTGTAACACTAGAATGAAATAAAATCTCATCTTTGTTATAGTTTAAGATTACTTCTTCTTCAACATCGCTTACTAACTAACGGTTATTCATTTGTTAATTTAAAAGATCAATGATCCCTAACAATTCATTTATTCTACTTTTGTGTATATTAAAGCTACATTTGCAAAGATCATCCTATGATGTAAAAACTGAATTGGTAAGTTTATTATTTCTGAAAAATGTTTCTTTTCCTCGGGAAAAGGTTAACAGCATCCGATGAAGCCATCTTTGACAAAGACAAAATAGAAATACTATGTAAAACACTCAATATATTAAAAGAAGAAACACTATATAGACTAACAACAATTTAATTATAATTACTAAATTCATATCCATTTTATAAATTTCAAATATCCCTCATGAAATATAAAATAATTCATTGAACTCGAAAATAGCACTCTCAATTTCACTGAATGGTATGAACATACACATTTTTTTCCATTAAACACTAATAATGAATTTTGTATGCATAATGAGACATTATCGTACAAATTTTTCTGTTCATTACAAGTCTCTAAGGTAACATATTAGTAAATACTCATCAACAGTTAATAAAAATTAGAGAAAAATGAATTCAGTTTTTGTGAACTAAATTTTATTAAAAATAAGAAATTACTTAACAAATGCATACAGGTTCATAAGCTAGCAATTTATAACAAAAATAAATTAAAATGAAAATGTAAATACAATTGTCACATTTTAAAAATAAAAGAAATAAAAAAACTGTTACTCACTAGTGATTTCCTGGAAAAAAATCTTTTTTAAAATAAATATTTAAGATCAATTCACCATATATTCCAACGGAAAAATATATTTCAACGGTTCATATTCTTCTTCTTTTTTCTCCTGTTAAGAACGTTTTCAGAGCGGTTCAGCGATGATGGTTCTTCATAAAAAGTATGTTTTTTATTTCTTTTCTTTCATTGGAAGAAAGTTAAAGCAGAAAAATATTACAATTGGTAGGTGTATTTTTTTTTTTGAAAAATTAAATATTTGAATAGACACTTTGTGTCATATTCTTTACACACAAATACTAAATAATTTTTTCTTAAAGTGGTTATAAAGTCAACTGGTTTGAATATATTTTCTTTAAATTACAGTTACAAATTTTCTTTACAATAAAGAAAATATATTTTATATTAAAAAAAGATAAATCAAAAGCCAAACACTTTCCAAGTAAAATAAATTCGCACGCGCGCGAAAATTCTGCCGTCTTTCTTTAAATATGGAGAAAGATTTTTACAAATTTGAGTGAAATACACTCTTTTTGGAAGAAGCTCTGTTCTCCTGAAAAACAGAAAATCCTGCTGGGGGTTGGGGTGGGGTACAAAGTAAAACACGTCAAACAGAATCTTTTTTTAAAAAAGTACTCTATCAGACATAGATAAAAAAAAAAAGATTATATACGCAGCGAAGAGACGAATTGAACATTATGTGCAATGTATCAATTATCTCATACCAAATTTACGTTATAGAAACATTTTATAACGTAGAGATAGACTTACTCTTTCAAACTTAAAACGCGTAATACCGCTCTAACGAGAATATTTTTTACAGCTTACGTTTTTCAGAATGCTATTTTCTAAAGTATTTTATTAAATAAATTATATATATATATATATATATATATATATATATATATAATAGATTCCCTGCTTCTTGCTTTCTTGCTTGTGGGAAGTCCTCATCTGCAGTTCCTTTTTTAAGAACTCTGGTGAACACTCTGATCTCTCTATCACCCTATTAGTCTCTTATCACTTTTCGGCAAATTGTTTAAGCATCGCACTTTTCACACCCTACTCTCTGACAAACATTATGGCTTCCACTTTGTCAGGTCTACCGCTGATGTGCTAACGGCCATCACTGAATATGTATACCATCTGTTGGTCTAGATATCTCGAAAGTGTATAACAAGGTTGACATGCAGGCCTTCTACGCAAGCTCCAGAGCTACGATATTACTGGGCGATTGTTTGATTTAATCCACTTGTTGCTATAAAA
This sequence comes from Ascarosepion bandense, assembly GCA_037127315.1. Lineage (NCBI taxonomy): Eukaryota > Metazoa > Mollusca > Cephalopoda > Sepiida > Sepiidae > Ascarosepion > Ascarosepion bandense. Next base: position 2,262,256 of record JBBBDQ010000789.1, on the reverse strand, counting down.
TCGTTAAATGAAGTTTGTTTTGAGCACACACACACACACACACACACACACACACACACACACACACACACACACACATATTCATACGTATGCATACATATATATACTTGCATACATATGTTCTATATTCGATTGGCTGCTGTGAAATGATACTAAAGGTCATTCATGATTGCCAGTGAGAATAACAGGATTTTGCGGAATTGTTAAATAATATCTTGGTCGGTGTAGAATTTTGCAAGAAGTGTACTTTGCACTGATGGACGCAGGAATATGTCATTAAGGGTGTAGAATTCAGCTGTCGAGACGGATTTTGTTTTGACTAACGGGCATCAAAGGCGTCAGCACCCGAGATGATACGGAGTTGCGATTATGCCAGGTGTCAGTGAGTTAACTATTTAAGTGATGCCAGCTGTCACAGAGAGTTGAGTTAGCAGTTTGCAGGTAGCAGTTGAAGGCAGCGAGCCAGACGTGCAGCCCGTTAGCCTTTTGTATGTGTGTACTCCGACCAAACCAAACAGACTCCACGCCAAGTCACCAAAAAGCAAATAAAATATAATTGCATATTTTATATATACGTTTTGGTGTCTGTCGATTTTGTCAGTTTGAAATTTTGTTTGCGTTTGAAATTTATATTTCGTCATTTTATCTGTGAAAATATAATCATTTGGTTTGAGCATATTTTCGCCGAATGGATAGCAGTTTATGGCCAGTCATTTATGAGAGAAAAACAGTCATCATGTGTTTCAGATAATTTTCGTCGACGGGGCAGAAGTTTATATTCTCCGCCATTTTTATTAAAAAAATAATTTTGATTGTAGATGACTGCTCAGAGCCCACACGTGGTTTATACTGCAACTATCCTTTACAGTTTCGGGGAGAAATCGCGTTATCTAGCGTGAACAACAGTCTGAACAAGGCAAGGACGCTCAAATCTTCAGTCACTATGACTTGTGACTTCGACCTAGCACAACCATCGATAACTTCTCAAAGAGAGCAATCTACCGAATTTCACTCACAAGGATAAGGTATGGTTTTCAGGAACTTTTCAAAGGCGCCGTACGTTAGAATCGCCTCTTCCAGACCGATAACATCAAGAAGTCACCTTCCTGACAAATTGATCATGGTGAGATTCAAATATATGTGTGTGTGAAAATCATATTTATGTTTAAAATCTTGAAACATCCAGCTAACTTTTATATATTCCATCTTACATACTTTGTTTTGATATTTCATACCAGTTATTATATATATATATATATATATATATATATATATATATATATATTATTAATAATAATAATAATAATAATAATAATAATAATAATAATAATAGTCTTACTATTTTATTTCCTGGATTAAGTTGTATATTATGGGTAGCCAATGAATATATGAGTACGTTTTTTATTCTTATTTTTTATCAAAACCTTTTTAGAATCGGTTTTGCTATATGATTATAAAGCTCATAAGAATTGTAAGTACTCCCACACAAAAAAGAAAAGAAAAAATATCTCCAAATTCGAAGTGCAAACCCTAATTTTCAGCATCGTTTTTGTCTTTTTTTGTCCTTGCCTTTGAAATTCTTTTTTAGCATCTACTATAATTTCGACTCTGATAAAAGCCGTCATACAAAAGAATGGACAACATGAAAATTGCAACAAAATGCGAGGGTTGGAAATGAACAAAAATTCACTTAATACGTATTTCGAACGATGTAAACACAAAGTCAGATCAGGTCGTATAAAAAGCTGGCCAGAGTTAGAGAGGGGGGAAGAGTATTTTTTATCAAATGTATGGAACAAAGTAACCTCGTTTGACCATTAAGGCAATCGATTTGTCCATCAGATTCTTTCAATGGGGCCCTTGATGTTCAAAAGAGCGAAGTTGACATCTATTCTTTCTTGTAATATATACTCACTTAGTTAAATTTCTACTTGTAAAATCTACTATTCGTTTGCATTAAAATCTATACGTATATCTTAATTGGTAATGCGTTGGAAGCCGTTTATTAAAAGAATATTTCGATTCTAACTTGAAGCCACATTGAATATGCGCTAAAATATAAATAGTAGTTAAAAATATGTGTGTGCGCGCGCGCGTGCGTGTCTCCGTAAGAGGTAATATTCTCTTTCATAATGAAAGTACGTATTGTTCTTTCAGTTAAGTGGCATACGTCAAACACGCTTCTAGCTATCATGTCTTGAAAGAGACATGATTGACTGGACAGGAGATTATCCCGCAGTAGGTCGTCATTGCTTTCTGCGGTAAACTGGTTGGCAGCCAAGGCTTTAGAACCCAATCTGTCATATTATTTAATCTATAACTGGAGGGAAGAGACGGATTAATACCTTTCCCAAGGATATTTGTGCGTAAGTGAATGCAAGGGATTCAACTGGAATTCGAACTACGATTTGTCGGTCCGAGTCGATATCCGCTGCACCATAAAGCGGGCGCTATTTGCTTAATATGACATGGAAAATAGAGATATAATTACATTGTTTGATGTAGGAAGTGTCTATTCGCTTTAAACATAGCATTTGAAACCTTCACTTATTACCGAGGCACTTAAACAGTTACTTGGCGCTCTTGGGAAGAATAAAGCTTCCTCAACCATAGGAAATATAAAATTGGATGATACACAGTAAATCGAAATCGTTAGATTTCTGAGACGGTAGCTGATTAACTGTTGTTGCTTTTGGTGTATTTATTATCAAGGAATGGCGCATAAATATCTACCGAGTTCTATATATACAGCTACATTTTCTGCAATTTTAATGCAGTATTTTTATCAAGCTTTACTACATAGAACTTATTGCATTCATAAAACTTAATATTTATAAAATTCATAAATTTCATCATCATCATTAACATTATTATTATTATTATTATTATTATTATTATTGAATGAGAATGCAACACGGCAACATAGAAACGCAAGGGCCCAACTAGACAAAACCCACTATATCCATGAAACCACCAATAAGGCTACCCGAGAAACGTGCATCACAGTACACGATAAGGTGACAGGTTTTGATAAAAGAAGGGTATAACGTTGCAGGTTAAAAATAACTTTCAGTTAAAGATAACGTCAGGTCGGGTAACCCAGTTTTCTCAAATGGTTCCCGACTGAAGGGGTTACCAAGTCTCTAGCTGTGATTCAAGCTACCTTCGTAGCCCTATCTTAAAAAATAGAAATAAAAAAAAATGACACCTATCTGATTCTTTCTAACATCTTCCGCTCATGTACAGAGATGCATAATGAATCAGATTCGATAGAAATCTATGGTATGTAGCTGGATATATACTATTTTTTTCACACTTCTAAGATGAGGTGGTATTTATATTATTTGCATTGTTCGAACTGTTGTTTCCATCTTTATTGAAACAACGTTTCATCCGTAGTACGCTCCGGCCTTATTCAGGTGCTTGTAACTTCGAACTGAACCTTTCATTTCGATCGCTAATTGCCTGGGTAATAAGCTAACATTTCAAAGTGATTGAAGTAAAGAGTTCGGTTCGAAATTCCAAGCACTTGAAGAAGGCCGAAACGTCTTAAATATGGCAATAAAGATGAGGACAACAGTTTGAACATTGTAAATAAAAGATATTTACTGAACTTGTCTATATTTCTGAGATGAGGTAATATTTACACTATTTACATTATTCATCAGGAAAATCTTCAGAAGTGGTTCTACATTTCGTTTGTACCTTTCACGAGTAAAACCCCCAACAGAGGAGGATATGACTAAGGACTGTGTGTACGCCATTCCATGTAGCTGTGGAAAGAAATATAAAGGAGAAACGGGTCACCCACTTAAGTTAAGGCTACAAGAACATCGCTGCCGTAACACGAGGGGAGATAGAAAAATCAGGCGTAGCTGACCACATATAAAGGAAGAAAGAAAATCACCGCCCCCTATGGGATGAAGTTAAAATAATAGATAGAGAACGCCACTGGAAACTACGTAAACTTAAGGAATCAGCACATATGCTAGGCTACAAAAATCTCCTAAGCCGACCAAGCGTATTGCCAAAAAATTGCAACATGAGCTCTGGTAAAAATACTAGAGAAAACTATTAACATCAAACATTGCAATATGAACTCTGGTAACAAATGGTTACTGAACATTAGGTTTATAAGTCCCAGAAATTGGATACAGACGTTGGTTAGTTCCAGTGACTTAACCCAAAGAATTGTGAGTTTAATACCAGGCTACAGCAGTGGTGAACAAGTAACTTAAAGATTCGGGTTTGAGGGAGATAACTCATGACCGCCAAAAGAGGCATTGTACGAGGAATGAGAATAATATACCCCAGTGATTGTAATAAATGGTTTGGTTCGAAATTCCTAGCACCTATAGAAGGCCGGAGCGTACAACAGCCGAAACGTCGTACAAATGGCAACCAAGATGAGGACAACAGTCCGAATAATGTAAATAGTGTATTTACTGTATTCTATTTTAAACACAGCAAAACATATACATGTGAACACCTTTTATCTGTTAAGATCAGAAGTCATAAGAGCCATGCTTGGTGAAGCATCTAGTATTAAAAGAGAACCATATATCCTTCAACATTTTAATTTAAAACGATATGGCGCTGCTACGGAAAAAAGAAAGAAAAACAACTTAAAATCGATTTGATAGTATGTGTCCACTGATAACCGGTGCAGCAATCTAGATTAACACTTTCCTTTGTTTAGCCAAGTTCAGAATAATCTCAGAGCCAGGATTAGGCATAATGTACGTCATAATTCGGGATGTAAAATGGCTTTCTCTAAACTATATCCACCGGATCAGTTCATAACCACTTTTACAGTTAGTATCAACAACTATTTTTCTTAACTAGAAAGTTATATGATAGCTTCAATATACAAATCGGTAATAATGACTGATATGAATTCATTCGACAATAGCCAGGTATTCTTGTTTCTAAGAATGGACTAATCTGTTCGAAATTTATAGTTATCCAGAAGTCAGGTCAACTAATGTGGAAACCAAAGAATCGGATTTGTAAAATGAACACAAAAAATATCTGCAGACCTGTGACACTGCATGGTCCATAGTTCTCTCTAGTCTATTGAAACATTGTTTTTAAAGACCACATATTGTAATACAAACTTAAATAAAATATTATATAAACATAAAAGCATCTTTTACAAAACATTATACTCAATACATGAAATTGTATTAAAAGTGCACTAATTTTTGAGTCTTAAATATACGTCTAAAATTATACAACATGTCTCCTTCCCCAACTAAACTATTGTTATTACAGTGTATGATATTTAACAATATCAATAAAAATAAAAGCGTAAGAAAGCTGAATGAAATTGTCTAGGTTGTAAATATATCGGGTGCATAAAATTTAAAGCTAAGTGTCGTTGTAATTTTAGCATTTCTCGTTGCAAAATTGTAAGCAAACGTTTGTTGTATTTCTTCATCCATCCTTTTATATGTAAAATTTCTTCAACTTACTGACTATATATAGAAAATATTAAATAGATAAAAATAGACAGCTCAATGAATATTACCCAGAGCAATAGGAAATATAGAGAAGTAAACTCAACACATAATTAAACGGTTATAAATCCAGAATTTGTTTCAGTAGTTGGAAAAATTACAAACTGCCATTCAAACCCGATAAATAAAATTTTACATATAACTCAATAATTTTACACAGAGGAAATCAGGTTAAGTGAAAGTTAGAGGTGTATACAGTTAGACATTAAGGCAACAGATACCAGAAATGTTACAAAAATAAAGAAGGCATACACCAAATCACACATACAAAAATCTTAAAGAAAAAATATACAAGAGAATAAATATAATCATACACAAAATAGACACACACAAATATATAATAATAATAGCCATATATGAACACAATCATATACACACAATCATATACACACAATCATATACATACAAGAATAACACAAAACTAAAAATAACCAAACTAAAGAAGAAATACAAATAAAATTGTAAAAAGAAAGAAAAAGGGTCTATATAGTATAATATAATTAAGTCACAAATAATTAGCAATCACAAACATTTTAAAAGTTAAAAATAATAACTAAAGATTCACAAGGAAAATGTTTTACGAAAATAAGAAAAAAGATTCAGAAAAATGATCATAAAGATAAAAAAATTTCAAAGTAATAATAAAGAATTACAAACATAAAAGAGAAAAATCAATATAGTAAATTTGGTTAGCTACCGATTTTGCTGTACAGAAATGCCTCATTTCTGGAAAAAAAATTTTTTACATTTGTTTTCTGTATGTATGATATAGACTGATGGCAATATTTCTAAAAGTAAAATCTTAGAAACCTCTTAATTCGTATTTAAACCCGCAAATATTAGTCTGCTTATTGAGAAATACTATTTTTCAATAGCAATCAGACCCTAAGTCTTTAAAAATAACATGATTGAATATACTAAGACCAACAAGTATTTTCATCAAATCAATTAATAAACTAAAAGCTGAAATAAAACTTTCATGAACATAAGAACTAGGGTAAAAGTATTCTCTTTTTTGATTATCTCTCATGTTCTCATTATTTAAGTCTTTTGATTATCTCTCATGTTCTCATTATTTAAGTCTTTTTTTTATACTCCAACAGTAGTCAGCCATCATTTGTTTGTCCCACTATTCCTGGTAACGCTCTTTCATTGTTTTGATATTCTTGATGGAATCGTTCTCCTTGCTCATCACTCATATTGTTGCAATTATCCGGAAACTTATCTAGATGAACCTTAATACTTATATTAGCATATTACTGATAAAGATTATAAGTTAATTTGCATTTTGGCGATAAATTGGAAAAATTTTAATTCAAAAACTTTTTTTCTCGGATAAAAATAGCTTATTTCAGGTGACTGACATAAATTGCTCTATTTACCTGAAAATTGAAGTTTCTATGACCTTTATTAACAAAATGTTGCGATCAGCCAAGATCCGCCAAACTGAATCCCTGTTATCCTTGGTTCAGCTCTCACACGCTGGCACATCCTGTCAATTCAGGCGCAGCTATCTAATAGTGTTATACTACAACTGGCTATACTTCTAGCTGAAATATATACAGGGGCTTATTAGATAGCATTTGGGACACTCAAATATTCTACAAACTACAGTTGAGGTTAGTAAACTCCAGCTACATGTAGTACACCGACGCTGAACCCCATGCTGAGTCTCACAGCATTGATGTCACCAGTATGCCCTGGTTGGGCTTTAACATTACTTTTATTCACATAATGTAACAGAGCATGACCGCATCACTTCAATACTTGATCACAGATGTTGCCCAGTAATATCTGGGATAATTTTGTAAGACAACTTCAAAAGTACTGATTTTAAGTCATGAAAAATTCCCGCCATCTTGAAAACTAGTAACTATGTTCGAATATTAGTGCCAAAATATATTTCTCCAGTCAAAATACCATCTATTTAACATTTGAATCAATAGCATGTTCCTATTTATAGACGTTTAGCACTGAAAACCCTTTTTCCTAATTTATGAGTCGGACATCTTGAAAAGTAGCGGTCATTTTGTTTTTCAGCGTAAGTAACGTACTTTTCTGAGAATTGGTCCTACAGTGCCCCGCAAAAAGTTTACAGAACATCACAAAAATGTTCATCAGGTATTGCTAATACAGTTACATCAATTAAACTTTTACTACTCGTAGATAATATATTTAGGTATTCAGTCAAACAATCAGATTTTAAAAAAAACTTTAAAAAATATCCAACAAAGAAAAATTGATATTTAGTAACTCAAAAGCTTACAACACATTTTTTTTATTCACAACAGTCTTTTTTTTTATAAAAGTGTTCAAATTTTATCAGAATGATCAAAACTAAGATGAAGTTAGGATTAACATTCCAGATTAATTTTATTATTACTTTTAGGAATGATTAAAAGTATTGCGTCATTCTTTTCTGCTAACCGTCCTTTAAAGAATGACAAAATGGGGAATAGCAAAATAATATATAACGACCTCCCTAAACGTATTGTTGATCTTCATACAAATGGACTTGGTTATAGGAAGATATCTAGTCAGTTAAATGTGATATTGAGTTCAGTTAGTACGATAGTTCGTGCTATTCCATTCATCCAAAAAAAGCTCTGTTCACCCTAAAAAGTTGACGGAACATACGGCAAAATTATTGGTGAGAAAATTTGGCAACGAACCCCTAGTTACGCCTAAAGAACTTCAAGGAGAACTAGAAGTGAAGTAAAAGTGAGTAAGGATACAATGAGTCGTTCACTTCCTCAATATGACATATTTTCGAGGACTCCAAGAAAAATTAAAAAAAAACTTCATAAGCGAAAACACGTTCTTGCTACACTGGATTTTGCAAACGAGCATTGTATCAAATCTGCAGCATTTTGAGAAAATGTACTTTGATCAGATGAAAAGAAAATTGAACTTTTTGGCAGAAATGCTGTAGCAAAGGTCGAGAGAAAGAAGAGTACTGAATATTCCTCGAAGAATACTACTCCAACAATAAAATTTGGTGGTGGATCAATCAATCTAGGGTTGCTTTAGTACCCAAGGTGTAGGGAGTATTGAAATGATAGAAGGGTGGATGAATAAAGCACATTATAGGGATATTTTGGGGAGACATTTACGTCAGAGTGCACATTCGCTGGGCTTGAAACCCAGTTGAGTCTTTCAACAAGACAACGATTCTAAACATTTGTCTATATTTTTTAGATGAGGTAGTATTTACAGTATTTACATTATTCGGACTATTGTCATCTTTTTTGCCATTTGTACGACGTTTGTATGACGTTTGTACAACTTTTGTGTTTCTGCGACGTTTGTACGACATTTGTGTTTGTTCAATACCCATAGGTGGGCGTTGAACAAACGCAATTGTGCCTCAGCAATTTTCTGCAATGGGAGTTAGATAGCTGTCCTGTTAGACGGTTATCCTCGAATATGAGTGGTCAGGTATTATTATCTTTGTAATTTGTTGCATTATTGTGATAGCTGTGTATATACCACGACAACAACCGCTAATAATATCTAGTATGCTAATTTCAAATGTATTCTGGTCCGTAATGAAAGCAGACTATTCTAAATTTACGTATTTAGCAATGTTACAGTCTAAGGCTAGTATCTCTAGTTGCATATTTTTATTTCTCTCTCTCTCTCTCTTCGTATATATTTGTATGATATATACAGTTTTATAGATATCAAATATAGCTATGTAGAATTCTATCTATTAGTTTATCACTAATTGCCGATCTGTCTGTTCCTAACAATCTCGAATATTTGTGGGCAAATAATATTACAGGATGATGTGAATATACATCGGATGTTAACAGAATTACCTACATAGACACTTTTAAGCAATTATCGATTTTTACTGTAAACGTTACATTTAGTGGGTATACGTGTTTAAAATGACATAACGATTACTTCATTCTTTAGTATTCTGTAAGTGAATTGTTTGCTAAGCAAAACATTGCTCTACCACTGCAGACAACCCAGAACATGTTTGAATTTGCTCGTGGTGTTGTCATGTCCTGCCAATAGAGTTACTGTAGTTGAGGGGGTATGGATAAGAATTCCATGAAAGTAACACTTGTCAATAATGCAGAATGCAGAATGCAGAATGCTAAAGGTAGACAGTGAAATTCGTGTCTGCAGGCGTAGAGATCGAGAAGTCTTACTAAAATATATGCTTACCGACAAGAATCGAACCTGTATTCCTCTTCTCAGTTTTAAGTTAAAAAATCATTAACTGCTTAAAAATTATTTTATATATATATATATATATAGGAAGCAATGAATAAATTGTAGTCAAAATAACGCAAAAATGAAAAGAACATTGACATCTCATTTTAACAGATATATTTACCAAAATAACACAAAAATATTTTGAAATACTAAAGAATAAATTCATTCAATAAAATCACCATTGACTTTAACTACGCCCTCCAGAAGACTTCGGAATCTCTTGTATATCTTCTGGATTGTCTTCTTGTTTAAGTTGGTAAATGTTGTTATAATTATTGCCTTCATTTCATCTTTGGTGTTATAAGGAGTTTTCTTGGTCTCTCGCTTAACTGCGCCCCACAAATAATAATCAAGGAGGGTTGCAGTTTGCGGATTTATGTGGCCAGATATAAGGAATTATGTGACTGCAGACAGGCATGTCTGACAGGCATGTCTATGTGGTATGGTGCAGACTCTTTTTGCCAGAATTTTCCTGCAGCCACCCTCTTGACTAAGCATAGCACTACCTCGTTAAGGCATTTGATATAAATCTCCATGTTAAGTCTGAAGCCCTCGGGGGTTATTTTCTTGTCAGAACGATCAGATTGAGTTTTCTGAGTTACCATATCTTTGTAATCACCATTAGACTAATTCAACTTATTCCGATTCCTCTTCACTGTCCTCAGATTGACACACAAACACTCTGAAATGTTAGCATTTGAGCTACCAGTGCGAATATCAATCAGTACAGCGTGCCGTTTCCAAATTTCTGGTGGAGTAAATTTCATCATGGTGCTTTTTTTTTCACACAGACGGTGCCTAAATGACTCTAACTATACTATGCAGTCGACAAAATCAAAAGCAAACAACGCACGTGCGCGAAAGTGAAAATATAAAATGGCGAAAATTTACCCATCGCACCCTTTGTGTGTGTGTGTGTGTGTGTGTGTGTGTGTGTGTGTGTGTGTGTGTGTGTGTGTGCGCGTGCATGTAAAATAAATGCACATATAGATGTACACAAGAAGTTACGGAGTCAGATGCGTATGTTTCGTGTGTATGCATACATTCTAACATAGACACATGCACAAAAAGAAATATACAAGGAGTGCGTCAGCAAATACAAAGAAAGACTTATACTTCAACATCTCTGTACCCGACCAGTACTACCACCCACACGCGTGCACCCACGTACACGTGGCAATATACATCCGTGCCTACAATTCAGCCCTTTCACTCTGTTGTACGTCTGCCATTGGTGTCACGTGGTTATTGTAAGCGGAAGTTCTTTGAAGACGCGTGTCCGTTTCAGGAATGTGCTGCCCCACTTCCGGCGGTAGGGTTACTCTTCGCCCCACCTGTCCCCACCTGTTCTTTTGTCGGCTCCAGTCTCTTTATTAACACGATTAGTTACTGCTGCTGTTGCAACATTAAACTAACGATTATTAGAAGAGGACATTTTTAATAGTGTTTTCATCTGTGCCTTTTCTTCGGCTCAAATTAATAACTTTCCAATTGCTACTTAGTTGTCTTGTTGGGTAATCATGACGGCCGTCGACTTAATATGTGCGAAATAGTTTTGATTGTGATGTTAATAGCAATGAGTTCGATTAAAATAACAATGAGGCAGGGAAGTGGCGATCATGGTTGTGATTACAAAGTTGTTGCTGGTGCGGAAGATTAGCAATAAGCATGCGAAGAAAGATGATGGTAGTCATGTTTGGGATTTTAATGGCGTCGATGTCAGTATTACAGGTAAAGATAGGAAATTTATGAAAGTAACTCCGACAATCATTTCAAGAGGCAAGCATCAATATGTAGATATTTTCGTAATACTGTAAAGGCTATATTTAGTTGCTTACAAGTTCTTTCGTATCATGACTATTCTAGCGTCTTTGAAGAATGTATAGAGCTTTTCTCCTCGAGTGAAAAATGAAAAGATATTTTGAATTATATATTACAGGTTCTCCTCCCACAAATCATTAATCGCTTGTTTGTAGATTGTGCACAGAGAGAGAGAGAGAGAGAGAGAGAGAGAGAGAGAGAGAGAAGAAAGAAACTCATTCACTTTAATGATTCTGATAATAAAGGAAAGGATGAAACAATCATTGTGATAAAAATTTGGAAGAAAAGAGAATAAGTGATTTAACTAATACAAAGCAAAATAATATCAGCATAAAGCCTGAAGAAGGAAAAAGTCACATAAGATTTTTTCCATTTTGTCATTACTCCCCATTGCTGAAAGTCTAAGCCATCTATAAGTATGCACTTGAAGCACAATTACAGCTTTATTTGACAAGTCAACCTTACCATGGTTAAGAAACCAAGGGAGATAATTTATAGATAGCGGCGTTCTTGTCTGTTCGTCCATTTTTCGTGCCTTACTGTTTTTAAAGTACGTTTTTAAATTTCTCTCTATTTTCAAAGGACCGAATTAGAAAATTCGACAAGAAAGTAAAACTAAACGAGCAAGTCAGACAAGTCGAGGAAAAGTTTTTGTTTGAATAAAACCTTTAAATCAAACGGCGGTTTTTAATTTCATCCGTTACCATTTAATCGGTAAAAGTGTCAACAAATGATTAAGCGTTGGTTGTGAAAAGAGAAAAGTCAGGAAGGTACGACTCAAGGGTTTGTAAGAAAGGAAATTAAGAGCCGAAACGAGAATGGGGCAGTGGGATGTAGGATGGATGAAGAAGGGGTGATTTGAATTGAAAGCAACAAAGGCAAAACACTAATAAAAAAAATGCACAACGTCAATGGCGCTAAATAATTACCCGAAAAAGGAAATGAAATCACATTAAAAGTCTTAAAGATTGGTGAGGTCGCCTGATCACATGACTTCCGTGACCTTTTTTCTCTTTTATAAAAATTCACATTCTTTTCTTCTTTTTTATCCTTTACTCTTTCTTTTCTCCTTCCTTTCATTTTTTCCTCATGTTTTTCTTTTCCTTTTTATTCTTGCAATTTTTCTTACATACTTTTATAATTTTTCTTCTTTCTTTTATTTTGCATTTCTTTCTTTTTTTACCTTTCTCGTTGTCGCTTTCTCCTTTTCTATTTTTTACTTCCTTCTTTATTATTTTCTTATTCTTTTTTTTTTTTTTTCGTTTCCTAATTTTTTATCTTTTGGAACTACCCAGGTTCTTCTATTTCAATCTTATTTTAATTTATTTCTTTTCTTCTTTCATTATAATTGACCTAATTTTGTTGAAAAATTTGTACAAATATCATTTTACTTTCCTTCTCTGTCAAACTTAAAAATTCAAGTTCGCTTTGTCGTAGCATCTGGTTATCATTAGAATATATATATATATATATATATATATATATATATATATATATATATGTGTGTGTGTGTGTGTGTGTGTGTGTGTGTGTGTGTGTGTGTGTTTAACATGTCTCAAAAATTGATGCTGCTTAAATACAGAAACATATATATATATATATATATATATATATATATATATATAGTCATCAGCAGATGTTTATCAGTAAAGTTTGACATCAGATTACTGAAACCAGATCGAATTGACATCAGCCGGCGATTCTACCTCTGAACTATAGCGGTTCAGTGGATTAAGGTACATTTTAGCGTATCATATACACAATGTAGACACACGCCAGTAGCCGAAAGTGTTCAAATTCAGTACTGAAGGAACAATACACAAATGCGTGAGCAGCTACTGTTTTTAAAGTCTACCATTTCTCTATAGTGCTATAGTTGTTGGTATCCATTTATCTCGCGAGATAATAGTAGCGCCGTGTTTGTTCAAAACTTTATCCTTCTGTTGGCAGCATGTGGGGTGGCTTAAACAACCCAAACTTAGCATGGTAGTCTCTTTTGCTGATGCGGCAGACGGTACTAGAATGAGGGTCAGCGATCGCTCTCTCTGCTTCCTGCATTGTATTCCGATCTTCAACAGTTGGTTTCACTTTTTCTGTCTGAGATGACTCAATTATAAAGGAAGTCATCAAGAGTATAAATAGCTACAGCTATTACACATGAAATAGTTAAATGCTTACCCCTTCTTGTGAGTTAGTAACACCGCCCTTGATAACTTTTTTTGAACAGCATGACGCCAAACTTTCTCGAAAAATAATGCAAGGCGTCCTACTTGATGGTGTCGGTAGCCAGCTCATCGAACATACCTTTTGGTAAATTCATTTGATGTACGTGACCCATCGAAAACGACATTTACAGATAAAATGCTTCAGGAGTTTGCTTGCTCCATCACAACCGTATTGGTAACTTTGTCTTTCCATGTGATGTCGAGAATATCCCTAAAATAATATCCCTCACTGTGATAATAGAGGATCTGCCAAGAAAGATTAAATGTAAGAAAGTGAACATAAATGTACTAATCTAGGAGCGGAGATAGAATCTTTCAAAGCAGCTTTCCTGCCTGACATATGCCGTCATGGAGAGAGAGAGGGGGAGCGAGAGAGAGAGAGAGAGAGAGAGAGGGAGAGAGGGAGAGAGGGAGAGAGAGAGAACAGTATATCATTTTTATACATTAGAACAATTTTAGAAAAATATATGACAACGTGGAAAAAAGCGTTTAACTTTCCAAAGTATCTTATCAAAACAATCAATATATTTCGCATATGATGATGATTTTATATTAGTAAATCTCCGTAAAACTAGTATACCTGACTTGTAGATAAACTAAGCAAAGTTGAACATACGATAGAATTCACTTATGAAGCAGAAACAAACAATATGGTAAGTTTTCTAGTTACCATGTTACACTGTAATAACAATTGCTTAAAACTAAGTGTCTATCGAAAATCAACTAATGAAAATGATCTCATAAATTTTTATTCTCACCATAACAAAATCAAATTCGGAATAATAGTTCCAGTTCTGTTTAATTTGTGGTCTCAATATTAATATGAAAAGGAGAAATACACTGAAAATACTTTAAACTGCTCCAATACATTATTATTTCATACTGAACGCGAAACAAAAGGCTCGTAAAATATTTCAAAATAAGAGATGACCATTCTGACAAACCCAACGAATCAAAATATTATTCTACCCACCAACAATCACAACTGCAATTAAAAAGAATCTATCTAAGCTTAACATAAAATCCTTTACACATACTTCTAAAACAATGAAATATTTTATTATTACAAAATAAAAGTTAAAACTTGAACGAGGAGCTTAGTCTATTTTTGTAATGATTGTCACAAGGGATACATAGGAGAAACATCAAGAAATTTAAATAAAATAATATATGAACAAAATACACTAAGTACATTAGTTGCTCTCTGTAATGCGTTTGGCCATAATTTTGATTTATAAAAAGCTAGTCTAATTAAAAGAGAGAAAACAATACTAAGATGAAAAGCATAGAAAGAGCTTTAATTGCTAGATTAGTACATTTATGTCTACTTTCTTACATTCTATCTTTCTTGGCAGATCCTCTATTATCACAATGAGAGATATTATGTTTGGGATATATTTACCACAGGGAAACCTCAAGCCGACAAAAACATTCCTTGGAAGTACCACTTCTTTGTTTATTCCTCTTATCGTTAAAAAAGAACACAGGCGTATTTGAAAATTATGACATTAATATCTTTTGTTTGTGCTTTATTTCAATCAAATGATTCATTTATTGGTGTCATTTTGTTGGCTTTTTATTCTTAAAATTTTATTAACTGGCATATTATATCTACATATTATAAGAAGCACACGTGGATCACCTTTCGTTTTATATATATATATATATATATATATATATGTGTGTGTGTGTGTGTGTGTGTGTGTGTAAAGAATTAATCGATTTTATTTGTAATCCGACATACTTTTATTAAGTGAAATGTAATTTTTAGTGGATGCCCGTATTTGAGGAGGTTCACCAATATTTTACTTTGCTTAGCGACCTGTGCACACGAGAAAACCTAATAAATAAAAATTACCCTTCGGCAAAATTCGAACCCACGTCCCATTTTTTCAGCAGAAAACACCGTCTAACCCACTTTACTTTTATGCTTGGCTACGGAGCACACCGCAATCAAGAGCTTTTCTATTTGCTTTAATGCAAATTATCTCATTTAGATTTTCTCGAAAACTTAAAACAATTTCTAAAGAATTAATGGATTTTTTTTTTAACCCGACATACTTTTATGTAAGTAATATTTATTTAACTTCTAAACTTCAGTCTTATACGAGGTATATTCTTTACCTAACTTCTAACTCTAAAGTTGGTTTATTCTTTACCTGAATTCTAACCTTATCTCTAACCCTCGTTTTATAATTTATCTAACTTTCAGCACAAACATAATACATGAGATTATTTTTGACATAACCTCTAACGTAAGGTTTATTCTTTACCTAAATTCTAATACCAATTCTAACACTAGGTTTATACATTACTTAGCTTCTAACCTAAACATTAATCCCGAGTTTATTCTCTACATAAAATTCTAATAGTAATTGTACCCGTAGGTTTTTAAACCTAACTTCTTCAGGTAATGAGTAATCCTAGTGTTAATGTTAGTGCTAAAATTTAGGTAATGTATAAACCTCGGATTAGATTTAGTGGGAGAGTATAGATAAATAATAAAACTATAAGTATGGTTTAGGTTAGATAATAGGCAAAATTTAAACCCAAACATAGATTTAGAGTTCGATGTTAGGTAAAATATAAACGTAGGATTAGATTTAGGGAATGAATTTATAGGAAAATATAGAATATGGATTAATATTAAGGTTAGAGTTTATGTCAAGAATAATTCTATGGGTAATGTTTGTGTAAGAAGTTACTTCTAGGCTTATATTTACCTAGGTTTATTCATTACCTGATTTCTAAATGTAACTTCAACTGTAATCCTAACGTTATCCCTAAGTTTAATATTTACCTAAATTCTAGTCCTAATTATAACTCAAGGTTAATAAATTCCCTCACTTTTAACCATACTTCTAACGCTATGTTTATTCTTTATCTAACTTCTAACCTTAACTCTAGCCATAAACTTAATTTTAATCTAACTTTTAACCCCAATTCCTAACCCTTGCTTTATACTTTATCTATATTCTAACCGTAAACGTAAGTTTACTCTTTACCTAACGCTACGTTATTCCGCACCTAATTCTAAACTATGGTGTTTAATTTTCCTATTTAAACGTAACTCTAACTAAAGCTTTATTTTTTATTTACGTAAATTTTTAACCTAGCTCTAACCTAGACATGATTTAACCCTAGATTTATGTTTAACATAAATACTAATCAAAACATTAAATCTAGGTTTCCTCTTTACCAACTCTAGCTTTAGGGTTATTCTTATCTAACTTCTAATCGATTCGTTATCACCAGTTCATTCTTTGCCTACTTTTAATCCTAAATATAGTCTTAGTTTATTTTTTGTTTTTTAGCCTGCTCTCCATTAAGCACTTGAACTTGATGTGTTTCTGTAATAGTCATTCTAACATTTATTATAGGTTTATACTTAACTTTTAACTTATCTAAGGACTAGCAGTATAGCTCGGCGTTGCTCCGGTGTAATGAAAGCTTATATATATATATTATCGATTTTCTGCACAATTGTAAGAACTGCAACCTTGAAACGTCTGAATATCCTTTCTTGTGTCTTTTTCTATGAGTGTATCAAATTTGATTAAAATCGGACCACTCATTCTATAACCCGATTTTTTCGATTATCGATTTTCGATATTTATCGGGGGTACCTCGACACAACACCTAGCTAAAAACACTCGCAGACGCTTATAGTACAACTGTGTAAATTTTCAAGAAAACCGGTTCAGCCGTTTCGGAGTCTATAGGTAACGGGGACACACACACACACACACACACACAGAGAGAGACAAAGTTCCATTTATAAATAAGTTTAGATAACCCTATCTTCATTCATAATTTAACTTCTATTCCTCTTACTAAACCTAGTTATTTTATTTACCTTAATTTTAACCCCAGGTATAAATCTAGGTTTATACTTAACTAACACAAATGTTATACCAAAATTCATTTTCATCTACATTCTAAGACGAATTCTAATCTTAATTTAACACTCTAACTGCAACCTTAGGTTTAGACTTTGCCTAACTTCTAAACCGAATTCCAAATGTAGGTTTATCCTTTACCAGTATTCTCAACTTAACGATAACCGTAGGTGTGATATTTGACTAACTTCTAAATTTAACTCCAAAATGAGGTATTTTTACCTTTTCATAATGTAGATAAACGTTTTGAATTAAATCAAAAAATAAACCTAGGTTTAAAATTAAGGTTATAAGCTAAATAATCAATATCCTCACATAACCCAGATTTTTTTAACTAAATTTGAAACTCAATTCCAACGCTAAGTTATATTTTACCTAACATAAATGCTACGTTTATTCTTTAACTGTTGGACCAAAACATAACCTCTATGTTTGTTTTTATTTAAAACCTAACACTAATTCGAGAGCTCAGTTTATTCTTTACCTAGCTTAAATACTACGTTTATTCTTTATTTAACTTTAAGCCCAAACACGACCACTATGTTTATTGTTTAAAGCCTAACACTAATTCTTAAGCTCATTTTAATCTTTACCTAGTTGACTACGTTTATTATTTAATTGCTAGCCCAAACACAACGCCTAAGTTAATCGTTTACTTTAAATCCTAACACCACTAATTCCAGAGATCGGTTTATTCTTTACCTAACTTAAATACTACGTTTATTCTTTATTTACATGGTAGCCCACACCCGACCCCTAGGTTTGATGTTTACTTAAAACCGAACTGGAACTAGGTTTATTCTTTACCTTAAAAATACTAAATTTATACTTTAATACTAAATTAATACTAAATTTATTCTTTATTTACCTGCTAGCTCAAACACGGCCCCTACGTTTATTTTTTTTACTTAAAACCTAATAAAAGTAATTCTATAGATCGGTTTGTTCTATAAGAAGTTTAAATATTACGTTTATACTTGCATATCTGCTAGCCCAAACACGACCCCCTAGGTTTATTGATTACTTCAAACTTAACACTAAAGTCTATAGCTCTGTTTATTCTTTAGTCTTTACTAATGAATAAACAGAGCTAAATTTACTAAATACTACGTTTATTATGTATTTACCTGCCAACTCGAACACGACTCCTAGGTTTATGATTTGCTCTTAAAACCTAACACTAATTTTAGAGCTCGGTTTATTATTAATTCATCTTAATCACTAAGTGTATTCAATATTTGACTGTTAGCTTAAACACAATACCTAGGTTTATTGTTTGCTTGCAACATAACGCTAATTCTCGGTTTATATTTTAATTTTAACTATTTCAAATATTACGTTTATTCATTATTTAACTGCTACCCAAACACGACACCTAGATTTTTTGTTTACTTAAATCCTAACACTAACTCTAGACCTCGGTTTATTCTTTACCTAGGTTAAATACTGGATTTATTCTTTATTTATCTGCTAGTCTAAATACAACCGCTAGATTTTTTGTTTACTTAAAATCTAACAGTAATTCTAGAGCTCGGTTTATTCATTACCTATCTGAAATACTGCGTATATTCTTTATATAACTGCTAGTCCAAACAAAACCTCTAGTTTTTTTTTTTTTTTTTTGTTTACTTAAAACCTAACACCAATTCTATACCTCTGGTTATTCTTTACCTATTCCAAATACATTTTTTATTTAACTGCTAACCCAAACACTACTCCTTGGTTTATTGTTTAGGTAAGATCTAACACTTATTTTAGAGCTCAGTTTATTCCTTCCCTGGTTCAAATACTACCATTTTTCTTTATTTAACTGATAGCACTAGCTTTACTTAAATTCTTTACTTAAATTCCAGAACAAATTCTAAAGCTCGGTTTATTCTTAGACTAATTTTTATCCAAGCAAAGCAATAATGTAAGGATTTCGTGAGTGTGAGAGAGTAAGATAGAAAAGATTATGAAGTAGCGAGAACAATAAAAGGACAAGAATGATGAGACAAGATAGCAACTGACATTTAAGATTTTGAAGAACAAATTTAGTTTGAAAGAAAGTTTCACAAGCGAGAAGTGCGAAATAAGAAACTGTTAGCATAGAACTTGCGGTTATATCCAGACATTTCAACTCTAAAATGATGAGATCTATTCGCAAATCTAGTACTACGCTTAAATTCATATCGAGATACCAAAGAAGAAACGTTATTAGAACAATTACCATGACAAAATTATAAAAAAGGGCACTGGGAAATTGTTACAACGGTAGAAATGTGAGAAACGGTGTTGCCAGTTTAGGTTCAATAAGATAGATGATTCATCTTTATAAAGAATCTCTAAATACAAAGTAGAAGCATCGAATCGGATTTGACAGCAATACTCAATGCGTGAACGGATAATAGGCTTATAAACATGTGAGGAAATTATGACAAGAAAAGTTGTCTTGCACAGTGAACCCACTTTTCTTGTAGTGTCAATTGATTCAATATAATCTTTCCACTTCATGCCAGCAGAAATCATTGGCCCGAAAAGTATTTATCTGTATGTCTATCTGTATATCTATCTGTATATCTATCTGTCTGTCTATCTGTATATCTATCTGTATATCTATCTGTATATCTATCTATCTATGTATATCTATCTATCTGTCTATCTATGTATCTATCTATCTGTCTATCTGTATATCTATCTATCTGTCTATCTATATCTATCTATCTATCTATATATCTATCTATCTGTCTATCTGTATATCTATCTATCTGTCTATCTGTATATCTATCTGTCTATCTGTATATCTATCTGTCTATCTGTATATCTATCTGTCTATCTGTATACCTATCTATCTATCTGTCTATCTGTATACCTATCTATCTGTCTGTCTATCTGTATACCTATCTATCTATCTGTCTATCTGTATACCTATCTATCTGTCTGTCTATCTGTATACCTATCTATCTGTCTGTCTATCTGTATACCTATCTATCTGTCTGTCTATCTGTATACCTATCTATCTGTCTGTCTATCTGTATACCTATCTATCTGTCTGTCTATCTGTGTATACCTATCTATCTGTCTGTCTATCTGTATACCTATCTATCTGTCTGTCTATCTGTATACCTATCTATCTGTCTGTCTATCTGTATACCTATCTATCTGTCTGTCTATCTGTATACCTATCTATCTGTCTGTCTATCTGTATACCTATCTATCTATCTGTCTATCTGTATACCTATCTATCTGTCTGTCTATCTGTATACCTATCTATCTGTCTGTCTGACTATCTGTATATCTATCTGTCTGTCTGACTATCTATATATCTATCTATCTGTCTGACTATCTGTATATCTATCTATCTGTCTGACTATCTATGTATATCTATCTATCTGTCTGACTATCTGTATATCTATCTATCTGTCTGACTATCTGTATATCTATCTATCTGTCTGACTATCTGTATATCTATCTATCTGTCTGACTATCTATCTATCTATCTATCTATCTATCTATCCGTCTGTCTATCTATCTATCTATCCGTCTGTCTATCTGTATATCTATCTACCCGTCTGTCTATCTGTATATCTATCTACCCGTCTGTCTATCTATCTATCTACCCGTCTGTCTATCTGTATATCTATCTACCCATCCATCTATGTATATCTATCTACCCGTCTGTCTATCTATCTATCTACCCGTCTGTCTATCTGTATATCTATCTACCCGTCTGTCTATCTATCTATCTACCCATCCATCTATCTGTATATCTATCTACCAATCTGTCTCTGTATATCTATCTATCTGTATATCTATGTATATCTATCTGTATATCTATCTATCTATCTGTCTGTCTATCTGTATATCTATCTATCTGTCTGTCTATGTATATCTATCTATCTGTCTGTCTATCTGTATATCTATCTATCTGTCTGTCTCTCTGTATATCTATCTATCTGTCTGTCTCTCTGTATGTATCTATCTATCTGTCTGTCTCTCTGTATATCTATCTATCTGTCTGTCTATCTGTACAATAAGACCCGTTAGTACTGCCATGTCCATGTAAGTTTTTTAAAAGTTGAACCATATTATCCATTAAAAACTCTATATCATACATGCAGAATGATAAATGATTTCTCATTGATATAGCCGTTAGTTGAGTAATACAAGTGTTTGAGTTGCTATTCCTGTATTTTTGAAACAACAAAGCCGGTCATAATTTCACTGTTTAAGAAAATATTAATTTCTTGTAGTTTTGAAACTTCGATATGCTTTCTATGTTGGCGTTTGGAAAGCGTTTTGCATTTAAATTATCACTTTGTCGTATTTATGATGCTTTCCACTGAAGTGAAAGCGTTTACAATACTATGTATATTGAGCGTGTATACTTTTTTGATGAATTCACTTAATAAAACCGTTCCTAGACTGGAAAAACTTTTAATAATTTAAGAAGAGACATGATTATAACTATAATTATTTGCAACATTTTCATTATTTTACTGTATATATATATATATATATATATATATATATATATATATATATATATATATATCAGCGTTGTCTTCAAGTATCTGCCTAATATTGGTAAGGGTGTGAAGGTCTTGTATTCTAAGTGGCTTAATAGGAGCTATTATATTACTGCTATTTGGTAAATGACCTGCTAATCGTCGTGAAAGCATTATAATGTTTAATATATATATATTCAAATGAATAAATTATATACCCTTGTGCAAATTAATTGAAACAACAGTTTTAGTTTCCTTTCTTTTACTATACGGTCACTTTTAAACCCATCGGAGTTACATAGTGCAATCGATTACAATTTTTACCTCAGATTAGGTTATTTGCAGTGGTGTGTTGTATTTTCTATTTTCGGGGTGTATGGAGAAATTTGTTTTACTTGAAAAAATATTGCGTCATCCGTGATTGCATCAGATTTTTATCACGTCAAAACACTATTGTCTCGACTGTTGATTAGTTGTCCTTCGGCCATTGTATTGTTACTCCGCGAAACGTACGAAAATTGAAACGCTGCACGAACACACTGGTAAGCCTTACAGAAATACCACGTATGTTGTTGGTGAGAGCCTTTTAAATCTCAGTCGTGTCATTAAGGCGAAGAAAAAAACTAGATACATCAATTCAAATCGTAAAGGAAAATGCGGTCGGAAGAGAAAATTAACGCCATGAGACGACGTATACGTGATGAAGGAAAGTGCGAAAATCCGAGAAAGACATTATTCGTCTTGTTTTAATTAATTTACACAAGGGTTTATCTTTCACTAGATAGTTTAAATTTTAATGATGTTAATTTAGCGTGTTATGTACAAGAAAATACGATATCTATTCTTACATCTATCTCAGACATTATAAATTATAACGATCCGTAAGCTCAACGAAAATCTCTTAGCCTTAAATCCAACATTATCTACAAATCCATCTACTACAGTAAATTAAGCCTAAATTACATCCAATTAATTCTAAACCGAGACCAAAAAAGAAAAAACAAAAAACAAAAAAAAACTGAAAGCATAGTCATCATTAAAAAGAGGAGCCAAAAATCGGGGAGCCGAGTTCAAATTCTAGTTGAATTCCTTGTATTCATTTTTTATTTTAATCATATCACTCCGAGCAAGGCAGTAACGCCACTGATGTGCAGGGGGCTACATAAGAGTAAAAAGATTAGAGGAGAGTGAAAAGAAGGACGAACCAGTTAGAAAAGACCAAGAGAAGGATGGGTTTACAGGTGAGATGACAGTTGCAAAGATGGAGAGAAAAGAAAGGATATACAGGGCGGTGTGGGAAGAACTAGGGTCAAGTAGTTAAAAGATGAGTATTGACCTTGCATTTAAATTCCTGGTGGTTGTAGCCCCCAGGAAAGCAAAATAAGGAAGCGAGTTCCACAGACGGGAAGTACGAGAAAAGAAGCTGAAGGAGTAGAATTGTCGTCTGCATTTGGTTAATCTAACTGTGAATGGGTGAGACCCAGTTGCCAGTTAGGTTGCACGAGTAAACACCTGTTGCGGAGGCACCAGTGACTTAAGTTCGTTAGAGCAGAAGCCATGGAAGTATTTAGAGATCAAAGGGAAGCCACATCTCGTCGGTGGAAAAGTGGCTGTAGTTGAGCCACCAAGTCGGTACCTATCATATTACTGATTCTCCTTTGGAGCCTGTCAAGAACACGGAGATGAACAGCGGGGGCACCTGAGCATATATGGCAGAAGTACTCCATGCACGGACGAATGGTTGATTTGTATGGTTAATATATGCAGAATGGTTTCAGGTGGGAAAAAATCCTGGCCCGACACAGTGACCCAACCTTCCTAGCAGTGGATTTAGCTATTGACTCAATGTAGTGTTCCATTTGAGATCAGAAGAGAGGGTAAGGCCGAGGAGGCGCAGAGTATTGCTCTCGGGGAGACTCTCTTGGTCCATGCTTATGGGAGGCAGGAGAGGTTGCCTGTGATGATTGACAGACAGCAGCTTGGTCTTAGACGCATTGAAATTTACAAGCCACTTCTTACCCCAATTCATCACATAGTGTAGATCCCTTTCAAGATCAGCAGCGAGATTATGTTTGTCCGTCAAGCCTGGATTCTTTCTGATGCAGGAGTAAATTGTGATGTCATCTGCGTAGATGTCTACCTGGCTCTTGATCTCGTCTGGGAGATCGTTTATGTAAACAAGAAAGAGCGGCAGGCCTAGGATAGAGCCCTGAGGATCAACAGCGTTTGTACAGTAGGGTGTGGAGGCATGCCCATTCAGGACGACCTTCATTGTGCGGTTATGTAGGAAAGATTGGATTAGATCATGCAATCGTCCGGTAATACCGTAACTCCGTAGATTGCATGGAAGGCCAGCGTGCCAAACCCTGTCAAAAGCCTTAGAGATGTCCAGAGCAACAGCACGAGCCTCGCCGGACTCATCGAAGGCCTGTAGCATGTACTCCGTAATGGTCGTTACCATGTCGGCCGTGGACCTGGCAAAGCGGAAGCCATACTGTCTGTCGGAGAAGAGTTTATGGGCAGTAAGATGCTGAACTATTTCAGCATTAATAATGGCCTCGAACACCTTCCCGAAAATTGGCAGAAGGCTGATAGGGCGATAGTTGGGTGGGTCCGAGGGTTCACCAGAGTTCTTAAATACAGGAACGACAGAAGAGGACTTCCAGCATGCAGGAAAACAGGAAGCAGAGAGGCAGTAGTTATAGAGTTTAGAGAGGACAGAGGAGAGTTCAGGGGCACATTTCTTAAGGACAATCACCGGGATTCCATCACCACCGCTCGCCTTGTGGGGGTCAAGTTTTGATATTACACGGGATACTACTGTCGGGGTAATGTATATATCGTACAGTTTAGCATCAGTTCTAATAGGAAAGTCGGGTGAGTGTACTCCAGATGAGTCAAATGTGGAGTTGGATGAGAAAAAAAAGCACTAAGCCTTGTTCGCTGATGATGTGAGGACCTCAAATTAATTGATTAAAGGAGGGATAGAGGATTTGTTATTGTTCATCACCCGTTTGCATATCCGCCAATTGTCTTTGGAGCCGAACTTGCGGTCAGCTATGCGCTGTCTCATTCTCTCAGCAAACAACCGCTTGGCGTCATTCAGAATTCTCTTGCATTCATTACGAACAGACTTGAATAGGCGTCTGTTGTAGTCTGATGACTGTCTCAGTAGTAGTCGAAAGTAGTGATTCCTGTGGGCAATGGCGACCGAACAGGCAGGAGAGAAACAAGGGGAAGAATGAGGTTTGAGACGAAACTTCCTGGTAGGTATCAACTGGGAGATCGAACACTTTCCCCCAAGGGACGTCGCAAAGGAAGTCGCGGAAGTCGTCCCAGTCAGCTCTTTGGTAGCAGTAGGAGGTCCTATAAGTAGGAGGCTCCTGGTGGGAGTGAGAGTGAAGAGAAGCATTAAGAGAGAAAACAGCATGGTCGGAGTTGCCGAGGGGGCAAAGCTGCGAGACCTGGCAGGAGTCAGGTGCAGAGGTAAAGCATATATCTAGTAGAGAGGCGTATCCAGAAAGAGAGCTTGGAAAGCGTGTGGGGGAAGTCCACTACTTGTGTAAGGGATTGGGAAATAGCAAAGTGGATGCCTGCTGAATCAGTAACAGAGACTTTAAGCGACTCAGCATGATGGGCGTTAAGATCTGCAAACACAAATATGTGAGCGAATGGGTGGTAGGAAGTAGCCTTATCTATATTGTCAGAAATATAGAACCTGTCTGCATCTCTTTCACTAACATACGCGGCATCCGCACCAACTTCCTCAGCGTAGATTCATTCCTCCATAATAACTCACCTGATATATTAGCCCTATGTGAAACTAATCTTAACCCTTCTATCCCCACATCTGAGTTCTAAGTTCCTAGCTACCTTCCCCTCTTCAGGAAGGACTCCAATGTTCATATGCATGGGCTTGGTGTCTATGTCAGCGAACACCTTCCCTTATCTAGGGTGTCCTCTTTTGAATCCCCAGATCATTCTTTCATGTGCTTCCGCCTCTCACTTCTCAGTTCGAATAGCTATCTCTTCTTTCTCTACCGCTCTCCTTCCTCCCCTGACTGTTCGTTACTTGACATCATTTCTGACAATATCGACAAAGCCATTTCTTCCCATCACTCTGCCCATGTATTCGTGTTTGGTGACTTTAACACCCACCACACCAAGTGGCTGAATAACGCTGTCACTGACCCTGCTGGTGTCCACACCATGAACTTTTCAATCACCCAATCCCTTACGCAAGTAGTGGACTTCCCCACGCGTTTCTCCGACAACCCTAACGGAAGGGACTCACTTCTAGACCTCTGCTTCACTTCCATCCAAGACTCTTGCACTACCAGACAACTCTGCCCCCTCTAACCACACTGTAGTGTCCGTCAATATTTCACTCCACTCCCGCCCGACCCATGAAACACAGACAAGTAGAATATTCTACTGCTATCAAAGAGCAGACTGGGATTCGTTCCGAGACTTCTTCTGTGACATCCCTTGGAACAATGTTTTTAGTCTTCCCATCGAAGAATGTGCATCCGAGGTCTCCTCCTGGTTTAAGGCTGGCATTGATGCCTTCATCCCTGCTAGGAAATTCCAGCTTAAATCTCATTCGTCTCCATGGTTCTCACCCGCTTGCTCGGTTGCCATTGCCCCCCGGAATCATTTCTTCCGACTCTATCGTAACTACGCGTCGGACCAAAACAGGCGCCTTTTCACTTCAGCTCGTAATAAGTGTAAAAGGATACTTAACGAAGCTAAGATGTTGTTTGCTCTAAATTCGGCGCTAAAGACTACTGGCGACTCTGTAAAAGAGTACTTAACAAGAGCAAGTCCACAATACCCCCGCTAATCAACAAATTTGAGGTCCTCACCTCCCCAGCAGATAAGGTTGAATGCTTTGCCCGCAGATTCTCGAACAATTCGAGTCTGGACTCATCTGGAGTTTTTACACCCGACTTCTCACCTAGAACCGAGGCACAACTGAATGATGTCCACATTACACCTTCGCTTGTCTCTAAGATAATCTTAAAACTTGACCCTCACAAAGCGAGCGGTGGTGACGGAATCCCAACCATAGTCTTAAAGAAATGTGCCCCTGAACTCTCCTCTGTCCTTTCTAAGCTCTACAACCTCTGCCGATCTGCTTCCTGCTTTCCTGCCTGCTGGAAATCTTCTTCTGTAGATCCTATATTTAAAAACACTGGCGAACCCTCTGACCCTGCAAATTACCGCCCTATCAGCCTTCTTCCGATCTTTGGCAAAGTGTTCGAAGCCATTATCAACGCCGAGGTGGTTCAGCATCTCACAGCACACAGGCTCCTCTCAGACAAGCAATATGGTTTCCGCTTCACCAGGTCTACTGCTGATATGCTAACGACCATCACCGAGTACATATACCAGGCACTCGACAGGAATGGCGAAGCCCGAACCGTTGCATTGGATATATCTAAGGCGTTCGACAGAGTTTGGCATGCTGGCCTTCTATGTAAACTGCGGAGCTATGGTATAACTGGACATTTGTTTGAACTAATCCAGTCATTCCTCTCTAACCGCACAATGAAGGTGGTATTAAATGGTCATGCCTCCCAGAACTACCATACAAACGCAGGTGTCCCCCAAGGCTCCATCTTAGGTCCTACACTCTTCCTGATATACATTAATGATCTCCCTGATTCCATAAGAGCCCAAATAGGTTTGTACGCCGATGACACCACAGTTTACTCTCGCCTCCTACAAAAATCTGGTGTAGGCGTCAAAGCTAATCTCGCAGCCGAGATTGAAAAAGACCTCCAATCCATATTGGACTGGGGTAAGAAATGGCTAGTAAATTTTAATGCTTCTAAAACGAAGCTACTCTCAATTAACCATCATCGACAATCTCACCTACCTCCCATTAGCATGGACCAGGCTTGCCTCCCAGAGAGTAAAACACTACGCCTCCTTGGTCTCACACTTTCAGCGGACCTGAAGTGGAATGACTATATCGAATCCATTGCTAAATCCGCTGCTATGAAAGTCGGTTCTCTGTGTAGGGCCCGGAAGTTTTTTCCGTCTATATCCTGCACATATATAAATCTACCATCCGCCCGTGCATTGAATACTGCTGCCACATCTGGTCGGGTGCCCCTGCTATTCTCCTCGGGCTTCTCGATAAGGTTCAGAGGAGGGTCTGTAATGTGATAGGTACCGACTTGGCAGACCGCCTACAGTCTCTCTCCCACCGGCGCGACGTGGCTTCCCTGTGTCTCTTCTATAAATACTTTCACGGCTTCTGCTCCAATGAACTTAGATCACTGGTGCCCCCTAAATACGAATTTGAACGAGATACTAGATTAGCAACTTGATCCCACCCTTTTACAGTGAAACCGATAAAATGCAGCCGTAACTTCTACTCCAACAGTTTCTTTCCTCGCACTTCCCGACTGTGGAATTCCCTTCCACACGATTGCTTCCCCGACGGCTACAATCTCCAGGAGTTTAAATGTAAGATCAATAGACACCTCCTAACACACTAACCTGCTCCTATTCTATCAAACACTCTTCCCATCTGCCCAACCCTCATCCTCGCTATCCTTACTCATCTGTCACCTTCCTCCTGACATTCCCTATGTCTAACCACTCCTTCTCTTTACCTTCCCCTATGTAGCCCCATGCGCAATAGTGGCAGTGGAATGCCTTGCTTGGGTGAGATGATTAAAAAAAATGCTGTCTAGAAGGGAGCAGTCGGAAGAAGAGAGGGAACGGTAACGGAAGAAAAGGTAGCTAACCGAACTGAGAAGTGATAGACGGAGACATGGGCGGTGGATTCGAGTGATGTCACCCTAGTCATAGGCAGGTAATCTAATGTAGTCCCCCAGCCCATGCATGTGGACTGTGGAATCCTCCTTAGGAGGGGAAGATAACCAGGGATCGAGAAGTCAGAGGAGGGAATTGATGAGTTGAGGTTAGTCTCACAGAGCACTAGGATGTCAGGGAACTTTTCGTGGAGGAAAGCTTCTACGCTACAAAAGTTAGTACGAATGTCCTGGATGTTAGTAAAAGAAATGTTAAGAGGTTTTGGCGATTTGAGTTTGACTGGTTTAAGGTTATTTCTGATGCCGTTTACTATGTTAAAATTTGTTGGTAGGGAGGGACCTTCAGTTGTGGATGCAAGCGGTCATTATCCACGATATGGGCTGGGATGGGAACTGGCTCGGGCTGCATCAAAGTGTGGCCTCGGGGTTGCCCACCGAAAGCGCTTGCAGAGACACCTATCCATGCGCGACATGGCACTACAAGAACCCCGGTATTATTCAACTGTTGATCAGAGCAGCCACTCTTGACGCTACCCAAGAGTTAGGGCTCCTAACTACCAGTCGGAAGCATCAACCAGGAAACTGCCAACCCGGTACCCTCACAATGATGAGACGTTGCCACCAGCCAAGCGCACCGCAAGAAAATCACGGAAGCACCAATACTGAGGTCTGAGGAGAGAAAAGAGAAAGCCGGAAATCACATCCTAAACAGGAAACAAGGGATGAGTCTCTTCACCTGTTCAATGGATGTTGGTGGAGTGTAGATTGGTCTATCTACTCCAATTTTTACGCACAAATACCCTTGGGAAAGGTATTAATCCGTCTCTTCCCTCCAGTTATGGGTTAAACAATAGGACAGATTGGGTTCTATAGCCTTGGCTGGCAACCGGTCTATCGCAGGAAGCAATGGCAACCTACTGCGGGATAATCTTCTGCCCAGTCATGTCTCTTTCGAGATATGATCGCCCAAGCGAGTATCACGTATGGCACTCAACTGACTGACAGGCCCGGGATACTAAAATCGATCGGATACAGAAATTTAAATACCTGGTAAGTATTCTAACAGAGGACGGAAAGTGCGACACTGAGATCCGAAAGCTTATTGACATGTCTAAGGATGCAAAAAGCTGAGTAGAGTATTGAGAACCATAATCTCATATTCATTTTCTCTTTTTCTCTCTCACCCTCATTCTTTTTCTCTCTTTCGTTTTCTCTCATTCTCTCTCTCTCTCTCACACTTTTTCTCTCTCTCTCTCTCTCTCTCTCTCTCTCTCTATATATATATATATTTATCTACCTATTTCCGTTCCTTATACTCACTATACCTAACACTCTCTTTAACAGTAACCCTAACCCATAATCACAATTTGTTAAGGCAAATCCAAATGCCAACGCCAATACTAATTTAACTCTAACGCTAACGTGTTTATTTATATACAGGACCCGAGAGATCATAGTTCTCTTTAGATTCCTATCCTTTGAGGCTCTATATATCTTTTGACGAATACTGAACATAACCTTAAACTATAAACTTGATCATAACCCTTACGATATGTATATTCTTATCTATCTCATTATTCTTATCTATCAACATGCTCATCTCCTAAGATCCAATTTGTTTAATCTGTTAATAATTCTAACGTAAACCTAACTGTAACAGTAAACCTATATTCTAAACCAAATCCTACTGTTACCTCTAATGTAAACCTAACACTAAACTTTAAAACCTAAACGTAACACGTAATTCTAACCCACTTCAACTAAAACTTTGCCTAACCTTAACTTCTCATCCAAACCAAAACTTTATTCTATCTATCTATCTATCTATCTATCTATCTATCTATCTATCTATCTATCTATCTATCTATCTATCTATCTATCTATCTTTTTCTCTCTTCAGCTTCCAGCTATCTTTTATTATCTGTTTATGCCAATCTGTTATCTATATCTGTGTGTGTGTGTGTGTGTGTGTGTGTGTGTGTGTGTGTGTGTACGCACGCGTGTATAAAGCATTATTCTAGCTCAGTAATGTTCCACTAGGAATCAAATAAATATGGGGTGGATCGGCGGCGAATGAGAATCAGTATTGGTGGTGAAAGGGCCGTCAGGGAGTGAACCAATGTTGACCAAATGAGGCAAGTGAAGAAGTAGTCACATTGGTTCCTAAATTGGAATCGACGAAAGTGGGAGAAAGTGTGGGTGAAGAGTAGACGGTCAAGGTGAAAGGTAGAAGAGACGGGAACGAAAGAAGAGCTGGTGGGAATGAGGAGGTAGCATGTAAATCAGCAGTGCAAAGAGCCGGGAATGAAACGGTTATGTGCCGACGCGGTGGTAATAAAACTGTAAACAAAATCAACAAGCAATTAGTCGGTCGGTCCGGGAACGAAGACAGTGTGGCTAGAGAAAAGGAGGAGGGAGTTTTGGTCAGTCGAGTGTGAACACTTCCCTCGTTGGTGGACCGTGTCCCAAAATCAGAGAGAGAGAGAGAGAGAGAGAGAGAGAGAGAGAGAGAGAAACAAGATGACGTAAACGTTTCGTTAAGCTATAGAGAAGAGTATGGGGACAGATGAAATTCTGCAGGGAGTCTGGCTTGGGGTGACAGAGGCTGCCGAATCTACAAAATTGTTAACAGTTTTACAGCTGACAGTGTAGGTGAGCATTTATTTACTGATTTGGTAGAAATATGTTTATGAATTGGGGCTATTTACTGAGCTTAGCTTAATTATAATATAACTAAAGCGCACAGTAATAAAACACTCGGTGAGAATCAAACTCACTAGGTAGAGACTGAAAGCCATTATTTAATTATTTACTAGCTTAGGACACAGTTGTAGAGTACTTAGTTTTACCTGTCATTTATGGCAAGTATCTATTATTTATTAAACTTCGCTTAGTCTGGCACGCAGCCAAAATGTGTTAAATCGGATCAAATTTAAGTTGAATTGAACTTAAACTAAAAGCAGAGTCTACATGGAATTTAGTCTCAAGAAAAATGTAAACGGAAATCAGTTCCAGTATAAGATTTGGCTTGATTTCGAACAGCAATAGATAGTGCTGAGCATAAATCCAACATTGTTATTTCAGGAATTATTTGTACTATTTCAATCACTGTTGCATCGAGCCATTTATTTCGGTCGTTGAGACTATATTATTCTTCGTGTTCCATGAAACTTTCCGATGGAATCTCGCCATTCCTTGAAATATTTGGATTAATATATTTCTATATGTTTTTCATTGTAGTGCAACCTAAATGACTTTCTTCTTTTGCTAGTCTTTAAGGTTAGCGACTTTTATTTCATATCTCACCCTTGTAATCTTCATTTTTTACTTTTATATAACATTGTGTCTTTTAATAATTTCACTTCGAGTAAGGTAACACACACCATTAGAAGACAAAGCGGGGGGGGGGGGGGGTTACTGAGAAGGAAAGCAATAGAGACTGCAATAAAAGAAAAGGTAGAAGGAAAGAGGAACTCATAATTGATATTTCATTTAAATCTTTCAAAATCGAAGTTGAGAGGAAAGTAGAAAGTCAGAAGAGAGTTCCACAAGCGAGATATGCGAAAGAATAAAATATTGGCATAGATCTAATGGCAACATTTAGCAATTTCAACAGTGAAATCAGCGGCCAATTTAGTACTGTGCTTAAATTCGTGAAGTCGAGGAACAGCCAAGGAAAGTGCATAAAAATAGGGTGAAAATATTTATAGAAGAAGCAAAGAGGCGTGAATGTACCAGAAGCCGAAATACTAGGTCAGGACTGCTAATGTTGTCAATTGCTTAGAATTCGTCAAGAATCTCAAGATATAAAACAGAAGCACCAGTTTAGATGTGGCAGCAATATTCGATGCACGAACGAATAGTAGACTTATAAACGTGAAAGATAAATTCTGGTAAGAACAGTTGTTCAGCAGTTGGTTTAAAATTCAAATTTTAAATTTTGGGGTAACAATTTTCCCACTTATCGGCAATTCCTTATTCTATACAACTGAACCAAATGAAAGTGAAAATCAAAACAGAATCGGTGAACCGAGTTCGAATCTCATTTAAGGACGGTTATAATTATTTATTTCCTACTCATGCCATTTAAACCATTTATCACTGCGTCTTAAGGCAATAACAGAAAATATTATCAAACTTGCTAATCAGTCAGTTAAGTGTCATACGGGATACACGCTTGTGTGATCATGTCTCGAAAGATACGTGACTGACAGGAAGAATATTTTTCAGCGGTAGGTTGTCATTACTTTCTGTGATAGTTTGGTTGCCACTCAAGGATACTGAACACCATCTGTCTTGATATTTAACCCATAGCTGGTGGAAAGAGACATATTAATACCTTTCCCAAGGGTATTTGCGCCTAAGTGAAAGCAATGAATTCACCTCACCTCTCCGATATATCTAGATATCTAGTTCCGTAACGATATCCACTTTCCCACAACGAACATCTTTGCTTATACAGAAAGATATTGAGAGATATCTTTATGTCGTGGAAGGATGTGGTAGACAAATAGATAATTTTGTCTTAAAAGATACCAATTAAAAGATACCAATTAAAAGATACCAATTATTCTAGTTTGCAAATAAATATGTAGGATTGTAATGATTCATACTTAGAGAAAATATTTGCAAATAAATAAACTGTCTATTCATATTAATATTTCAAATCAGCTATTATTTTCCGAACAACCTAATATTTTACTCGTTGTTTCAGAGTGGAGGGAAGCACAGCGCTGAATAGTGACTATCGGAAAGGGGGTCAGCGCGTTAAGGAGGCGAAATAGAGGACAAATGTGTCTGTAAATTGGAAGACGGCCGTTTCAGCAACCATGAATGAAGGGAAGAAGGGTGAGGAAGGTGTAAAATAAGAGTGACAACTTCACTTCATTACATCGCCTGATGATAGCTTAATTAAACCTGCCATGTCATTAATTCATTGTGGTTGCAGCAGAAACGAGAGTGGCAGCGGCAACGACAGTAGAACATTATCTCACAATGTCAGCAGTGACCCGACAGGAGAAGGCGACAAAAAGGATAGAAAGGTTGGTGCAGTTAAGTTTCAATCTGGGCAGATATACTTGTTCGGTAGTGCCACCATGAAAAAGACGAGTGTGGGAGCGTGTGTCTGTGTGTGTGATTCATTGTACAAACTTATTGCGTGTGTTTAAATTATATTCAGATATGTCTTGTTTATTGCAATTTACTAATAAAAACTAATAGAACCTCTCATTAGAATCGAACTCACTAGTATTATATATATATATATATATATATATATATATATATATTGTAGAATAATTAAAGAAAACGTAGTAAAAATATCATTAATCTAACTTTTATTAAGTTTCTTTAGAGATTTGTTAATTAGAACCCGTATTAAAAAAATATTTTTTTAAATTGAAGAGACATGTGGTGGCTTGATTTCAGTGGTCAGACCCGTCACGTGTAATAAGCGATATATATAAATGAAAAATGGAAATGAATTATTCAGGCTAGCAATGTTTTATCGATTAAGTTTTATACATTTAGGGGTGATGTAAATACAACAATTACTGGATATAATACTAGCGCGACAAACGCAAGCGATATAACGAAGATTATCTTTAAATTAAATTTAAATATTTAAATTTTCGAATTTCTTGATGCATAATCTAGCATAATTTTTTCAGCTCTTTGTTATTTGTTGCAATTTTTATTTTATTCTTACTGTTTTAAAAAGTGTTCTACTATTTTTATCTCTGTTTCTTTAAGTCTCTGTAGTAACTTTAAGATTAGTGTCTTATAAAACAGGGGAAGAAAATGATTATATATATATATATAATCAGGAAGTGAAAGAACAGATGGAATAAAACCCAGTGTTCATGCATTTACTATAAAGTGTGCTCAATACAGAATAGAGCTTGATATTGTAACTTTGTTATTACAATGGTTTATAAAAGCATTATGTCACTGTTCATGTTTGAGAACAATATTGTTCTTCTTCAGATGTTTTTAAATATTTAAAATGTTTTCGCCATTTATTTGTAAAATATAACCTGAAGAAGAACAATATTGTTCTTAAACATAAAAATGATTGTGTAGTGATATAATGCTTTTATAAACCATTGTAATAACAAAAGTATATATATATATATATATATGAAATGATTATATATATATATATATATATATATATAAAATCATTTCATATGCACACATATACATATATATATTTATATATATACATGTATATGCACATATATATAGATATATATATATATATCATATCTATAAAGAAAAACTCAAAACATCATTTAATGTTATAAATTATAATTCATTTTTATGAATTAATTAGTTCATTTTTTCAGGCCACACTAGATTCGTTTCATTCGGTACAAATATTTTTTCCGGAATAAACATTTTTCTAAATTCAAATGGAAATCACATAAGATGACCCAGAATAAAAACTTTGGACTTATCGCGGGTAAGAATGATTCTGGCCAGAGGAGAAGAGAGTTTATTGAGCAGAAACAGTGACCATAAAACCATTACACGCTCACTCACAAGCACATGGATGAATATACATATAAAACTCTGTATATAAACATACGTACGCATAAACGTATATCTACATGCACATATATCCATACTTACACATATGTACATACAAATGCATCTATGCGTACACTTACATATACACACATGCACACATCCGTCCATATCCACATATAACTACTGTTCTTGCAAGCTCACAGCCATATTTATGAAGACCGGACTTAAACACGTATGATTAACGCTAAAACATATTTATGCAAATATCCTAACACACATTCTGGGTCATGTTACTTGATTTCCATTTCGTTTTAGAAAAATATTTATTCCGGGAAAATATTTGTAATGAAATTTAAAAAATGTAGTGTGAAACTAATTAGTTCATAGAAATTAATTATTATTTAAATGATGTGTTGATTTTTCCTTTATAGATATCATATTGCTCTGGATAACATTCAATGAGCTCTCTATACAGATCTAAGACTTAATATTTTATATTAAGTAGCTCTTTTGGGATTATTCTCACCATTCACGGATTTAACAACATTATATATATATATATATATATATATATATATATATATATATATATATAAATTCCGTCATGCTACCAACGAGCTGCAAAAGATAATGCGCGTGGACATAAATAATTTCGACCAATCCGACAAAATGATTATTAAATCGGATAAGACAAGCCAACATTATTTTATTAACGCGTAGTTATACCACATTTTCCGTGAAATCAATAAAAATTATAAAAAGGTGCCTAATAACTGGGAAACCAACATAAATAGGGAAGCCAAGAAAACAACTAAGGAAATAGAAATAGAGGATAGGGTACCAATTTTACATGAACAACAGGCATTCATCACAGTCAAAGGTCACAAAGACAATTTCATTAACAACCCACAATCACAATATAGATTATTAAAACTTTCAAAAAACTACATAGGTAGAATTAGCAAAATTATAATCAAAAGAGCTTCCATATTAGTAAGAATGCTTTAGGCATGAACCAATGGAAGAATACATCCGGAGCAATTAATTAGTTCACAAAAGACAAAAATGAAAATGAATGCTCTTTCATCCAGTTCGATATTTGTGACTTCTACCCATCTATATCTGAAAAATCTTTAACCTCAGTCTTAAATTTGGCTAAAAATTACTGCCCCATCAGCGACTAAAACATCTACATCATCAAACAGGCCCAGAATGAATGCCTGTGGACTAGAAAAAAGCAACCCCGATTTCTGCATCCCCATGGAAGCGTACGATTCTGTAGTGGGCTGCAACTTGGTAGGGTTCGTTTTGCTCTACAATTTTAGATTTATATAACACCGGACTTTACCGAGACGACAGATTGATAATCCTCCGCAAGACTAATCCATAAAAAGGATAAACTCAAAAAAGATTTAATAAATTTTTTCAAAGACCATGATTTCAACATTACCACCTTAAATAACGTTAAGGTCGTAAATTTCTTAGATGTTAGCTTCTATGGCCTGTACAAACCATACACTAAGGACTAACACAACCACACATACGTCAACAGGGAATCAAATCACCCCCAGAGAATCACCAACAACCTATCCAATTCCGTTTAAGTACCAACTCTAACAATAAGGAAATTTTTGACAATTCTAAAATATTATACACTAATACTTGAGAAAAAAGTAAATTCAACACTAGTTTAGAATACAGAAATAAACAGAAATCACGTAAACATAACATTATTTGGTTTAACTTACCCTTTCGTCGTAACATCCAAATTAAAACTGGTAAACTATTCCTTAACTTAATTCACAAACATTTCTACCATTCACCCACACTAAAAAACCTTCAGCAAAAACAATGTCAAAGTCAGTTATAGATAAATATATTAAAATAAAATAAAATAAAATAAAACCTGCCCATTGAATCGGCAATGTATGGCCAAAAGTATTGTTTATAGAGCTCGAATTCACTCGGATGATAATGATGTTAAGTTTTACTTTGGAAGTGCTTCTAACAGGTGGAAGATAAGATTTAACAAACAACAGTAAATACAGCAAAATTACTGCTTTAGCCATACATTATTGGAAATTAAAAAACAACAGCAAGATTCCAATTATTAACTGGAATATCGTAGCTAAATCCAAATATTACAATGGAAAAGGAGATAAATGTAATCTATGCCTTTTTGAAAAACTTATCCTCTTAAACCATATCAATAATCCAAATTTACTTAATAAAAAAGTGATTTACTGACCCCATGCTGTCATAGAAAAAATACTTACTTAAATTCTTCGACCTAGATTGATATAGATTCCTTTCTTTACGTTTATCTCTTTCATTCTTTCTTTCTTTCTTTCTTTCTTTCTTTCTTTCTTTCTTTCTTCTGCAATAGTACTTTTAACAATTATGAATTAACCCCATTTTTGCGCCTTACATTGTTTAATTTTTAATTCTTAATTCTACATTTTACTTCTTAATTTTTCTTTTCATTTTTATATTATTTTGTTTTATTTCATCTTATTTTTTAAATATTATTTTTTGAAATTATAAAATTTTAATTTTCCCTACATTTTTTGTGTACATGTACTATCTGAATATTGAAATTTTCAAGACCCATGATTTACTCTTTTTTAATTTCTTCTCTCTGCATTTTAATTTTAATTTTAATTTAAAATTTAAAATTTAAAATTTAAGTTTTTAACGGCATGTAACCGTAGAATATTTAAATTTTTAATTTTGTTATTTAAAAAGCAGTAACTTAACTTTAAGATTTAATTCCCATGAACATCGAGTGAACTTAAATTCAAATCTATTAAACGGTCAGTTTGAAATATGCCCATAATTACATAATGCATAGGGCTCCGAGCCGTGCCATAGACATAGAATAATATGCATGTCTATTAAAATAGATAGATAGATAGATAGATATACGTTTCGTTAAAAACGACAGACAAGTACGATTTTATTAATTTTGGGGTTTAATTTTTCCAATATTCTTTCATGTTTTCTTTTTGCTGGAGATAAGGAATGTAAAAATGTTCCATAGTTTACAACTTTCCAACTGCTTTCAGCCTCTTCACAGAGCATTTTAAACGATGTCATTTTTCTGGTGTTGTTATATTCTCATGTTTGTCTGGAATGTCATTTTTCTGTTTTTAGTGGGGTTTTTTTTTCTGTAAAGGAAAGTTCCTTAAACTGTCACGTGGTGCGCACGACTGGCATCATGGGAACGTCTGTCCATTTTTGAAGTAACTTTCAAAACTCCATTTTTACTGTTGAATAGTGTAGGTTGATGGTAAGAGAAAATTGTTTGATATATAATACCTTTCTTATTGTCATTTAAATAGCATTTTTGTATTTTCAACCAAACTTTTTCTTAAGGATTCTTGTAAGCTATGGGTTAATAAATGTTTTTCTATTGCATTATTATTACTAGATAGGTGGCATGTAAGGCGTCTATCCAGGGAAGTAGTTGTGTGACCAATATAAGTATGACAAGAAACAGAATTTTGCAAAGGGTATTGAAATTCATATACTGTATTAGTCCTCGCTAGTTTAGATTTAATAGAGTTATTATTATTAGAAATAGCAAGGCTTTTTGAATTTCATTTTCTATAATATATTATAAAATTTACATGTTTTTGAGGAATTACGGCAGAAATTTAATATTTTTTTGTATAGAAAATTTGTCCTGTTTATAATTAAGTGCATTTAGCCATAATAAAATATGTTGATGTTTTCTTGTGTGTTATTATTAATACTAGTGTTATATATTTTTTGTTAGAATAATTTTATTTTTATCAATAATTTAGTTGGCAAAATTATGTTTGTTTTATGTGTTTTAGGAAGAATTTTGATTTGCTCTATTTGCGTCATTACTGCTATTTTATATCTTTCTGGGCAATGACTATTATAATTAAGAAGACTAGAATTCTTCCTGATGTTTTTATTATACAGATAAGTGATAAATTCGTTGGTTTTTAACTCTATATTAACGTCAAAAGACGGAATTTTTTTTTATTGTTCATGATTTCATAAGTTAATTTCACCGAGAAATGTTTCAATTCCACTGACACTACACTTTGCAAACAGATCAGCATTGGACACCCTGTCCCTCAGGATAACTTCACATATTGTGCGAAGGCAACGTTTGTGAAACACACCCAACTGCACGACATGTGCGCGGTAAGGGTCCAAGCCTCAGCACCGTACAAGAGAGTTGTCAGAACAACATCCTTGTAAACTCTGATTTTTGTTTCCAACTTTATACCTCTGTCATTCCACAAGCGGTGCCGAAGTTTACCAAAAGCTGATGTTGCCTTCGCTATACGATTTACAATTTCATCGTCAAGAGATCCATTTGAGTTCACAATGTTACCTAAATATGTGAAACACTTAACATATTTCAAACTCTTCCCACTTACTGTTATGCAATCATCAGGAAAAAATGAACTGGAGGATTTTGTTTCACACCATATAGTTGCTTTTGATGAGGAAGCGGCTGATGAACTACTTCAGTTTTCTTAATACTTATGATGAGTCCAAATGTTTTACTGGCATCAGAAAATCTATTTACAAGTTCCTGCGCTTCAGTATACGATGTAGCGATCAAAGCAGCAGCATCAGCAAATAGCACGTCATGTATCCTTTGGGTTCTTAGCAATGTTTTGGCCTTAAAGCGTTGATGGTTAAATAATCTACCACTTGTACTGAATTGAAAGTTCACACCACCATCGAAATCACCGTAAACATGCTGAAGCATCACCGAAAAATACAGTGCAAAAAGAACTGGAGCAGGCACACATCCTTGTTTTGTACCGTTTGAGACATCAAAAGGATCCGAAGCAGATACATCAGAGGTCACAGTACCTAGAATGATACAATAACTTTAAGCACTGCATGTGGTATTCCAAGCTTTTTCAGTACCTTCCAAAGTGCCTCTCTGTTCACTGTGTCGAAAGCTTTAGTAAGGTCGACAAATACCATATACAATTCACTATTTTTCTCCCGTGCTTTCTTAGCAACTTGTGTGAGTAAAAAAAAAAACATATCTATAGTGCCCCGGCCAGACCTAAACCCACACTGTGACTCAGGGTAGATGTCATCAACCAGATTTTTTATGATTCTATTGAGAATAAGACGGGCCAAGATTTTTCCTGCAATACAAAGAAGAGAGATTCCACGAGAATTGTCACAACAATGCCAATTACCTTTGTTCTTATAAAGATGTTTTATGTCCGCATCCTTAAAGTCTTGTGGAACCTGACCATGAAACCAAATTATCTTAAATAGCTGATGTAGCTTTCTGACTAGTTTTGGGCCTCCATACTTATAAATTTCCGGTGGTAAACCATATTTCCAAGGGGCCTTGTCTGAAGATAATTGTTTGACAATATCGTCGACTTCTTTCAAGGAAGGTTCAATACCAAGCAGTGGTAGTTCTGGGCGTTGAGGGATTGATGCAAGTGATGCCTCATCAACAATAGAGGTTGAATTTAGCACTGTCTCAAAGTGGTCTTTCCATCGCAACAGAATGTCACTCTTCTCAATTAAAAGTGTTGCACCATCAGAAGCAAGCACAGGTGAAACCACTTTCTCTGGGACCATACATTTTCTTCAGACCATCATAAAATGCTTTGCTGTCCTTCCTGTCTGCAGCCTCCTGCAATTTAGCTGCCCTGGCATTCCACTAGGCATTTTTCATTTGTCTGAAGGCGGCCTGAACCTTAGTTTGACATTTTCTGTATTCTTGTTTCATTACAGTTGACTGTTTGTCACTAATCCATGCCTTATGTGTGCTTTGCATCTGTTCAATAAGAGTTTTTATCTCGGCATTATTGTCGTCGAACCAATCCTGGTGTTTGCGAACTGGGAGACCGAGAACATCCTGTGACGTGCTGTGGACCATATCACGTAGAGATTTCCAAGAAGATTCAATGTTCTCAGAAATTGAGACAGAATCAAGAGATAAGTCCATTTTATTTGACAGTTCATTACGCTTACCTACGTTTCTCAAAGGTAAGACATTTATGCATTTTGGCAATGAAGATTTTTGGAGCTGAATTCGCTTCAGGCGGAATGTCACACTACTTCGAAGAAGAGCGTGATCAGACAAAAAGCAGGTTGAGTGAAAGCTTCGAGTTAACAAGAAGTCTTTTATGCCTCGCCGCCTTGTGACAACATGATCTATCATGTGCCAATCCTTGGACCGTGGATGCATCCATGAAGTTTTGTGCTAATTTGATTGCTGAAAAAGTGTATTGGTAATGGTAAGGTCAAACTCCTTGCAAAGAGAAAGAAAACGCAAACCATTTGAGTTCATAAGGCCATCGCCATGATGACCCAACACACTATTCCAACTATTTCAGCACCAACACGAGCATTTAAATCTCCAAACACTATCAGTTTTTCTTTGTGCCTAACATTTGCAATGGCAGTGCAAAGTTCGTTGTAGAAGTTGTCCTTAACTTCATCTGTATTTGACATAGCCGGCGCATAACAACTTACAAGAGTCATAGGAGTATAATTTCCTGAGTTAATTTAAGAGTCATGATTCGGTCGGAGATAGCTGTAGAAAGTGAAGGAAGGGTTTTAGCAAGCTTGGTTTTTATAGCAAAACCCACACCAGAAGTAAGACTTTCCTCTTCCTTCTTACCATTAACGAAAAATGTATAACTCCCAGTGACTTCTTCAAATTGTCTAGAGCCAACTAAACAAGTTTCACTAAGCGCGGCAATCGTTATGTTGTATTTTTGATGAACCATAGCTACAAGTGCCGACTTGCGCTCTAATCGAGAGCTGCTATCTTAGAGTTTTCGAACATTCCAAGAACCAAGTTTCATTTTCATTTCATTCTTCGTTTTAGTACTGCAAAAATGGATAATCAGGCAGCTACCATGGTGAAGTTATGAGTACGCATTTTTTATGGTTCCTTTTATCACTCCCTTCCTTTCCAGAGAAAGCAGTCCTGTACCTAAATAGGCCTGCTTTGTCACTAATGGAGGATACGAACAGCACAAGTACTCAAGGTTTTGTGCATGAACGACCATCACCCATTGGTTACCACTGTGTAGAGTTCCAGCTAGGGACTTCCAGCAATATCCTTTATCTGTCCCCGTCACATACGCTCTCTCGCCAGTGGACTTGTTCAAATGTGGCTAAGATTGAAACTGAAATGGTTTAGTTGTGAGACTGCCACACAATGATTTGTTTTAAGTGGTGAAGGCGTGTGCAGAACCAGCCACACTTTTTGGAAATAATGCTAACAAAGCATTAGTGCAAATGTTTGCCACAAATGCAATGAACAATATACCTCAGGTTTTACTTTCAGAGTTTTCCTTCCCCTAGGTGCATGTTTTAACAAAGACTGAGGGTGAATCACCCCTAGTGGTATTATCGCGCCCCCAGACACTAACCTGGGTATTTCTAAGTCCCGGCGCAATATATATATATATATATATATATATATATATATATATATATATAACTGTAAATTTGTTTTTGAACACGTCTCAAAAAACCCACCGAGTATAAACGAGGAGGGGAAAAAACGGAAACAAAGAAAGAAATGAACTAAACACTTGAACATTAGTCAAAGTACTAGTCGAAAGAAAAAACTCCGAGACGAGTAACCTAACGTAAAGCGCTCAATGCACTGGTAGAGCAAATAAATAAGTAGCTAACCTAGAGAGCCAACGAACGTACCAAAGTTTCACCAAATTGGATCTTCAACTTGAACTGAAGATCCAATTTGGTGAAACCTTGGTAGGCTCGTTGGCTTTCTAGGTTAGCTATTTTTTTATATATATACACTACCGGCCAAAATTATTAGCCTACCCCAGTGTTTAAAAAAATGATGCATTTCATAATATTTTTAGT
Source organism: Ascarosepion bandense (assembly GCA_037127315.1). NCBI lineage: Eukaryota > Metazoa > Mollusca > Cephalopoda > Sepiida > Sepiidae > Ascarosepion > Ascarosepion bandense. The sequence goes on along the minus strand of JBBBDQ010000789.1, from coordinate 2,218,884 downwards.
ATTTATTGCCAAGTGAATAATTGCAAATGAAAATAGAATGGTTCTTAATACTGCACAATAACTTGTGAATCAAATGAATTTATAAATATTTAATAATTGTCTATATTGCAGTTTCATCAACGAAACAATGAAGAAAATTTAGAATGATTCGGACGAATTCACCTTTGCTTCTTTGCCTTGTAAAATTTTGCAAAGTAATAATAACAAAAGAGCCATTCTATTTACTTCGTGTTATCGACGGGAATCTATCCAATTTCAATCACAAGATTTGGTATGGTTTTCTGGCACTTTTCATGCTGTAAATACCTCCTTCAAACCGATAACATCAAGAAATCACCTTCCTGACAAATCGACTATGGTGTGATTCGAACATGGGCTTCAGGGTCAGAAAGCGAATGTTGTAACCACTGCATACATCGATATGCAAATATATAAATATATATATATGCTTACATTAACACACACACACACACACACACATATATATATATATATATATATATATATGAACGATGACTGCAAATTCGTATTTGAGTATTGCCATTGCTTGATCAATCTACTCATGCCTCGCCCTTACATGAATCTTTACGCCAACCTGATACCGGAAATATTTACCAAAAACGTTACTGCTTCCTGGTTATTGTTATGAATTTTCATGTGTCTCTTTAGGCCTCCCATTGAAGCGCAGTTTTTTCCACAACGTCTACATGTTTTCAAACCATAATACATCTAACGACGCTGCGGCCTACGTGACGTAGCTCATGACTTTTGAGACCCGCTTTGCTTAGGCATTTTTACCACCTTGAATGAAGACACGTGAGATCACTTTCAGTACCGACATACGTTGGAAGTTCAACATTTTCTGAAACTTCTTTTCAACTGCTGATGCGTCTTCCTCTGATCTCTAAATGCACTTGCACCTGCTTTCACGGAACGCTTTCATATGTCATAATCCAAAGCAGTATCCTTCAAGTCCTTGAGTGCAATTTGTGCATTTATCTGTGATTGCTTCAAGCAGTCTTTGAACCTCATTTTAAGTTTGCGTTGTGGACGTTCCACCTCAGACAACTCCCCATAGAAAAGCTGTTTTAGAAATAGCTGATCTTTCATTCTTACAACAATGACCACACCACCTAAGACGATGTTGCAGGATGCTCATACACTTACATTCGTCAAGGACTTCTACATCACTAATAGGCGTTTGCCAGCCAATTGCGGTAATCATTCTCAGACACTTGTTGAAAACATTTTAACGTCTTCAGGTGTTTCCTATATATTACCCATGTCTCACATGCACAGAGAAGGGCGGATAGAATGCAGGTCTTAACTTTTGTGCCTAGAGATATCTTACATCGCGACGACAAACGATTGTTCAGTTTGCGAAAGAAAGCATTATTTTTGCCAATTCACAAGGCTCATCGTCAAGTGTGCACGAAATGTTCAGTGCTACCCAACTACACAAACTTACCTGCAGTCCTTAACTTCCACCCAAAAACATATACAAATGGCTCAACATAGTCTTTACCTGGAATAGGATGATATATGACAACGGTTATTCATCCTTATTGTCAGCCGTGCAAACATTAGAGAACAAATCAATCAAATGCTGCGTATCACTCTCAGAAGGAGCAAATAAGTTACAATCGTCAGCATACAAGAACTCTCGGATGAGGGCATTTTTAACTTTGTGTCGGCATCCATACGCCGCAGATTAAACAATTTTCCTGGCGTGTTATACCTAATGTAGATGCCATGAAGGCAATCGCTAAAACTATCGCAACCATTATTGAAAAGTATATCGCAAAAAGCATAGAAGTGGAAATGTTTTCCTGCTTGACAACATTCTCTATGGGTATTGGTTTTGAGAGCTTACCATTGACATTAATCGAGGTTTTCATGTCACCATGAAAGAGACAAAGAACGTTTATAAACTTTGCAGAACAGTCAAGCTTTTCAAGGATCTTCCAGAAGACTTGACAAAGATCATTTTTGCTCCACACATTTCTCCTGAAGCTGTCGTGTAGAAAAGTCATATCTACAGTGACCAGACCACGGCGAATGCCACATTGTGACTCCGTCTTCTATGTTGGTGAGCAAACGGTCAAACATGATTTTATACAATAGCTTATCAACGAGAGAGGGGGGGGGCTAAGCCGTGGAAGTTACCACACAAATCTTTCGCACATTTCATATTTTACAGAACAACCCTAAAGCCGTCTTTCTAATTTTACTTTTTCACTCCCTGCACGCAATCTGTTAGCATACGGGTGAAATTTTCACCCCCACATTTCAAGAGTTCTGCGCTTAGACAATCCAAACCTAGTGATATCGCACTGTTCAATTTTACAGCTTAACCAGAGTCTTTCTCGGCAAGTGGACCCTCTAGCCAACATAGAGGAAACCTTCAACTGCATTGATGCATTTTAGACAGCTCGACCACGAATGATTTCACAGTCGTAGTTGAGTGGTCTAAGACGCATTAGATCAATTAATTGTTACCTGTATGTTGTTAGGGGTCGCAGGTTCGAACTCAGCCGAATGACATATTTTCATTACAAAATTTCTCAAATATATCAGGCCGGTAATGTTTATATATATATATATATATATATATATATATATATATATATATATAGTGTTTAATTAAAAACAGAATATCTACTCAATTACGAGTAACTATTTAAAATAATGTTCAAACAAATAAAAGTAAATATACATACATATATATATATATATATATATATATATATATATAGTCACAATAGTAAAAATGACAAAAATAATAATGCTAATACTAATAATTGTTATACTATATTTTAGTTCGTCTCGAAAAACCCACCGATAACAAACTCGGAGGGGAAAGAAGGGGAAGTAAAAAAAAGAAACAAACGAAGTAGATGAGCATACGTCAAATACTTGTAGGAAAGAAAAAACCCCGAGACGAAAACCCTAACACTAAAGCGCTCAATACATTAGTAGAGCAACAAATATATATATATATATATATATATATATATATATATATACAAAAAATAATGTTTCACAGATATAATAACGAATTCAATTTTTGATGTCTACAGAAATGCTACTAATAAAAACGACCTGATCAGTTTCTACTCAAGCCACTATTTAAATAATCAAATCTAGTATAATTATAGGTTTCTATTTAAAAGCATTAAAAATTTGAAGAACCTAGTATTTATCTAAAGAAGAAACATACACAGAAAACACATTAAAAAACGTACAATACCCATATTACTTTATTCACAAGGTAAAAAGGAAGGCACATAAAATACACAACCGCAACAAAAACGTTATCCACAATAGTATATATATAAAAAAAAAACAGATACGTAATCGCGCCTACTAACTTCAAAACTTTCACTATCACTTTCACTAACAATTTATCTCATCTAAACAACATTCAAATAGTCACAACCACCTCGAATTTTTATAATCTTTATTGTCTTGAGTGCTTCTATAGCCACTTTCCAACAGTGTTTTGTCTCTGGTGTTGTTATTTAAAAACCAGGTTTTCCTATTCAGTCTATCATTTTTCAAATACCTACATTTTTATACCAACTATGAAAAAAAAACAACAACCTTTAATCGGGAGGTAGATACTCCAGAGGGTCGTACTCTGAGGTCGACTGAGGACATTTGCGAGGTGTTTCGAGGTCCGGTTTACCAAGGAGCCGTCAGGATCTTGGCCAAAATTTTTAACTCTGTGTTGAGCAGAGTTTTGAGCCTGTAATCATCTAATCTCCGTGGCGAAGAGTTTCGTAGCTATTTTGCTGACATTCCTCGGCTTTCGCTGACTGAAGAGGCTAGCTTCGAAAGTGTGATTACAGAGGGCGAATTCTACTTGGCATCATATGGGTCGGCAGTGGCAAATCTCCGGGACTTGATGGTTTACCCTATGAACTGTATTTGAGGGTGTCGCACATCTTTGTGTCGATTTTGACTGTCGTATTCAACAACTGGTTTCGGCAGGGTTCCGTCTCCGATCGGTAAATTAGGGATGGCATCATGCTGTTGAAAAAGGTATGGATAGTGAGATGGATTTAGATGATTACAGGCTCAAAACTCTGCTCAACACAGAGTTAAAAAATTTGGCCAAGATCCTGACGGAGCGTTTGCAGTCAGTTGCCATAGTTTCTGATAGAAGCCGAGCAACCTTGTGCTGTGAATGGCCTAACAATTCAAAGCAAACTGCATCTGGTCCGCAGTATCCTGAAGGGCGTAGAATACGACGAGCAAGCCGTACGGATCAATTTGAATCAGTCCAAGGCTTTTGATAGTCGACCATCGATGCCTGGCTGATCTCTTACAAAACGCCAGATTCAAACCGAACTTCTGCAGGTAGATTAGTCTTCTATATCACTCCCTCAGTGCTTTGGTACAGATGAACGGGAAGCAGTTGAAAGTTATTGTACTGTCACGATTGGTTCATCAGGGTTGTCCACTGTCTCCCCTACTTTACGCTTTGGTGCTGGAGACACTCCTCCGCCAGCTAAGGGACAGGAGGTGCAGTCCGGTCCTACATTGAATAGGTGTCCCTGGTAATGCTTAAGCCAGGGTTTCCATGTATATTGTTGAGGTATACATTTTCGAGTCATGTCACAGCGACATTCAGATGAAACAGAAGGCGCTTGAACGGTACGACAAGGTTACAGGGACCAATACTAACTGCAACAAGGCACCTGGAAGGTGGACGTCCTTCCGGGGCCATTTAGTTAGACTGACGAATCTGTCAGCATTTTTGGAGTGTAGCTCGAGCCCAGGATCCAGCTGAAGAAGAACTGGTCGGAGGTTTAGACAAAGGTCGGGGTGGCGGTCCGGTCTTGGATTTGACGGAGGTGTGCCACTTACGTCCTTCCTCTTATCCTTTACTTGTAGTCTGTACTCCCTCTCTGTCGGTATTGTATAATTGCGACCGAGTGCTTGTTGCCCTTCTTCTTGTGTGGGGTGGTCACTAGCCTAAGGTTAGCAGAGAATTCTATTCCCAACATCAGTGACATGGGGTAGCCTGGGAATGCCACACTTGGATAGTCACCGACACGCCTTCAGGTATGACGTTACGTTGACAGTGGACTTGAGAGAGTAGTTTTAGGTTATTCTTCCCTCGCCTTACTATCACTCCTCCCATTTCTAGGGCTGATCACCGATGTAAGGCCCGGATTGAATCGAGTTTCCTCCGAGAGTGTCGAGAGGTCTTGCAGGCCGTTCCACGATCCGCTGACCTTTCTCGTTCTCTTATTGCTTTGTGGGTGTTGACAGGTCTTATTAACATCAGTTTATTTTAGTTTGAAGGTTTAGCTATATTTTAGTATTGCTTTCTTTCCCACTCATTTTATGATCATTATATTTTTATATTTGGATAAAGAAATTTTTATGTCACGTTTTTTATAGGTTCCCTGTATTATGATATATTTGAGAATTGAGTGGTGATGGATGAGTTTTTGTGGTGAATGAGTTAACTGTAATGAATGAGTCAGTCATGAATCTGATTAGGTATAAGATAGTGTTGACCAGCCCTATTCCATTCCACCTTAGTCCATGTGTCACAATGAATATGTTTTTTAGATGAATACATACTTTCTTTGATTACAAAAATAACAAGTTCAGCAAGGACAACAATCATTCCTCAGTACAACAAATGACCCGACCTTGTAAGTTAAAATAAATTCTTATACAGTTAAGGGATGATAAATTAAAACTGTTTATGAATCATAAATGGAATTATTATTCAAACAACCCTCGATATTATAAAGAACTTTGAATTTACTTTGTGTATAAACGTGTCAATTTTTTAAAAAATACATACATGACCGGTAAGATCGGTAACTATAGCAAATTTAAAATTTATTAGTCATTTTCGGGCATTTCCTCAGCAAAAACTTTCATAAGTAAAGCCAAAGTATTTAAAATTCAATAAAACGCTAGAATGTTTTTAATATTATAATCTAAAGTTACTGCCTAGTTAAAAATATGAAAGAAGGGCGTAAATATTGTAATTTTATTTCAATTATCTGCTTACTTCAATTTACCAAAAATCAGGTTGCCGATAGGACTTTCAACCTCATAAAAACATCCACCTCCACGTTAAATGCATTTTAGTAATATTTTCAACTAAATGCAATACAGTGTGCGACATTAGCAAATTCATCTAGTTAATGCCTTACCATTATGTGGAGGTATTTTTGCAGCATTCTGCAGTTGTTTCAATGCAGATTTATTAAAGTTTAAATCAGTTAAATTTTCTTAAGCAGTCTCAGAAAAAATATTTTATTTTAGAAAGAGTTTTTAATAAAGAGAACTGTGATCGGATTTTTCAATAATTCTTTTAATGATAATCAGAAAAAATAATTCTAATCAATTTAAATTAGGTTTGAAATACATCAAATTATTTTATAACACCTTTTAAGTATAAAAAAGATATAAAATTGCAAACACAAGGTGCGGTAGAAATACATCCTACATAATAGTAAGACATGAATGGCAGTGGTTTCTTCATCTAACCTTCAAAAGCTGAGGTTATATGGCCAGTGTATTTAAAACGTTATAAAATCTAGATAGCTTAAAACATTTTTTAAAGATCACTGCGTAAGACTACAAAAAAGAACATTTCTCTCAGTTCTGTCCTCCTTACGTAATTGAATCAATCATTACTAACAATCCCCAAAACTCATCAGAAGAAACAAACCCTTAAATGCTTTTCTTGTAAATTTTAAATGAAAAGTAATATTTCAAATCTTAAAATGGCTATCATTCCTCAAGTATTGTAAAAAGAGAAAAAAGAAAACAACTCTTGTCTCCCTCTTGAATTCAATGTCACGTGAAGTGTAGAATTTTCAAAAATGTCTTTTTGTTTTAACTGAAAGTATACATTGGTAAGTAATGTAGTAGTTACGAATCGTTATTTACTGCATCAGTAGCTGAAAAGAAGTCTTAATGGAACACTTTGACGAAAGAATATAATAAATTGAAATAAATATAAAAATCACTATATAGTAATACTTCTCTATTTTTCACATAGATGTTTTTCTTTATTTTCCCGTTATTGTTAAAAAAAAGTTTCTCATCGCTTAACTTTATCTAGTACGTGTCGCCAACTATATAGAATTGTTTCATAAGATGGTGAATACATATTTTGTTCCAACTTTATTTTTCATATTAACATTTAAAATTAGGACAACAATGTAATAAAGTTACAAACAAAAAGCTTTTATTATTTACTTGATGAATTTTCAGTTAATGAAACTTTTTCTGGGATGGGTTACTATAATATATTTCTCTACTCGCCGTTTGCTACAATTGTTTCATGCACTTGGCAATCTTCAGGTTTTACCTCGAGCAGTCTTATTAACACCACCACTCATTGTACAATATAATTCTTATATCACAACTACTGTAATTTATTACAAGGTAGTCTAGTTTGTTTTTTTAATTTTATTTTAATATATAAATGGAAAAGTATAAAGACAGAATTAAAAGCCAATTATATAGTGTCTGGAATGTTTAATTCAAACTTGTTTCTCATCTTGTCCCAGTGTCATATAAGCCACTCCAGCGCTTGAAGCCACGACATAGTCAATCCCCAGTGTTTAAACGATCGCTTTACAACAGAGAAATGGACAGCAAACGCATCAGAGAATCGAAACAGAACTTAAACATGAAGAATAAATTTGGTTAACGCTTTAAGGAAACGAATGGAGCAAGATCGACCGGTCGATAAGGATGGCCAAGAGAAAAGCAGGAGGAGGTGGTTTGCGGAGAAATTGGTGAGCGCTACTTTTAATTATTGTTTTATGATCATTTAGGTGAAAGACTCTCGGTGCCACGCTAGGACGTTTCCTCGAGGACAAAATCCACAATCAAATTATACCGTTGCCGTCGTTGTCGTGCGCAAACCGCTGGACGATAGCAGCGCCATCTTGTTTCGTGTTCCCAGAGCGTCAAATGACGTGTCTTTTCCTTGTTGGTTGGTGTTGCTCTAATGGCTCGCGGTGTCTCCCTGATGTATCTCCGGTTAGCGAAAGAAAGAGACGAGTCCGTACCCCGAAGCAGGAGATTTCACAGTGAAACTCAGATGTGGGGGCTCCCCTCCGGGAAACGAACGTAATGCGCAGTCCCGGTATTTGGCGTTTCTCAAGGGGCGTCATATATCGAGATAGAAAAGAATGCGAAGTGTAGAGAAATAGCGTGTATAGAAGAAGTGGTCATTAACGTAAAGTTAGAGAAAAGATAATATTGTGCAAGAAAAAAAACAGAAATAAATGACTGGGGGGGGGGAGAAAATAAGTGAAGGAGGAAGTGCTTGAAAAAGCTGAAGGAAGATGTGAACTAAACAACAGAAAGTGATAAATGAAAGAACTATTTTTCATTTTATTTCTTTTTCCAAAAGCGGGTCACAATGTGAATTTAAAGAAATGAAAGGAGTTAAAGACTAGAAGTTAAGGTAAAGGAGAAAAAGGAAGGCAGACATTTTTAAAGAATTCGAAGGAAAATATTTGGACAAATACAGAACTAAAAGTGGACGAGCTAAAATAAAACCTCGCAAAAAAAAAAAAAAGGGAAAACAAATATAAGGAATAACGAAAAAGAAAATGACAGAAGGAAAAGCGTGAAAAAAAAATGCGTGGGAGAAAAGGTCACAAGGAAAAGGAAATAAATCCAACTGAAATAAAATATAAAAAAAAAATTAAAATACAGACAAAATGAAAACAAAAACATATTTAACGGAAACAGATTACTTCATGTAATTTATAATAGAAAATATTAAAATAGAAACCAGAAAGAAAGACAAACGCATCAGTTGAAATCGAAATAAATGAGAGAAAAGGAAATTTTCAACAAAATTGCTTATAATTTGATAGGATTTCTTTCACTTGGATATTTACAGATGCATTCAACTGATGTAGGATGCTACAAAAATGTCAGTTATTTAATGCGGGGATTGAGTACTAAGCTTGTCTGAGTATTTGGCTTAAAAAATAGCGTATTATAACTCTCTGGTAAGGATTATAGAAAATAATTAGTTTCAATAAATAGCCGATTTATAAATATACTCTTACTGAGGTAGGACATTCAAACCGGGTAGGCCACATACTAAGAATCGAAGAGGTAGACCACATATTGTACCGGCACCAACAGAAATTATCAACTGCCAAAAAATTAAATTGGGAATTTGTATAAAATAGCTTTAAAATTTCAAGTTAATGAACAATCAGTTTATTTTACCATTCTAGTTTAACAGAAGAAAAAAAAACACGCAAATTACTATGAAAAGATGCTAGAATGGCTACAAAATGATCACTCTTGTTCAACAATATAAGACGATTGCTAAACTAACAAATGCGAGTTGGAATCATTTCGATTACATGCTGTTTATTGACCGAAAATTAGATTCTCTAGAAGTTGGGATAAAAATGTATTAACCTCCAATTCCTCCACTTCAAAATCATACTAATTTTTGTTTTGCTTAATTTAACAATGGCGTTTTCACATGAATAATTTGCATCCGGTAATATTTTGAGATCGCTAAGAATTCTCACTCCTCTACAGTTAAACCAGAGATGTAACAGGTATTTTAGCAGAGGGTTAACATTACTAATAAACTAGACCATTACTGCCGTAGTCAGTTTAGTACTTGCTGGGTATCCTACAATCAGAACATTGCACCAGACTAAAACTTCGTAAATTCTCGGTTTACAGCAACATCAAACTGAATGCACAGATTCTTATAAAATTACCAAAGCTAAGCAACGTTGAGCATGATCCATAGGTAAGATGGGTAAAACATCTCGGTATATCAAGGACTATAGATGACTTAAGGATTTGTGTCAGACAAATGATATTGGTGAGATTAAGTTTCCTTACAAAGAAACATTCAACATTCATTAACCGAACAGTCAGCATTACTGTCGGTTGAAATTTACAAAATTTGGGTAAAAATAGGTTTCTCAAATTTAGAAGTTCTCACTCTTTCTAGTATTACTGAGAGTTTTTCTAATTCTTTTAGTTTTGTGTGTATGTAAAAAGTAAAAATCTTGACGGTGATTTTTTTTTCTTTTTTACTCTAGTTGTATGTGCTCTCCATTTTAGTTGTTGCTGTTCTTAAAGACGAACTGTGAGCAAACATTGTCGATCTTTAATGTTTAGGCTTTAATTTCAGATTAATAACTGCTTTGGAAGCATTGAAAGTCCATGGTACCAGTCAGTTTTAAATTACCTTATGAATATAAACAAACGAGCATCACGCAACAGAAGATACGTTTCTATTTGCATAAAACATAACGATGGAGGCAAATTATCTAACACTTTTTACATAAAAGCCAAACTCTAAGGTCATGGAAGCGAATTTAAAGTCGTTATCAACGGACCTTCCCTGCTGCAAATGACGTTTAAAGTTTTGAAGAACATAAAATACAAGCCAAAAGAAAGTTTAATTTACTCCCAAATACGGACATTGTATTACGCAAAGTAAAATTTAGAAAGAAAATAGATATTTCAGCATTTATGCTGCCCGAAGGAGAATGAAGTTATTAAAATGGTATTGAGTATCTGTTAATGTTTTTTTTATTTTTCGGCCATGTGCAACATTTCTGTAAATTATTATTATTATTATTATTTTTTTTTTTTACGAAATAAATACTGAGTATCTGTTAATGTTTCCTCTCGAATAAGCCTAGAATACATGTGCCAAAATTGGGTGCACAGTTTTTTATAGAAATTCTAAAGGGGTGGAGTATTTTCAAAATACTCATGGTATCACCCACATTTATGCAAAAGGCCAGAATATAGGTGCCAAATGCTCGTTGATTTTCTAAGTGCCGCTTAGATGTGGCACAAGGCCGAAAGTATGGGACACCCAGTGAGGATCGAACTCACTATTCAGTTTTAACTGGTTCTAGCGAGACAAACTTGATAACCAATATTACCCCACACCGATGTGCCCCATAGGCCAAATGCTAGTGTTCGAGCGCAGATGAATGCGAGGATTTGTAATTATATTTAAGGCACATTTGCCCTCTCCATTTTGAAAATTAGAGTAAGTCTCTTCTCCGTAGCTCTGTGTCATACGATGCGCCTCTTAATATCCATAATAGAGTTCTTTCCCTTGGTAATTTCTAACCACTGACAATACCTTTCTTCCTAATTTTAAATGCACATTTATAGCAAACTCATTAAAAATATATTTACATTTTACATATAGTAGCTCTTTTGTCAGTAAGGTTTGCTTAATTTTCGATTACTTAGAATCCATTTATTTTTTATTTACAATGCACAAATTCGAAACTGAAAGAAAAATAATCAGAAAATCGGAAATATTTAGTAGCTTAATGCCCCCTATTATAAAAATAATCAGAAAATCGGAAATATTTAGTAGCTTAATGTCCCCTATTATAAAAACAAAATGAGTGAACAGTGATAAGAAAGCTAATAATTCAATCATGGTAATTTCTCTTAAATGATTTTGTAATAAGTGATTATAAAAAATTGTAGAAACTCCTATCACAGATTACATTCACCATTTCTCATTCTGTAATGAATTAGAGCACTCTGGCTATTGGGCGTGTATAACGATAATGTATACGCTAAAAAGTCCGCCTTCTCATACCGAGCGCCCATAGCCCAGATGTAGAATCGCTGACTGATGCCAATTCGATCGGGTTTCAATCTTGGGTTAAAAGCAATCGGAGTCTAACCGTATTGATGAGCTGTGATACAGCGAAACAGATCTGTCTGCGGATGACTATATATTGTGTGTATAAAGTGCGCTCAATATCATAGAAAGTGTAGATATAAGAACTAACACTGGTTATAGTTTCAATGTGATATTAAGATCAAGTGCCACGATTTATTTAGCTGGCTGTGTATAAATGTTACTAGGAAATTAATGAAAACCGAGGATGAGGTAAACAAACATTCTCAGTTTTGTGTATCTGACTAAAACTGATGGATATATATTGTTATGATCTAAACTATATTTTGCTTTTTTATACTGGCTGGATTGTTATAGTAAGGGTGTATGTAAAATAGGTGATGTTTATTTATACCTGTAGATTGATTTTTTATTTTATTCATTTTGAATATTTTATTTTGTTTCGTCATTGTTGTTCTTGTGGTTTGGTACTTGAAAAGAAGTTAAAAATGCAGACACAGAAACAAATTGCTTGCTTCCGAAATTGTAAAAATAATTTAACATCATCCAACCAAAACAAGCACTACTCTGAAGATGGTGAGACGGCCAGTAGAAGGAGATAAATCAGAATAATGACGAACAATACTTTACTTCAATATATTTTGAAAACTTGAATCGCGTATATATATATATATATATATATATATATATATATATATATATATATATACATCAAGCGAGTAGACTTCTTAGACATAACATTAGATTTAGTATCGAACACTTTCCAACCTTACATGAAGAACAATTCGAACCCAATATATATAAACCCCAACACTAACCACCCACCATCCATTATCAAACACATCCCATCATCAATAGAGCGCCGCATTAACACACACTCATCCAGTAAAGAAATATTCAATAAACACAAGATAATCTACGATAAAATCCTAAAGGATAGCAGATATCAATCATCAAAAATCAATTTTGTGGAAAACTTCAGAAGTTCAAAGAGCAAAAATACGAACCGAAAAATCATATGGTATACCGTCCTTTTAATCAATCAATTAACTTCAAACTGAGACATAAATTTCTTCAACTAATAGATAAGCATTTCCCCAAAAATAACCCTCTAAATAAAATATTCAATAAAAATACAATTAAACTAAGCTATAATTAAAGTACATAACAACAAAATATTAAAAACACACAACAAAAATAACTCCAACACTAATACCAATCCGACTCATAATTACAACCCCTGTAACTGTAGAAACCCTAACCAATGCCCCATGAACAACAAATGTCAAACGAAATCCCTGATATATATGTGTTCGATCTCATCCATGGAGAATCCTAGGGATGAAAAAATGTATATCGGAAATACCATGAACGTATTTAAAAAGCGATTTTATAATCACCTGTCATCCTTCAATAACAAAGAAAAACATGACATCTCTCTCCAAATATTTTTGGAAGTTAAAAAACGAAAATAAAACACCTAGAGTTAAATGGAAAATCCTTAAACAAGCAAGAACACCTAAATCTATAAAGGAACCATGTTTCCTCTGTCTTCAAGAAAAAATTGAGATACTTAAATATATGAACAGTAACAAGCTTTTAAACCAGAGGCATGAAATCACAGTAAACTGCAAGCACATCAGAGAGCTAACATTACAATCATGCTAAAAAAACACTACAAGAGCCAAGAATATGACCCATACATAATAGGTGTATATATACATATGTGGATATATAAAACAATTTTTACAAGGTTTAATATTAAGTATAAATAAGGTGTATAACCATAATTAGTATTGACTAAAAGAGTAAGGTTGGTAACCATAATCGGTATTAATTAAGATTAATTAGAAAGTAAGGTTAATAGCTAAAATTAGTAAAGTTAATAACCATAATTAGAGTAAGGTTAATAATCAATATTAGAATAGGATCAATTAAGGTTAATAACCATAACCATAACCAAAATAAGATGAATTATATGTTGAATAGATATGAAAATAGAAGTTAAGAATTAAAATAAGGTGTAGAACCATTATTAATTTTAACTAATAAAGTAAGGTTAAAGACCATAATTAGGAAGATCAATAACCATAATTAGAGTAAGGCCAATAACCATAACCATAATTAGAGCGAGGTTAATAACCATAACCATAATTAGAGTAAGATTTATAACCATAAATAAAATTACAGTAAGGTTAATAACCATAACCATAACCATAATAAATCGAATCATATATAGACTAGATATGAGAATAGAAATTTATATGAGAATAGAAAATTAAAACTTACAAATTTAATAGTGAAAATGATTTTCAAAAAATGATCAAATTAAAAATTAAAGATTCAAAATTAAAAATTGAATAGAGAACGCGATTCCCAAACAATGATATAAAAAATCAAAAATTAAAAATGTAAGACAAATAACACATTCCCTAAACCCAATATTAAGATTAAGCATGCAAACGTACACCGATTGTAAAGGCTCTGCAAAAAAAAAAATAAACAAAAAAAAAATATATCCGCACCAACTAATAAATTCCAACGGTCACAGACTGACTACATTATCTTGCTAACACCCACCAACACACACTAACACTCTCCACAAAAAATTCCAACTGTCAACGAAATATCACAATATCAACCCCCAGCAAAACAGCAATATCAACCCCTAACAAAACGACATAAATGAAAATGAAAAGCATTCCCAGTACCATATCACCTGACGAAGCATCGGTACTCCGATGCAGAAACGGTCGCGTCTTCGTAGCGATTATATATAGAGAAGTTATGTACATGTTCTAAAATATAATTTATAATAAATATTCACAGCTCTATATAGAAAATCATATATCGAGCTATCGAGCACTGTTTTAAATTAATGTTTTGGACGTGGAAAAAATTCTTCGTTCTGTATTCACTCGGATATATATATATATATATATATATATATATATATATATATATATATATGAAATGATTTGTTTGAACATTATTTTTGATTGATACTCGTATTTGAGTAGATATGTTTATAATCAAAAAGCATTATATATTTATTTCTACCGGCCTGATTATTTACGAAAATGTATGTCAGGTTCGAATTCTGCCGAATGACACACATTTTCGTAATAAAAATTTATCATAAATAATCAGGCTGTTAGAAATAAATATATAATGCTGTTTGATTATAAACAGAATATCTACGTAAATACGAGTATTGATCAAAAATGATGTTCAAAAAAATCATTTCAAATTGTCGATTGTTTATAATCAGTTTCGTTAATCTTCGTTAATTTCCGTAATATATATATATATATATATATATATATATATATATATATATATAAAAGGTGTCATTTACAAAGTCAAGATAGGTTGATATAATTTTCCCTTACAGATGTGCAATTTCCCTTTCCATTTCTTTTCATGGTTTTTCAATTTACCGGGGATTAGCCATCTTATTGATCCGTCAAATATATTGAAATAAAATTCATAATTTCGGAAAATGAACAAAGATTACAAATGAAAATGATTTTAATAAAATTTGAACAGCATGCAGAATAATCTTCCAAGTTTCATCTTAGATCGTAAATTTCTCTCTGTATTTCTCTTCCGAACATTCTAAAAATTTTCAACTAATTAAAAAATTCACTCTAGTTGAAATCAAGAGAAAAGGTGGCTACTTTATTTTTTAAAAATGCAGTTTATTCAGGTATTCATTATTTTTGTACACCGAATTTTGAGAAAGCGTCATTTAGCATAAAAGAAACCACCGTTCTGAAATCGTTTTTCTTGAACCATGGATCCAGCTATGCCTAAAAAATTGAATGTATGCATGAACTATCATCTTAGCGCAACCTGGAACTACCATGGGGCTACCACGCTATCACCTATAATCACATACTAAAGTATCACACCAGCGCCTTGTTGTTGATGTCTTAAAATGTAAGAGAAATTTCCGCCGTAGCCACCACAAACAGAATTTGTCCATTAAAAGATAGGTCTGAAATTTGGTTTTATAATAAATTTAAGCTGTTTGTGCTTGTGTCGTCAGCTTTTCTGAGAAACCAGATGCTGCATTGTGCTCTTGCTTAGTTTTTTGAATTTCAAAAATAATTTTAGTAGATTTCGATTTGTGGGAAAACAGCTGCGTTTGTTTTTCTCTCAGAGCCAATCAAAAGGTTTCCCTCCAAATTCCGACAAGTGAAGTTGAAGCCTACCTGGAGATAATAAAAAAAAAGGAGCCGAGGAGATAATTCGAGGAGTCGACAATCATCTGCTCCTGAATCCAGGTTGCCCCGACCCAGAAAAAATAATTCAGAAGAAATTTGACAGTCACTAGATGAGAATTGACAGGAACACCAGAGTCGCTCTCATATCAAGGAAATGACGTCAGCTAGTGTGGTTGTGCTATTCTTCGTGGTTCCTTAGAATTTTGCTTCAAAAATTTGTGCGAATTCAAAGAAATTTCCTTTTTACATTTTATATGTACTTTTTTCTGATGACGATATGCAACATTGTAATTTTTTAGTGTAAAGGGACATAATTCATTTGCATTGATTATTTGGACATACATGATATTGGCCAGTATTTGGCACACAGTATAGTTAATTTGTGTAAATCTTTCATTATTTTGTGTGTTAACAATAAATTTATCTTTTGTTTTTAAATTCGAATCTTGTCGTCTGTCTTTGTTGAGTGCCCATATAAATTAAATGTTTGTTTGAACTATTTTTAGTGGGGATTTTACGAAATAGAAAATTTATTTAATCTTCAAGTATTATTATTCATATCATTTGGTTTTCCTTGCGAGAATCTTTCTAAAGTACTTTTCATGATTAGTCTCCCTTGATTTGCCAGTTGATGTAAAACGCATCCTTTTGTGCAGTCATAACGTGTTGCTACCCCACTAAAAACTTACATAGCTATCAAAGTAATTATAACGCTTGATAGTGAATGTTGCTATCATTCGACAAACTTTTGGTTCCATACATTGATAAAACAAAATGTTGCTAATATTCTGAGACAAACACACGGAGGTCTGCAGTATTCAAAATTTGAAAAATTTTAAAGACAAAGCTCGGAATCAGATATAGGTCATTTGTAGTGTAGACATAGGAAATAATACTGCGGGAGTAACGGTTTCATAACTCAAAGGATGTTCAGAAAATCTCTTCCAGAAGAGACCTTACTTAAGTTTCCTTACATGTTATAAGTACGTTTGAATTTGTAAGATTCTATATTATACGATAAAAATTCAAATTACTGAATTAGAATTAACTTCTTTAAAGAAAATTAAAATTATATATATATATATATATATATATATATATTCTTTTAATCTTATGATCTCAAGCAAGGTAGGACCGCCACTAGTGGGCATGAAGAAAAGATAAAAGAATGGAATTCATGGAGATAGAAGATGGTAATTGACATTGCATTTAAACTTTTGGGGTTGTAGTTATCAGAAAAGCAAAGCAAGAGTAAGAAGTTACACAAGCATGAAGTATAAGAAAAGAAACTGTTAGAGTAGAAAAGAAGGTTGCCTTTAATTATTTCAATATGAAAAAGGTTGATACGTAGATGCCAGTCTAGTAACAAGTGTAAATTGATGTTTGGTCATCAGTGAAAAAAAGCTTGTCAGAGCAGTTGCCGTCGAAATATTTGTAGAAAAGACAGAGGTAAGCCACATCACGTCGAGGAGAAAGTGACTGAAGTCGAGATGCAAAGTCAAAACCGATTACGCTGCAGATACTTCTTTTGATTTTGTCGAGAATCTTGAAATTTATAGCAGAACCATCCGATCAGATATGACAGCAATATTCAATGCACGGACAAATGGTAGATTTATAAATCTGCAATATAGAGAAAAACTTTCTGGCACAGTGACCCAAACTTCCTAGCAATAGATGCAGTTGTAGATTCGATGTAGTAATTCCATTTCAGTTCGGTTGAGAGAGTGAAGCCAAGGAGGCACAGCGAGTCGCTATCTAGGACTAGCGTCAACCATTCAGATGACTGATAGGAAAGATTATCTGTGGTGATTTAAGGATAGTACTTTCGATTTACAGGTATTAAAATTTACAAGCCATTTCCTACCCCAGCCCATTACAAATTGTGGGCCTTTTTCAAGAGCAGCAGTCAGGTTTACTTTGTCATCCTTGGCAGTTTTGCTATTGAGAGTAAATGGTGGTGTCCTCTGAACAATTACCTACTTGGGAACAAATTGGGAACAAATTTTATCAGGAAAATCGATGATGAAGATAAGAAAAATCGTAGGGCCAAGTTCCTATATCTGGAATCTTGATCGTTCAGAACGACCTTAATTTGACGATTTGATAGGAACGATTAGATTAAATCAAACAATCGGCTAGAAATGCTGTACCCTTGGAGCTTATGAAGAAGACCAGCATGCCAATCCCTGCCAAATGTTTTCAAAATATGAAAGGCAACAGATCAAACTTCGCCGTTTTTATCAAGAATCTGGCATATGTTACATATTCAGTGATAGCCGATAGCCATATCGGCTATCACTGAATATGCCGGTTAAGTATCTCATATCGTGCGATATGAGATGCTTAACTACTTCTGCATTAATAAAGGCATCGAAAACGTTGACAAAAGTGGTAATACGCTACAAGAGCAATAGTTAAAGGGATTCAATGAGTTCTTCGAAACTAAAGAGGAGAACTTCGAATTAGCGGGAAAACAAGAAGTGAGAGGATATGAGAGCTCAGCAGCACATTTCTTTAGAAAAATGGCAAGAAATCCATTATTTCCGCATGACTTGTGAGATTCAAGTTTGGAAATGATGTGCGAGACCAGAGACGGAGTTATGAATATATCACGGTTGGGTCTCTGTTCTAGATGACAAATCAAGTGTGGGTACTCTAATCAAGTCAACTAATAATTTTGAAAAAGGTTGTTAACAAGTGTTTGTTTAAAATTGCGGAATTCTTTGAAGAAAAGAAAAGTTACAAACGCCACCCCCCAAAAAAAAATAAAAATGCAACCTTAAGTTAGTCATCCGAAAAGCCGATAAATATAACACCTATGAAATTTTAAATATATATTCGCTAGATATAAATATATTATTTAATTATAAAAAGAAAAAACGGTATCTTCTCCAATACAAGTATCCATTAAAAGTAATGTTTAAACAAATAAATTAACATTTCGGAGTTAATCGATTTTGTAACAGATTTCATAAATAAATTCACTATATATATATATATATATATATATATATATATATATATATATATATTGTAACTAAGTTGTTGAACTCGTAGGTTTTTTAACCTTTTGTTCATGCATTTATTTTTATAAAGAGTGCTCGATACAAATGTAGAGCGTTATACTGTAATGGTTGTTACAATGTTTTTATAAATTCATAGTATCACTACACAAAAATTTTCGCGTTTTGAAGCCAGCCCATTATGTGGTTGGCTTCATCTTCAGGTGATTTTTTAGAAATGAGAATTATCTAGTTGAAAAACCCGTTTATTTGTGTTAGATTTGTTTTTTTTGGGGGGTGGTTAGAGGGGTTGGTCTGTATTTTGAGTTCTGTTGTCCTTTTTAAGGTTTTAGGGTTAAGTGTTTGTTTATGGCTGAGTTCAGGATAGGTTAATCTATTTATCTTGTGAGGGTTTAGGCTGCTGGCGCCTTGCGTGTTGTTATTTGTTTTAGGGGTTGGTAGGTGTTGTCTTGTTTTAGGGTTGGTTTATTAATTTATGTTATTTTGTATTGGGTGTGTGCTTTTTTTGTTTTATTTTTTTGTTTTTTATCGTGTCGATATTTTTATTTATTTATCTACTATTCTGCTGCAACTGCATTATTTTTTGTTGGTATTGTATAGGGTTTGTTTTCTTTTTCTGTTTATTTATAGGGTTGGTTGGTGTATTTTTTGTGGTTTTGGGGGGGGTTTCGTGGTTGGTTTTTTTTTGTTTACTTAAATTTTAGCGAGAAATATTTGCGATGCTTGCATATTATTAATTTTGCGATATTACTAATGTTTGCGATATTTGCTAATATTTTTCGGTTATATTTAAAAATGAGAAACCTAGATCTCAAATTAATTTATATTAAAATTCTTAAATTCGTGTAGTCTGGGCACCAGGTAAAAAGTCCGTTAGAATTGTTGCCATGAAAAGATTTATAGAAAAGTTAGTGGGAAGTCACGCCAATTTGGTGAGAAAGTCACGGAAATCGAGATGCCAACTGAAGATCGACTGCAATGCCGATCCTTATTTGGATTTTGTCGAGATGAGTAGCCGAACAGATATGGCAACAGCATCTAATGCACGTGCGAATGGTAGATTTATAAATGTGCAAGATGAATTCTAACGAAAAAAACTTTCTGGACCGACACAGTTACCCAAACTTCCTAGCAGTAGACGCAACTATAGATTCAATCTAGTCATCCATTTCAGATCGGTTGAAAAACTGAAGCCAAGGAGGCGCAATGTCTTGCCTTTCAAGAGACTAGCTTCAGCCATACTGATGTCGGGCAGGAAAGTTTCTCTAAGGTTTCTCTAAAGTTTCTCAAGGGCATCATTTTCTTTAAGGAAGCATTCAAATTAGGCCATTTACTGCTCCAGCTTATCACTGGAGATCCGTTTTATCTAGATTTACTTTGTCAGCAGATTTTCAGTTGAAAGGAGTGGTTTCATCTGCATGTATACCAACATTTTCCTGGTTACATTTTACATTTTCCTGGTTACATGAGGTAACCAGGAAAATCTTTATTATAACAGAAACAGTTTATGACCTCGGATATTACCATACTGATGAGACATTGTTCTTTTAATGTCGAGACAAAATGTACAATTTTGTAGTAGTTTGTAGTTTGCACATTCTAATGTAATAATTAATAGTATATATATATATATATATATATATATATATATATATATATATATAGTTGTCAGTCCGTAAACTGTGAGGATAATCCAACAAGATTTCCTTAATATAAAATATTAATAGGTAAATCCATATAGAGAGCTCGATGGGTATTAACTTAAAAATAGTCAACTTTCTAGATATTACATTAAATTTAACCAGCAACACATTCAAACCATACCAAAAAAACAATGAAGCCCTAATCTACATAAACGTCAACTCCAACCACCCACATCAAATAATTAGACAAATACCCACAATCGTAAACACTAGAATCAGCAAACTATCATCAAGTAGCAAAATCTTTAATGAGAATAAAACACCTTACAACACCGCCTTAAAATAAAAGTGGGTTCAAGCAGGAATTGCATTACTTAGAGCCCCCCCCCCAAGTACCAGAACCAAGGAACCTAAAAATAGAAAAAGAAAGGTGATATGGTTTAACCCTCCATTCTGTAAACTATCTAATATTAATATCAGACAATACTTCCTAAAATTAGTTGATAAACACTTTAAACAGAACAACCCACTAAGGAAAATCGGCAATAGAATGACATTAAAAATTAGTTATTCTTGCACCAGCAACGTTAATAACATCATCAATTCCCACAATAATAGTATATTAAAGAAGTTTCATAGCAACGGTAAGACAGAATGTGCAACTCTCTGTAACTGTAGAATAAAAAATAAATGCACGGTAGGAGGCATATGTAAATCAGAAAAAGTAATATACCAAGCCACCATCTATCCTAGCGTAGACATAAACCACAAAAAACATATATAGGAATTTCCGCCGGTCCATGGAAACAACGCCTATATAATCACACCCAATCTTTCTCAAAATCCCACCTAAAATATCAAACCGCCCTCTCGAAATATTTCTGGGAATTAAAAAGCAAAAATCTTTCCCCTAAGATCGAATGGAAGATCATAGGGAAATCCTAAACCCCCAATAGCTTTAGAGGTAGATGCAACTTCTGCTTAGATGAAAAGATTAGAATTATCAAGTTTAGAGAATCTAACCAATTATTAAATCAGAGAAACGATATAATTTACAAATTCCGCCATATAAATAAATTTAAACTATCCGACACATAAAATCCCGGAATCACCACCTTCCGACATCCTTACCAACCCTCCTAAACTGATAGATCATTAGTTGGTAAAATGTACATATCGATTGTAAAGCGGGTAGAACCCACCATTCAATAAATAGAAGGACATACCCATCTAGACTAACGATAACTTTATATTACAATTAGGACATATATATGTGAAAGAAATATCCTACCCCATCTATGAAATGAAAAATACTCAAAATATCGACTTTAACATAAACATTTCCCACTGGAGAAATAAGGCACCCAAATATGAGACGAGATATACCTCTTTAAGATAAAAAAAAAAAACCGGGATCCACTTAAACTTATGCATGACCCTAGAAAACTTGTGAACATTCATATGTATTATGTTTTATGTTTTGTATATCACAATTTTATGTATCATATGTTTATGTATTGTGTATCTTTGAATGCATCAATATACGAAAAATGGGCACCTATAAAGATGTGTACTTAGAAGCAACAAACTCGAGCCTCTTCACCCGTTCAATAGACGTGGGTATAGTGTGAACCGGGCGATAGTTCAGTCTATCTACTCCAATTGAAAAAACAAAAAAATAAACAAAAAGGAAAAGTGAAAAGATTGGAAAAGAGAAAGCCGGAAACCACATCCTAAACAGGGAACAAGGCATGAGCCTCTACACCTGTTCAATAGACGTGGGTGGAGTGTGAACCGGGCGATAGTTCAGTCTGTCTACTCCAATTGAAAAAAAAATAAACAAAAAAGAAAAGTGAACAGATTGGAAAAGAGAAAACGGGAAACCACATTATTTATTTGTAAAATTATGTTTATTATTATCATTTTTATTATGTTCCCTCTTCATTTTAGAAAAAGCTCATTCCGGCAAAAATTTTATGCCAGATGGAGGAATATTGTAAAAGGGTCTGATGAGATGAGTTTTAAACTCATTGAAATAAACTATAGTTTATAACTAATATAACGTGTTGAGTTTTCCTTTATAAACTCTCTCTCTCATATATATATATATATATATATATATATATATATAATATTTAAATTTATATATGATATATATACGCAGTGTATATAATTATATACATGTAGTATGTATAGTATATACATTATATATATCCGTTGTTCATATGTTTGTTTTTTTCTTGCAAACTTGACCAACAACAATAAACACACGGATAAAAATAAATAATATTAGTATTTTCTACAAAAACCAAATGCATAGCAAATCTCGTCATCAAAAATAAAAATTCACATGCAAGAACTAAACTACGGCGAACCAATATTCTTAACGAAGTTACATGTCCTTTGAAGAACCGCATACTTGATCAATCCAATTTCGTAAATAATTATATCGACGAAATTGACGAGAACACTCATGCTGCGTCTCTTAGACGAGAGGTCAGTTTTA
Source organism: Ascarosepion bandense (assembly GCA_037127315.1). NCBI lineage: Eukaryota > Metazoa > Mollusca > Cephalopoda > Sepiida > Sepiidae > Ascarosepion > Ascarosepion bandense. Next base: position 2,195,812 of record JBBBDQ010000789.1, on the reverse strand, counting down.
TCTCATTTAGACAAACACGGACACTTACCAACCCTATCCTTACCATAATTGTTGGCAACACAAATATCACAGCAACATCCACAATCACGTCTATTGAACGGATGAAGAGGCTCATTTCTTTGTTTCCTGTTTAGGATATGGTTTCCGGCTTTCTCTTTTCCAATCTTTTACTCTTTTTTTTTTCAATTGGAGTAGATAGACTAAACTATCGCCCGGTTCACACTCCACCCACGTTTATTGAACGGGTGAAGAGGCTCATCCCTTGTTTCCTGTTTAGGATGTGGTTTCCGGCTTTCTTTCTCTTTTCCAATCTTTTCACTCTTACGTAGCCTCCTGCACATCAGTGGCGTTACCGCCTTGCTCGTGGTGGTATGATTAAAAAAAAGGATAAAAATATTGGAAGCATTATTAAGAAAGAAAGAAAAATCTAACAATCAATGGTATCAAGTACGAATAAGCTATGAACTTGCTTATCGTGTTCGGAAAATAAACCATACAAACTACTCTACAAACATATCTAAGACTGCATACATTCTGTTATTTATAAAATAAATCCATAGTCGATAATGACTAAAAGTATAGCTGAATGCCCTCGGATAAATAAAACACTCGGACAGTTTTTTCTAAAATGTATGTCCCCAAAAGAAAAAACATAAGCTCACATGAAAACTTATACAAAAAGTTAGCCCAAATACTTTTCCATTTTTAATAAAACCTACATAAAATAGAGATTGCTGCACAATTACTATATATATATGTAAACTGTTACATGGTCTCGAATAAGTTGCCTTGTAAGGTGACTTAAAAAAGTCGCTTTATGTATTTTCACTAGGTTTATTTTTAATTTGATGATTTTTTTTACTGTCAATATTATCCAATATCATATTCAGGTGGTTGATAGTTAATACGTATTTAATATGGCTGTCTGTTATGAAATTTTGTCAGTTATGAATATCTTGTGATTAACCCGTTACGATTTTGGGCCTACACATTAAGTACGCGATGTTGATTTCAAAATTACATCATCCAAGGGACGATATCTATAAAAATTGCAATGCAAAGTTTTGAGATTATAGTGTTTTATTCTAAAAATTACAACATTGAAATTTAAAATAGCTACTGATATAGGCATTTTGGTGTTACTACATTCATACTTAATTTCTTTTTCATCGGTTTAAATTTTTTGATAAAGATGGCATTTAAAATACTCGTATAACGCTTTTCTTGCTGTTTTAATCACCACACAAGGAAACTTGTAATATACTTATATATATATATATATATATATATATATATGTGTGTGTGTGTGTGTGTGTGTGTGTGTGTGTGTGTGTGTGTGTGTGTGTGACACCAAATCCGCTGGCCTGAAGTCAATTACGATGAGGTCCGGAACCTGAGTCAGGGTTGATGCTGTCGAATACGGCACCAGTTATGACGACGCTTTCGAGTCGCTAGTCGTGATGGTCACGTCACAGTAGTTGGTCTTCGAGTCGTCTCATACAACGTTGAACTTCCCTGCCCTGCCCACGTTGTGAATTTTGATCTCAGGAAAGACACGTTGAAAACCCGGTAGCCATTTCTCTAATACTTCAAACCAGACCGGACACATGCGTACATTTGTGTTGATAAAATAATATACTGCACAAAAAATAAATAAATAAATCAATAATTTCGAAGACGCCTGGATAAGCTGAAAAAAAAGTCTTTATATCTATAAAAAAAATAATTAGCAACAGAAGCAGAATATACAGTCGTCGAATTTCTATTTTCAGGACAGAGCGAAAGTTTTCGTTTAAGAATAATCAGAGTTTTCAATTTTCCAGATTTTAAAAAAGTTTTTTCAGAGCTCTTTACAGAAGTCCCCGAAAACAGCCGAAGTGGGATCTCTGTGTGACGGTGGTAAATTTGTCTTGTCTTTTTAGCTCGGCAACGAAAAATATTCTTTCAACTAGTTTAACTCTTTTTCAGCTCATTCTGTTTCTATACATCTTCAGCCAGAATTATATCCGAGGCGCATTATTCGACTTTAACTCTTTTAAGTCGGTCGGCGGTAGGCTTTCCTACGTTTCTTTACATTTTCAGCCAGGAGCTCTATGGGAGGCGACCAGTCTTCTTGGTCGTGGTCCCCAGTTGGGAACAATTTTCCCCCAGTCGTTACATCTCGACTGGTCCTAATTCCAACTCTAACTTAACTGAACTACGTTTGGCTCTTTGTACATCTTTTAGTAAGGAGCTCTATGGGAGGCGACCATCACTGGCTCTACGGCTGGCCTCCAAACGGCATGGCTCCCGGTTGGGAACACTTTACTCTCAGTCGTTACATCACGACTGCAACTCCAACTGCACTGAACTCAACTTGGGTCCCGATTTTTATGCTTGTCCCAAATTCTCTTGGGAGGTGCGTGATCGACCCGGGGTTACTATGCAAATCAAATCTTTAACGAATGAGATTACTTCCGCCTCTGCATTTCTAAGTGGAGTTATATCACTCCCTTCGTTCAATTAGTGAGGTAACAATATTTTCTAATGACATCATTTCTTTTCTTCTTCCCGATTACATCATTTTTGTGGGGGTTTTCAAAATTTCAAATCCATTCCCAGAAAATTTTTTAGGTTTTCAAAATTTACAATCCTTTCCCAGCAAATTTGGGAACTAAGAATCTGACCTTACCCTAACCCCATCAAAAGTGTTGACAGTTTTATTTTGACTATCTCTATTTTTCACTTCTACCGGCCGAAAAAACCAAAAGTTTGCTGAGGAGTAATGCATATATCGCAAAAGTGGAAACTGTTTTTAAAATTTTCTTCTCTAGAGAGTTCAGTCGTAATGAGAGCATAATATGTATATATATATATATATATATATATATATATATATATATATATATTGTATGTATACATATATGTATTTGAAGGTAATATAATTAAATTTATCTATTTACAGAGCCAATATTTATTACCTATAAAAATTCAAATGTTCTTAAATCGGATGGCTATTTCGACGGGTAAATTTACAAAAAAAATTTACATCATTAGAAATTCTAGTGACATTTGGATTAGGTTTGATAAATCTAGGAACATACGTAAATAAAAACCTACCCACTACCTAAAAGTTTTAAAAAAATAATCTTATCGACACTTATAAATGAGATAGATATAATTTCGGAAACCGATCGTGATACAGCCAGTTTTGCTAGCGAACTGAATCTTGCTAATAACATAAGAAAAATCTCTACTAAAACCACTTAATTTAATTAAAAGATCACAAACCTAACTTTAATAGTAAACTCCAAACTAGTTTAATTGATCCTTCTAAAATGATTTAGAGTTAATCTTTAGCGAAATTATCAAAACAATAACTGAGAAACTACAGTTTGTTATCCGCCCCAACTTCTGGAAAGATTCTTCCGATACCATTGGTCGCTTTACCAATATTAAAGAAAAAACCAAAATACTTTTCTTGACGTTATAGATTTTCTTTTTCTAAAAATCTCCTAGATTGCTGTATTAACTTCGCTAAAACATGTAGAGATCACCGATAAAGAAATTAAGATTATTGCAGCTGCTAGAAAGTCGATTTTATCCTTTGATCATTCCACCTGGATCAAAGTTCACTATAACAAATGTGATGTCCCTATGGAGGCATATGATTCAGCCAATGTTGCTGAACTAGTAGGTATTTATATCTTAACCACTTAAGTAGAATTGTAGACCCCAAATAAATTGGTTTATTATTTGTACATCACCCCTAACCTAAATGACAATTCCCACAAACATTATCTTAAAGAAAATGATACCCCTAGCTATATTAACGTTAATTCCAAACACTCTAGTACAGCTACAAACCAAATACCTAATATTGTTAATACTATAAATAACCAGTAGTATTTCAACCTTAAGACCGGTGGTCTTTCAACATTGAAAATAAAATGCCATATAATAATGCACTCCAGGAAATCGATTTTAAAGACAAATTGTTATATGCAAAGACCATTGTTAAATCTGAGTCATCTAAAACGAGGAGTACATGTAGAAAAAAAGGAAGGTTATATGGTTTAAACCTTCCCATTTTGTAGATTATCTAACATTAACATTGGTAAATATTTTCATACCAATAATATACCAATAGCTTCTTTTAATAGAAATTCTATTAAAATTAGTTATTCTTGCAAACATAATATAAGCAATATCATTATTTCTAACAATAGACAGATTTTTGAAAAATTAGATAAAATTAATATTAAAATTGGTAAAATGTCTTAATGCAGATTCATCAACGTTTGTCCCGTGGAAGTTAAGTGTAAGTGATCTACCAAGCTAACATCGCCCCGCAAAATAACACAAGGTAATTATCAAGTTCATATTAGAATTTCGGTGGGACGATTTAAACAACCTTACTACTCCCATAAACACTCCTTTTCTAATCACAATCTAAAATTTTAAACTCCCCTTTGCCGGACATTTTGAGAAATGTAAGAGTAGGGACTTCTCACGGTAGTGGATTAGAGATTAATAGATTCTGCCCGCACCCACAATAACATTTACGACAGATGCAATCTATATTTGGTTGAAAAAATGAAAATATTAAGATATCCTAAGCAAAATGGGCTTTTAAATTTACGGAAAGGCTTTATAAAAAATAGCGTCATAAATTTCGATTTAAAATCAAACTTCCTAATAAATAATCTAAAACTAAAATTCTTTAAAATAGATGTTTCATTCCTTCTTATTAGCCGTATAATTAAATTATATTTTGCAATAAATTTCTTCAATCTATTTTTCTTCCAGTGCAATCGTATTAAATTTTAACTTATGTTTAACCAGGTGGTTTTGGTATTAACATTGCTCGTAAAAATTTAATAGTAGCCTTGAATATCAGTAATTTCCTTTGAACTATTTTTTCGTTATTTTTAGGCTTATTGTATCTCTTTTCGTTACTGCTATATACGTAGCAGATCTAACATGTTCTAGTAGAAATAAGTTGACCCTTTTTCTACATCGTCACTATTATTTCTGTTTTTTGCATACCCACAAACAAATAAATTTATTTTCCAACAATATTTTGGTCACGCTGATGAGATGGGTGTCAAATTTACCCGTCGAAATGGCCATCCGATTTAAGAAAATACGAATTTTCGAAATGTAATATATTTTATGCTAAATATATATATATATATATATATATAATGTTTACATATATTTTATACATAATATATGTAAGAAATACACATATATATGTAATGCATATACATGTATGTATATATATATATATATATTATATATCTATTATATTTATATTACATGCATATATATTGAATATATACGTATATATTATATATATATATTATAAAATATATATGTATATACATTTTACCTATATATTATATAATTTAAATATATATAAATGATATATATATATTATATAATATGCATAGATATCATATATATGTATTATATTTACATTTATATTATGTATATATATATATATATTGACACATAATATACATATACGTATATTTTATACATATATAATATATATTATGTCTATATATACATCTATATTATACATATATATAATAAATATGTAATATATACATATATAGATTATTGATACATTTATAATATATATATGTATATTTTATACATATATAACATATATTGTGCATATATATACATACATGTATATTATACAAATATTATACATACATATGTAATATATATATATACATGTATATTATACATATATTATACATACATATGTAATATATATATATATATATATAATATACTTATATATGCATATATAATATACATATATACATGTATAATATATATATATATATAATATCTATTTTACATATACAATATATATACATATATACATATATCATTTATACATAATTTTAATCGTATATATTACATATATATATTTGTGTGTGTGTTTGTGTGTGTTCCAAATATGCTGTAAATGTCTGAGGCTTACCCTACTAATTCTTATCGCATGAGGATTTGTTAACATTTTGAAAATTTGGTAGGTTTGATCTCGTTTCTGTATTGTTTTGTATGTATGCATATATAGGTATGGTTTAATTACTGTTTCTTGTATTTCACTCTGATAGCCGTACTTACATCCCGGTAGTTATCGGGTTTTCAATCTCTAGTTCATAAACTTTCCTCTATGTCCACAGTGTCATATTTAGATTCTTTTTAAATGTTCGATACGCTGCCACTATCAATATTATTATGATGTTTGACTGTTTCCATTTGCCCAAACACCAGAGAAAGATTCAAAATATGATCACCTATTTCTTTATACTTCTCTTCATTTTTTTTCTTTCCTACCAATTGAGTGGTATTGATATTTTTCTGTGTTCAACTAATCTTCTTGCATCTTCTATGGCTGGCATCCCTGAAAGCTTCCTCCAATATTTCTGACACCATTTAATCTGTTTCTTTCACAGACTGGCCTCTTTCTCAATCATTTTTCCTTCAACCCTCCGTCCATCTTGTCCTTTGCGTACTCCGAACACTACGCTTCGGCACTGCTTCATCTATTTCTCCTTTTAGTGCCACCTTCTTTCGTTTATTAATACAAAATTCTTTTTCCATATTTTTTAATTATATTTTGCTTCTTTTTTCTCTATTTGCACCCAGTGTGATAGCCAAATGTCATCCGTCTCCCAACATACTTGCTTCAGTTTCATTGGCCAAAGTCTTTATATCCACACACAACCGACCACTGTCACTGAGGGGCATCCAAGTTTGTCCAAGTCTCTTTGATTGAGCTCTTCATTTGAGAGGTTAGAAAGAGCTGAAAGCGTCAGCTACTTCCGGTGCAAATGATGTGAGATGTGCTTTGTTTGTGCACAATTTCCGACAGTTAAAGACGGCCAAAAGCAAAATTTGGGGTCTGAAGGTGGGGACTGTGTTGAGTCCAAGACTTCGGGCAAATGGCGATACATCAAAGCAAAATACTTCATTTGCCGCCGGATTTTCCTTTCGACGTTTGGAAAAAAGAAAACGAACCTTCATTTCTGACTTTGGCCACTGGAGCGTGGCTTGTTGAACACTCTTCAGCTGCACAGCATTATAGGTTTATTCTGCTTTGCAGTGACACGCACAAACACAGGCTTTTACGTATATGAAAATGCATTCTTTTATATATATATATGTATATATTTAATATGCGTGTGTGTGTGTATGTGCGTGCAGTATGCGTACAAGAACGTGTATATCCGATAAAGTTGTATTGATTATACACTCGTGTATATGCAAACAACAAATTTGCGTGCAGAAGACCACATAAATATACCGGACGAAATATTTATAACATCTACTTTTGCTCAATGTTAGAGAAATCTTAGATTTGTCCTACAAATTTGTTAAGCTCATTACTACTCGTACAATCAGTACGTCGTCTACAAACCCAAAGAAAGTAATTGGCTGTACATGAATTAACGGAAAGAAAAAATTCAACGCATAAATAATTTATTGTTTCCTCTACAGCCACACTGACATTTGGGGAAGAACAAGGTAAGCTTTTTATTCTTTTTATTTTCTTTTGTTGGAAAACATAGATTTAATAAGAATGAAGAATGAATTGTGGTTACAGCCATGCTTGACATAACTTCTCAAGCGAAGCATAATCTTCGAGAAATGATTTCCTTCTGATGTGTTTCAAAAATGTTACCGATTAATATAGCCTGGTCAGTATTTTATTGTACGATACTAAAGTGACTAAATGGAACATCTGACTGACACACTGGAAGAGAAAAATGTTTTCTTTGCCAAGGAATGAGAGGTGATTTTACTGGATATCAACACTTAACTGCGTAGCAAACGTGATGAAGTAAATGATCACTGTTAGTTCTTTTGTTATCCGCCACATTTTCCCAAACTCGTCAACTATTCAATCCGATTGTTCATTTTATGCAAAACCTTATTTCAGGTGAGTAGTTCCAACAATTTCAAATACATAGAAAGTTTCTTTAAATAACTCATAGAATAAAAACCGGAATACTTATTTCATGATGAAAGAGCACGAAAAGCAAGGTTTGCTTTGAAAACAGTTTACAAACGCTCGTTAAGTAATGTGTTTGCTGCTTTCTGTTGTCATCTTTGCCGTCACTACGTCCTTTGAGTGTCAAATCCTTCCATCCTACTTTCGTGCACTAGAAATTTTAATTATCATTCAGATTTGAAATAGAGTAGTTATTGTTTCAATGTTCTGTAAAAGTATCTCGTTACGCATATATTCCGGACTTGATATACTCAAAAATATCTGTAGATTAAATTTTTCTCGTCTGTAGAAAGATTTCCAAGCATTTAATAACAGAGACTAGGAGCTGTATTACATAAAAGTTAAGTATTTTCGCAGTTTACTTATATGTATTTCTCATATAAGGAGTTGTAATGACCTAGACTATTTACATGCCACAAACTATTGAGCTTATCAATGTTACTAAGTTCATAACGTGGTATATATATATATATATATATATATATATATATATATAATTTATAAACATTTACATATATATTTATAATATATATGCATACATATATTACGAAAATTTATAAAAACTTCATATATATGTAGATTTATATATATATATGAATACTTATATATGAGCGTATATATTCAGAGAAACTTATAAATATTCAAAACTATAAAGATTTATATATATATTTATAAATATTTATATGTATATTTTTATATATAGTTATATTTATAAATATTTATGTATATGTATTTATATATATTTATGCATATTTGCTTTTATATATATTTATATAAATATATACATATATATTTAGTTATATTTATAAATTTGTATACATGTAAATGTATATTCAAATATGCATATTTATATATATATATATATATATTTATTTAAATATATATGGAGATATATTTATAAATATGTTTATAGATATGTGTTAATATATATTAATATGTATATATATTTTGGAATATATAAATGTATATTTATATATGTATTTACGAATATATAGAATCATATATTTATATAAATATAATTATATATATATTGATAAATACATGTGTGTATATATATATATATATATTTATATATATTTATAAATATCTATATATTTATATATATATATAGATTATACATATATATATATATATATATATATATATATATTACAAAAATATATAATAAAGAGCTATATATATATTTATATATATGTATTCTTATATATATATATATGTATTTATAAATATATAGAAATAGATGTATTTATCAATATATATCTACATCTATGTTCATATATATATTTGTATATATATATATATTTCTACATATATATGTTTATATATATTTATATATGTTTATATTTGTATATATATTATATATATGTAAATATATGTATTTAAATTTATACATATATTTATATAATAAATATTTATATATATATTTATATCCATATATATATATATATATATATATATATATATATATACATATACATATATATATTATACATATTATATTTCAAACCTTAATAAATTTTATTTATATTTATATACATTTAATTATTTACATATAAATAAACTGATATACATATATATATACTGATATACATATATATTATATAAATAATACAACATAAAGAAAAAATTAATCACAACAAAACCCATATATATATATATATATATATATATATATACATATATAAATTTTTAAATATATATGTATTTATTCATGTATATATATTACTACAGATATATATATATCCGTATATGAATATGTATTTATAAACTTAATAATTCGGAAGATTAGCGAATCATTTAAATTCGACTGTTCGGTATATCTCGCCTATTATATTAATTGAAATGTATATATGTTCATACACACACATGCAAACAGACACACACACACACACACACACACACACACACACATAATTATTATAATTTTATAATAATAACATGGCAACTAAAATTCTTTCACGTGTCGGTGCCAAGCGCTTCTCTCTTTCTATCTCTCTCTCTCTGTATATATATATATATATATATATATATATATATATATATATATATATATATTTAGCGTATCGAGGCAGCCGATAAATTTCTAAACATATGCTGTTTAATATAAGAGGCAATGAATGTTTAATCATGTGCCGTTCTAAACATCGTATTTTGACTTTAATTTCAGTTGAAAATAAAGACAAGAATTCTCCAACATGCTCCTTGTAACCTCTCTGAATTATCCAAAAGTTGGAGAATTCTTGTCTTTATTTTCAATTGAAATTTAAACCAAAATACGATGTTTAGAACGGTTCATGATTAAACATAATAGACATTCATTGTCTCTTATATTTAAAAGTATATGTTTAGAAAAAAAAAAAATATATATATATATATATATCTTTTTTTCTCCCAATTTATTTTAAATTATCACCTAAAGAACAATATTATTCTGAAACATGAAAATGTTTGTGTTATACAGTGGTTTTATAAAGCATTGTAATAAAAAATTACAATAGTTTGTAACCTGACCGAATTGGCTTCAGTCGGCGATTCTACCTCTGAGCTATGGGTGTTCGGCAGAAGAAGACACACTTTTTAGCATATGATGTATCATACGCCAATAGCCAGAGTGCTCTAATTCATTACTGAACAAGCGATGCGTAGGTGCTAGAGTTGCTACTGTTTTTTCTAAGTCATTCTTCCAGATTGCTCAATCATGGTCTGAGAGCGTAAATAGTCATCCGCAGACAGATCTGATTCGCTGTATCACAGCTTATCAGTACGGCTGGACATCCGATTGCTTGTTTTTTTTTGTTTTTGTTTTTTTTAATCGTTTCACCCCGAGCAAGGCGGTAACGCCACTGATGTGCAGGGGGCTACGTAATAGTGAAAAGATCGGAAAAGAGAAAGGCGGAAACCATATCCTAAACAGGGAACAAGAGATGAGCCTCTTAACCTGTTCAATAGACATGGGTGGAGTGTAAACCGGGCGATAGATAGATCTATCTACTCCAATTGAAAAAAAAAAAAACAGGATTGAAATCCGACCGAATTGACGTCAGTCGACGATTCTACCTCTGACCTATGGGTGCACGACAGAAGAGGACACACTTTTTTAGCGTATGATGTACGATATATATATGATGTAACATATATATATACATATATATATATATATATATATTATACGATATTGAACGAATTTGTAGATTAAAACTCACTGTTCAAACATTTACTTATATAAAGAGTACTTGATACAGAGTAGAGCTTGATATTGTAATTTTGTTATTACAATGGTTGATAAAATCATTATATCATTACACAAAAATTTTCATCTTTCTGAACAATGCTGTTCTTCTTCAGGTAATATGTTAATATAAATTATGAAAATGATTTATTTTGAAAATATAAGATGACTTTATGGTTATTTAGAAAATTAATTAATGGCAGTTGTGGAAAATGATTTAGATGTGTCAATATTATTCAATCAAACAATGTGAATTATGTAACTATGGTGTTTGGTGTACTGGCTCGGGAAAGGAAGCAGAATGGGCTGGTGTCTAGATATGTCACTTTTTAACTTTGTCTAGTTAAAATACATAGTGGGACCTTACATTTTTTAAATTGGTAGACAATTTTTAACAGCAGGTTGGATTTTAGTTTTCTTTATTAAAAATTAGATATTTTTCATGAGTAAAGGGGCTGAAATATTTAGGTTAGAATGAGAATTAAATAATTATGGTATACTTAGGTATATTGTAGCACAAAAAACTATTAAGTATTGTGTGCGTCATTTATTTTAGTAAAATAATTTTTATTTATTAAGTTATGTTGGAGTATAAGTTGTAAATGAACCATTGTAATTAATTAAATTTGAAAGAAAATTATGTTGTCTGAGTAAGTTACATAGTGAGACCACACAATACTTAAATAGTTAAGCAATAATTTTTAACAGCAGGGTGGATTTAATTTTTTTTTTTTTTACTGCTTCATCAGAAGGGTGGCTGGAATGTTTAGGTTAGAATAAGGTTTTTAAAAATTTTCTACCCATTTAAAAATCTATGGTCCCACTTATCCAGACAAAATTTTAAAATGACATGACTAGACACCAGGCCATCCTGCTTCCTTTCACGACCCAGATCTTAAAACTCCATAGTTATATAATTCTCATTTTTGATTGAAAATACTGACACACCTAAAGCATTTTCTCCGACTACCACTCCCTAATTTATAAATAACCATGAATTCACCTTATATTTTCAAAGTAAATCATTTTCACCATTTATTTTAACATATCACCTGGAGAAGAACAGTATTGTTCTGAAACATGAAAGTTTTTGTTTAGTGATATAATGCTTTTATAAACCATTGTAAAAACAAAATTACAATATATATATATATATATATATATATATATATATATATATATAGGTTAGTGTGGAGTAGTTTGTCATTTAACTTATTGATGTCATGCTGACTTTGAAGTTTCGCAAAGGCAACATTGCGATGTACCCAATCCTCAGGGCATATTTTTTAGTCTGCTGCTGTGTTCCGTTTTAATTCTTATTTATATGGAGCTTAGTGTAATTTAAAATTTTGGTAAGTGAATAGTTGTACAGATGGTTAACGTTTTTGTTAGCTTTACCGTGCTGACTTCTTAATTGTTGTACTATTTGGAGGTGTTTGGTTTTCTTTTTATTGATTTTTATTTTATGTATAAGAAATTCAGTAGAAATAAATAAAAAGAAAACCAATATATATATATATATATATATATATATATATATATACTGAGTGAATACAGAACGAAGAAAGAATTCTTACAACTTCCAAAACATTAATTTAAAACAGTGCTCGATATACAATATATAGAGCTGTGAATATATATTATAAATTATATTTTAGGACATGTACATAATTTTTCTATATTTATCAACGACAAATATTTTCTATATATATCCACGATAAATGTCTAACGAAATTCTTGATATATATGTTCGATTTTATCCATGGAGAATCCTAGGGATGAAAAAATGTATATCGGAAATACCATGAACGTATTTAAAAAGCGATTTTACAATCACCTCTCATCCTTCAATAACAAAGAAAAACAAAACATGATATCTCTCTCCAAATACTTTTGGAAGTTATAAGACGAAAATAAAACGCATAAAGTTAAATGGAAAATCCTTAAACAAGCAAGAACAGCTAAATCTATAAAGGAACCATGTTTCCTCTGTCTTCAAGAAAAAATTGAGATCCTTAAATATATGAACAGTAACAAGCTTTTAAACCAGAGGCATGAAACCACAGTAAACTGCAAGCACATTAGAGAACTAACATTGCAATCATGCTAAAAGAAATACTATAATAGCCAGAGATAGAACCCTATATATATATATATATATATATATATATATATATATATATATATAAATTCTATAGAAATACCGAATTACTAAATTCTAAAGTAAGTTTTAATATTCATAATTAAATTAGAAATTTTTCTCAAAATAATATTGAGAATTTTATAGAAGTAATCGATTTACTAAATTATAAAGTAAGGTTAATAACCATAATTAGATTAATTATATATACTGTCCTTGATACACACAAAACTTCAACTATTACCTTAAATACAAACACACCTATTACCTATCTACCTATTACCTCAAATACAAACATTCTACTTTCCCTTTACATAAAATTCTGCTTATTACGCACTTATTACCTGCGTTTATCTAGTACCTAAATAACCCTAACATTAAAATTTACTTCTTACATTAAATTTTACCACAAACGAAATTTAATAGAAAAAAATCGGTTTCCAAACTGTGATCTAATTAAAATTTAAAATTTAATTGAAAAAATCGACTTCCTAAATTCAAAATTATAATTAAATATACAAATTTAGATTATTTACAAAAACCCTACTTAAATACAAAAAATATTCTGTGCTAACCTGTTCCGCTAAGAAATCCTAAAGGATATAGTCTAGTCGCAAGATATATATAAATAAAACTTACAATCCCCACACCGAAATTCTAATGGTCAAACAGCAGTACTTGTTCCCTTATCACTAAACCCCCACCACATACACAATTGACTAAATATAAGAATAGAAATTTAAAATTAAAAATTTAATAGAAAAAATGTTTCCTAATTAATAATTAAAAATATAAATTTAATAGAAAAAATATATTCCCTAAATCCAAAGTTAAGATCAAATATCCAAACTTACATTAATTATAAAGACTCTGCTTAAATAAAAATATCCGGCGCCACCTACTACCGGATCTTCTAAGAAATTCAAACGATATAGTCTAGTCACTAGATAATAAAAACTTGCAAGGTTAAATCTGTCTAGAAATCAAAGACTCTCATTAATCAACCACTTTAAAAAAAAACACCCTCTCCAAAAATTCCAACGGTCAGAGACTTATTCACCTATCACTAACCCCCACCAACACCTCTAACAAAACTAAACAAATATAAGGAAAGAGGCTTTCCATTACTTGTCACACCGCCTGATGAGACATTGAAGTTTCAATGTCGAAACAAACGTATCTTTGTCGTGGATATATATAGAAAAATTATGTACATGTTCTAAAATATAATTTATAATATATATATATATATATATATATATATATATATATATATATATATATATTCACTTCAAGCAAGACAGAACCGCACCTTGTGTGCATGGAATGACAATGAGAGATAAAACATGGTAAATCGGGATGAAGAAGAAAGGAAAAGTAATGGATGAGAATCAAGGAAATAAAAGATGGCAATTGACGTTACATTTAAATTTTTGAAACTGGTAGTTTTCAGGTAAATATGTAAATGCAAGGGAGTTCCATAGTCATGAATTGAGAGTAAAGAAACTGTTAGAGTAGATAAGCCGGTTACATTTAACTCTTTCAATGGTAAATGGTTGGACCTTGATGCCATTCTAGTAGCATGCTTAAATTGATGTGGTTCGGGAACTAGCGAAAGAATCTTTTCGGAGCTGTTGTCATCAAAACATTTGTAAAATAAGATAGAGATAAGCCAAATAACATCGATGGGAAAATGACTGAAGGTGGGCTACCAAGCCAGGATCAATTACATTGCAGATCCTTCTTTAGATTTTTTCGAGAGCCTCAGAGTGACTAGCAGGAAAACCTGTCCAGATATGGAAACCGTAGTCAAAGCACGGGTGAATAGTGCATTTATAAATGTACAATATGGATTCTGACCAGAAATTTCTGGCCTGAGACAGTCACCAAAATTCCTAACTGTAGATGCAGCTATAGATTTGATGTAGTCGTTCTACTTCAGATCAGTTGAGAAAATGAAACCAAAGAGGCGCAGTGTGTTTCTCTTTAGAAGACCACGGTCATTTATTCTGCTGGTAAGTAGGAAAGTCTCTATATGGTGTATAAAGGAGAGCTGTTTTTTTTTTGTTTTTTTTTTTTTTGAAGGCATTAAATTTCATGAGCCATTTCTTACCGGACTCTATCACAGACTGGAGTTCCCTCTCAAAAGCAGCAATTAGGTATTCTTTGTCAGTCTTTTCAGATTTCTTATTGAGACGAGAATAAATGGTGGTTTCATCTGCAGAGATGCTAACTTCGGAAATGATATTGATCATTAATAAAGACCAAAAAGCGAGATCCGACAAGATGAATAGAATAAGAACAGGTAAGAAAAAAGTGTCTTTAATCTAACATGACAAGCTTCTTCAGGGATTTTTTTTAAAAACGAATGATTTAATTTTTTTTTTAAATCCTCAGAGACATTATGATGATTGTGATTTTATTTCATTGATGAGATACGTGTCACTTGTAATAAAACAATGGATGGATATGTTAATTGTAGAGAAAAAAAATTATGTCTGTTTATTTTTGTGTGCCAAGTGTAATAAAAACAATAAATGTTTACTTTGAATGTAGGTGTATGTATGCGAAAATAATGCATGTGTCAAGTATAATTAAGCTATAGACGAATTAAGTGTATTTATATGTCGGTAACGTTAGTGTGTGTAAAAGACAAAAAGAAATACATTTCCGTTCAAAATTGAATGTGTGTATTTATGAGCTGGTAAAGTTAGTATGTGTGTGAATGATAAAATATATTTCCATTTAATATTCTAGCGAAATAAGTATTACAAGTATTAAGCGAACTTTTCATGAATAAATTTTTTAAAATAAGTTGTTAACGGTTAGACAAATTCAGTGAAATAACATGTATTAAAATACTAAATATCTACATATGAAAATTGTTACAGTATCATATAATATATAAAAATATTTAAAAAGTAATATACAGGAATATTAAAACAATAAGTAATACATAGAAATATTAATAAGTAATATATAGTTTTAATAATTAATATATAGAAATATTAAAACTTACATATAAAATCATGATAGTAATATATAAAGTATCATATTATATCATGACAACACAACAATGAAGCAATACAGATAAAATACAAAAATATATAATAATATAATATATAATAAATGGAGAAAAATATAATTATATATAATAATAAAAATATAATATTAATAAATATTTCCTATCATTATTTAGGTTTTTCTCTCTATTATTACATATTATTATAATTTATTTATATTATTATCATTAATAGCATTATTATTATTGTTGTTATTATTATTATATTTTAACAGTTTTTCCTACGTGTTCCGTTTCCTACTATGAAACGGAACACGTAGGAAAAACTGTTAAAATATAATAATAATAATAACAACAATAATAATAATGCTATTAATATATATATATAGTTAATTAGTTATTTTTTGGTCATAATTAAATTAGGCTGGTACACAGTTGTACTGTGTTCAATATTGTAGAATTTTTGAATATTTTTCATTTGGAAACGAGTTATTTCGCAACCTAGGTTACAATAACTGATTTTATCGTTTTTCAAACGCTCACGTAACCAGAAGCTTTTATGAACGCGCAATTGTAGCTCCGTGGATGCCTGCCCGGTGGAGGGCAAATGTAAATCCACACAGGTAATTTATGAAGCTCACATTTCACCATCCAACAACAAGAAAAATTACCGGACCTATATTGGTATGCCTGCGGGACCTTTTAAGCAGAGATATTACAATCACAGGTTTTCTTTTTCGAACCCAGGTCAAAAATACCAGTCAGCCCTTTCACGGAGATTCTGGAAAATGAAGAAAGAAGGGCTGGACCCTGTAATTAGCTGGAGACTGATAGGTTCAACCCGAATCCTGAGGAATTTTCGGGATAGGTGCGATCTGTGTCTGCAAGAAAAAAAATATACTAATATGAAATACTAATATTAAAGTCCCCAAACCAGCACCTACTCCTGAATTTTAGTAAGGAATTCATTAGTAAGTGCCGCCATAGAGCGAAATTTGTGAACATTTAAAATTTTAAATTCTAAATTTAGTTTTTAGGAGAGTAAATATAAATTAAATTGTTTTTGATAAATTAATTAAATTTTTAAATCGTAAATTTGAACCCCTCTACCTTCCTCTTCCTGTCTCCTTTAAATATCTACCTTTATTAAATAAGGATATTATACTAACTTAATGCCCGATTTCTTCTGCAAGTATATATATCTTTTTCACAACGTTTATTTTTCATAAATTTTTATAAAGATTTTTTAAATAATTTTTAGAAAATGTTTTAATTTTTATTTTTTAATTAAATTTTTTTAATCTAGATTTAGCATTAATTAGATTAACTTAATTAAATTTAATTAAATCATATATCAGCTTTTTTCCTCTAAATATGTTTTTTCTAAAAGTTTTTTTCTAATACTTTAACCCATTTATAAACTCTAGTTTTGATTGACACGTATCCAGCGTCTCTAAAATATGGAAATTTTTCTTTTTGTTTCTTTTCTTTTTCCTTCTTCTTCTTCTTTCCTTCTTCCCTCCCTCTCTTTCTCTTTTGTTAAACTCACTTCTCAATCAAACACCACTTCCTATTCCATCCGTTAACCCCTTTACCTTTGTAAAGGTAGACAAAGCCAAATTTTCAAATTTTTCACTTACAACTCAATCTAAAAGTAAAATTGTCCAAAATCTAAAAATAGACATTGATTGCTAACATATTTTTTGTGACGTAATTTTTTTTACTTCGGCCGGTGAATTCTTAACCTTCAAATTTTTTATTTCTTTTTTATTTCATTTTGAAATGTAGTAGTTGCCGATGAGATGTGAAATCTCTTTTAGGGATTTCATGTTGAAATGATCATTCAACAGTTTTGAACATCGAAATTTATTTTATTTTATAATTGGCTGTGTAATTTTAATTACATTGAGCGCTCCACTTATATCATTTTTTAATATTATAATTAATATTATAATTAGGATCGGGTCTTTGGGATTTACCTTCCTGCTTTTCCTTTTGGATTAAAGTTATTATATATATATATATATATATATATATATATATATATATATAGTGTATCGAGACAGCAGATAATTTTCTAAATATATACTGTTAAACATAAGAGACAATGAATGAGTCGTTCTAAACATCGTATTTTAGCTTTAATTTCAGGTGAAAATAAAGACAATAATTTTCCAAAATTTGGATATTTTTATGTTGGTTCTAAGCTTTCGGTTCACATGTATAAAAAATAATAGTCATTCATTGTCTCTCATATTTAACAGTATATATATATATATATATATATATATATATATATATATATATATATATATAGTATGTCAGAAAGTATGTATTCCATAAAAATAGAAACTACTGTCCAAATTTTGAAGTGAATTTTTATTTTTACTAGTTAAAAGGAACACACACATAAATTTTATTTTTTTCCACATACATAAATAGCAAACCGATTGTTTTTTATATTTCAAATGTAAATCATTTCATCACCAACATTGCCTGATGACGAGACTATCTCGAAACATAGAAATTTTCGTGTCGCAATGTACTTTTAATTCATAATTATATTTATATTTCTGATTTTTCTCCAGTTTCTGAAAGGATTTTTCTGTTGCTGAGGTGATGTGTTATCCTCCGTGGGGATTTTCATATCGAAATGATCATCCAACATCATTTAATTAATCCTTTTTTAATATATATATATATATATATATATATATATATATATTATTTATATTTATATATATATATATTGTTTATATTTATATATATATATATATATTTTTATATATATATATATATATATATATATATATATATATATATATATATATATATATATATATATATATATATATATATATATATATATATATATATATATGTTTATATATAAATATATATTTTATATTTTTATCCGCAGACAGTTCTGTTTTGCTGTATCACTGCTCATCAGTACGGTTAGACAGCTGACTGCTTCCAGCCGGAATTGAAACCCAATCGATTTGACATCAGTTGGAGATTCTACCTCCAAGCTATCGGCGAAGAAGAAAGCCAAAATTTAGCGTGCTATATTCACAATTTAAACAAACGACAGTAGCCAAGAGTATTCAAGGCATTGCTGAAGAATGATGTGTAAATAGCGGTGAGTAGCTACTGTTTTTAAAGTTTACCATTTTCCAAAGTGCTCAATCGACGGGCGAGAGCGTAGTCTATATATATATATATATATATATATATATATATATATATATATATATATAAAATTAAGGCAGACACGTTATTTCATTGTGAATCGGAAGTATGGGCCTATTTCAGGCGAACCATCAACAGCTTCCGTCTTTATTGTACAGAAGGTTTTACACGAATTCTTCTTAATTTTTTTCTTTATATATATATATATATATATATATATATATATATAATCATTTGTAAAATAAAGACGGAAGCTGATGGTGGTTCGCCTGAAAAATAGGCCTATACTTCCGCTTCACCATGAAATAACGTGTCTGTCTTAATTTTTCTTATGTTTGCTCTATAAGTATTTTTATGCATATATGTTTAGAGCATTCTTAGAGAGTTATCCTATCACTGTATATACAGGATACTTCTTTGGATTCTTCTATACCCACACTGCATGCTGATATATATATATATATATATATATATATATACACACACAAATATTTGTATATGCATGTTTATAACGTAAATTCCTAATGTCTATATATATATATATATATTATACATAGTGGGTCGGGTTTCAATCCTGGGTAAAAGCAATCAAATGTCTAACCGTACTGATGAGCTGTGATACAGCGAAACAGATCTGTCTGCGGATGACTATTATATATATATATATATATATATATATATATATATATATATATATTTCGTGCTGATTTAAAATTTTATTATTAAGTTTTAAATCAGCATGTAAACCAAAATAACAATAGTTATTCCAATGCTGAAAATAATACAAATTTATATAATTGTGAAATCTTAACAATTGCTCACTGGAAAATAGATGTTTAACAAATTCTATAGTTTACCAATGTATTATTATTTCATCTAAAGAAAACCCAGCTTTTAAAAAAAAGTTTGCACTGGTATTTTCTAAGAACACTTTTAAATAGAGATGGTATAAGCATTTAGCTTCCCTTTAGGAATAACGCATACCGAAACCAAACATCCCTTTCTGTGTATTTTTGGCAGTGAAAGGAAACAAATAAAACCCTCTGTCCTCGAATGAAAAGCTGTATATTATAAAGTTTCTTTAAAATAAAGTACTACTAAACCATAGAAATGAATTGACAGTATTATGTAAACACATTAAATATTTCATTTTAAAATTTTATTAATTATAATGTTCATTTATAATTTATGCTCTAATATTACATAACAATTTTTATTATAAATTATTGACAATACGCCTTTGTTTTTCATAACTCCAATATAGCTTAGTATAGCATAATTATTTAATTTAAACTTTAACTTAAACATATTTAGCCCCTTTAACAAATACAGTAGTGTATAAATTTAATTATTCTAAAAACCCAAAACCTGATTTGTTGTCCAAAACCACCGTCTACACATGTGCATAATATCTGTTCATAATATGTATCTTCCTCAGACAGATAAAGTGTCATTTTATCATGACATATTTAAACAATTCATCTTCATACGCCTTAAATGTTCAACTTTATAGTTCAACCAAATTCTCACTTCCAATTGAATAATACAGACACACCCACAATCATATTGTTTAACTTCCTCTAATCACCGCTTCTTAACTTTCTAAATAACCATGAATTTATTTTATACTTTTCAAAATAAATCGTTTTCACGATTTATTTAAAATATCACCTGAAAAAGAACAATAGTGTTCTGACATTTTTAGTGATATAATGCTTTTATAAACCATTGTAATATCAAAATTACAATATATTTTATATGCATATATAAGGCTGAGCGCTGTTATACTTGATAGTGAATCAGTAACAATTATAAGCTGCTCCTCAGTTCAATTTTTGATGAAGTTAAATGTCATTTATCACTTATAATTCAGCAGTGTAAATGGAAGCATTTATCGGGTAGTGAGGTTTGTTTATGGGTCTGATCTGTTGTAGCTGCTGTTCCGATTATGTTCAAGATTTTTTACCCGACTGTGTATATGGCTTTATAGCCAGAGTAACTTTCTCTGAATTATTTACTTTAGCACATAATGTTATGGTGTCCGATCCTTATTAGGTACCCTATACTTTCAGCCTTGTGCCACATCTATGCTACGCTTAGAAAACCGCCATATTTATTTTTGCTGTGTAAATATTAGATCTATATTTGGATGGGAGAACATCCATGATGGAGTGCTGGTTAACTTCAGTGGAATTCTGTTTTCGGCGTCTTCTTATCCCTTTGTTGGGGATTCTTTGACACGGAGATTAAAAGAAGGTATAGCTGTTGGTTCGCTAGTATAAAAGTGCGTATATTGTGATTGGTAAGTTTTTTGATATACTGGATTTGGGGGTCCTTTTTAATATAAGTGCGTATTGTAATGATAGCTTTTTCTAACTGGAGTGGGGAGTCTTTGACTTTTTGTGTAGGCGAAGTAAGCAATACTCCCAAACAAAGTCTTAATGCTTGGTTTTTGATAGATTGTAATGTCGTTATGCATGACTTACGGGTTGACAACATAGCCTTAATCCAGTTTTGATTTGATGATTGCTGTGTATAGACGGAACTAATGCAAAATTCTTCTTAGGATAAGAAAAAAAATCATTTAAAATTATTTTAATACATTTTTCTTTTATAAAAATTATTTGTCGTAAACTATGTAAGTATCACGTGGGTTAGCATCTCCCGTCCTTCCAATAAATTGTCAATTGGTGATTTCACAGCTGTACTTGTATTTTACTTTCCTGTCCCTTTTTTTCGTTTTAATTTTCTTTTTCTGTTGTAATCGTTGTTGTTTTTAGTTTTCTTTTTTTATCGAGTGCGATTGTTTGAAACTTTTATTATATTTGTTGTAGAATGGCCCTTATTCTAGCTGACGTGTGTCGACGAACAACACCAGGAATTTCAGCGATGCCCCTGGGTGTCATAACTGTGATTAGAATGAATGGCACCAGAGCATGAGATTTTTTATCAGCTGCTCCCAAAGCTCAGATTTCTCAGGTAGAGTCTCCAGAGCTTAAAAAATCATCCCAAAATTGTTCAAGAAGAGCCCCCGTTTAACTTTTCTTTCCCCACGGTATTCGGTGGTATTGTCACCAATAGACGGATTAACGTCCGAGCTGGGCACTGGTATCCGAGGACAATCCATCAGGGTCCTGTTTGTCGCAGATTTCCGTCCATTCTTTTTTTTAAGCTAGCATCTTTCGTGTCCATTCGACTTGTATGACATTGCTAGCCATGCAAGGATGGTAGTGTGGACGACAGCAATGGAGGGAATCTTACGATACAAATGTTATTCTCATCAGGATCTGGCTGAATTCTTTGTGCATCAGCTCAAGAGGAAGATCAGAACTGATAGAGAGCGTTTTCTTTCAACAGATTTCAATGAATTGTGAGTAAAAGTGGCGAACCTGGTTCGCATGGTTTTCTTCTTCTAGTGAATTTTTTTATGCAACGTGGCGGTTTTCTGTTGTTTCCCCAAGTTAAACTAGACTTCTTTTTGCCTAGTTAATGAGGGTCATTTCTGTTCCTGGTATTCTCTTTTGCTAGCTTATGTCATGATTCCCAGCATCTCAAGTTTGTTTTTTTATTCCCTTTTATCTTGACCGGATCAGAATTTGATTTTCCCACACCACAATTTTTGTATTTCCCCCACCTTGAAAAACTTGTGATGCGATGTTGTGCCGAGGAAGGGTTTTCAGCGTCAGCACCGGAAAGTTATTTTCGAATATGGCAGCCATCTTCCAGAATTAGTTATGAGAAATACAGGAACGTGCTATGAACGTGAGTGAGTGGCATGATTTTGCATATTGGCAGAATAGACAGCTACTCTTAGTTTTTCTGCAGCTCCCCTCCGACGGTGAATATGCGGTATTGTTGTGTATGTGATGTATGTCGGATGAATGAAGATAAATTGATTCTTGAACCGATTGTGTAAATTGTCGTGAATCGGATTAGCTAGGATTATACTAAACCTAGCTAATCCGGGTCAACCAACCAATCTTTCGGTCATGTACCAAAATTGTATTTTTATACAATAAATATTCAGTTTGTGAGTGAGGCTTTGATTCACTTCAAGTCTGTCTTCAGTTAGTATGATTTACAACACCCTCAACTAGTCTAATGGCTGAATCTGATTCGAATATAGCCTAGACATCTATCTTTGTTCACCCACTTCATTGAAAAGAAATGGTGTAATTTTTACGAACTCTGCCGAGGATTACAAGAAAAAATTCCTAACAATGTTAGTCCCCTGATAAGCTACAGCATTCGAGGTTATCGAGACTTATTCAGATTACGACACCACACTAACTACGTTGAACACCATTTTTCTTAAAACGATAATCGAAATTTTTGTAAGACATTTATTTTCTCAAAAAAACAAAAAACAAAAAAAAACGGGAATTTAACTAAAATTTGGATGACAGGGGACTCGAAAAGCTAAGACGGGATCGCAATTTAAAAGACCGCACAGCCACACTCTTCGTGATGAAGCTATACGAGACGCGTTTTTTAATGGAATTGCTTCTACAGAAATTCGTCAAAGACTGCTGGAAAATAAAACAAATCTTTGATTTATAGACAGCTTACAATCAATCCTGGATTTAACATAGAAAAATAACAAAGCTTATGTTGCCCCTATTTTCTCTCCGGCTGTTGTAGTTTGTGAGAGTCACCCTTCTTCCAAAGACGGTAAAATTAATATCTTAAATCCATGTGAAACCAAAATGGTAGCTGATAATATAATTTTTGATATTACTAAGAAGAAAGACTGTTTCTTTTGTGGGTCTGTGCCGTACCATACGAGAAATAATTGTCTAGTTCGGGTAGTTATATGTAACAAGTGTTCTAAAAAAGGAGACTTAAACTGCTACAGTGTCCTCTAATAACAAAGTCAAACGGAACTGCCGGATAGACTCTCACTTGCTGCGACGATTATAAAAGGAAAATGTTTAACACCTTACTTGAATCTTTTGCTTCCATAGGAAGCTTTATTAGGGAAAAATACAGTTTATTCTTTAAAATTAAAATATATTTTTCCTCAAAACACCGAAAATCTAAAGGAGTCAATATTGAGGGTTTGTCGTTGTTAATTTCAAAATTAATGATAGAATATATTCGGCCATTCACCTGAGTATTATGAAAGACTTGTGCTGCGATGTGGTGCTGAGGAGGGTTTTCAGCGTCAGCACCGGAAAGTTATTCCCAAGTATGGCAGCTATCTTCCAAAACAAGTTAAGAGAAATACAGGAACGGGCTAGGCTTTAGAGGCTACAGATATGGAAGAACCCACATTGTTCCCAAATATTTAATCTATATTCAAACCGATAGCTATGTAATCTAGACTCTTTAGTCAAGAAGACCAGAAATTTATCGATATGGAAATAGATTTCGCCATGGCCTGACTTCGTCGTCTTTAAAGACGAAACAAGAAGGTACAGGAAGAGATTGTTTGGATTATTCACAAACAATAAATATATACACTGAGTTCAGTGTATATATTTATTGTTTGTGAATAATCCAAACAAATGATGCATAACTGTTGCCAAAGATTGATGATCTAGTTCCAAAACTTACCAAATATAAGTACTTTTTAACCTTTTGACTTAAGTGCCTATCACTAATTTAAAATAAAATAATCCGACAAAAAGTACATCGCTTTCGAGGCCAGTGGTCAACTTCATCAGATTTTGAGTAACATTGCCTTTCAATGAACAAGATCCATAAAAAAAAACTAAGCAAAAGAGTTTTTGTTTATATCGTCTTTTAATATATATAAGTCTCTATCTTCTAAGACTAAAAACTGTCGTAAATTGTTTTAATATCACGTGAGTTAGTGTTCTCTCTCCCTCTTTCTTACAAATAGTCACATGGTCAGTGATCCAAAATTGAAAGTCACGTTTCAGATGTAATTTCACATTTTTAAACCGGTGAAGTTTCATGAAGAACGTTTGCAACTCAATCCTTTACATTAGGAACACCCACTAAATCGCTGAGAAATCAGCATATTATGAAGAAAAAACGTCCTAAACTTAATAAAAATGAACTGTTTCCATCAAATTGTTATTATTAAGAGAACAGATCAAAGTATCTTTTAATTATTTTTAAAATTTTTTAATCCTTTCTTACACGTTCGAAATTTTGGCAAAAGTCTTGTTTTGATTTTCGTTAGCGGGGAGCTAAATCGTTACGAGAGTTTACAATGATAAACGTAATATTACATTACTCGCATTTTTTTCGGTGAAAAAACACATTAATTTGAAAATTCTTGCAAAAATCAAATAATTGCCAGATTTTAATGAAACTTTCAGGACATATTCACAAATGAATGAAATTATTTTAAAATTATTATTAAAAAACATTGGTAAAAATTATTTATATTTATTACCACGTAATTTTATGAAATTTTAATGAATTAAATTCTGTAGGCAAAAATGGTTTAATTAGTTAAACGCAGGAATCATTGGTGGAATGTAAATGGTGTATTTTTTAAAACCATTTAGCTTCCTTTACCGAAAACCTGCTCTGAATAGTAAAAAAATGCAATAAAACTATGCCATTATTTAATTAGCTAAGCTTTTAATTGCTTTAATAAATAACAAAAATGTCAGACGTTATAGTCGGAAGAAAAAAATTGAATAATAATGAAATTTTGAAAGAATTGTTTTCATTTAATTATGATAATTTATAAAGTTTTAAAATGTTTTTAAAATATCTTGTAGGTTGGTAGGTTATAAAGTGAAGACTATATTTGCTAATCGAAAATTGAAAAATTTAATACAAATCATTTAGACATTGTATGTTTTAAATAATTTTCATTCTTTTTTTTTTGTGTATTTGAAATTATTTTTGTATGGTAATTTTTATGTAAACATTAAAAGGTCATGTGTTTCAGGGTTTTTCCCTCTTACCTGAAAAGACTTCTACGATTATGTCACTTGTGATTGCTATACATTTATCGCTCATCTGGCGAGCTGCCAACACATTTCAAATATAGCGGACAAGTAAAAAAGTTCAGCTCTGTGATTAAAAAATAGTTAAATCCTAAATTTCATGCTTTAAATAATAATACTTGTGTAAATCAGATTAATTTAACATTAAAATTGTTAATTTTTTAAAAATAATGTGTCACAAAGGCATATTTAATTTTTGCAAGATTTTTAAAACCGTGATTGAACTTTTGTTTACAAATATATCAGTCGCTCAAAAAAAAATGGCCGAATAATTGAAAGTTTTTTAAAAATCTCAAAATTTTAGATTTCAATCAATATAATTTCTGTTTGAAATTACACCAGATTATTTTACTTACTGGAAATAAATTTAATTTAGCTTAGGATTAAAACTAAAAACAAATTTCAAGTAAACGTTCTTTTGTTTTTTTTTTAAATACTATTTAAAAGTTTCTTATCGAAAATGAGTGGAGTTACTTTAGATTAGGCCTACAAATAACATTTTGCAGCATAAATACTTTTTATGAAGTTGTTTTCATTTATTTTTCCCTTATTCTTTTTGTTTGAAGCGAATTTTTGAATTTGTACCTTTTCTGTCTTTATTTCAGTTTTCTCCTCGGCTTTGGCAAACCTACCCCACACGTCTTCTGGTCAGACATTTTCTTTTAGTTTTCCATTCTCGGCTTTTCACATTTATTTTGTTATTTCTCTGGGTTAACTACTAGTTTTTCAGGCATTTTTTCTCCTACTCGTTTGAGCGAATCTTATTTTTTTAATGTTTTTGTCTGTCAGCAAACTTTATTTAAAATCGTTTTATTTCTATGTTAGTTTTTGCAAGTTTACACCAAACCTTTTAATGTAAATTAGCTTAGCTTTCTTGTTTTTTTTTTTGTTTTTTTTTTCGTATTAAGTCGAACTTCTGTTTTGTTACCCGATTTTAAACAGTTTTCCTTTATATAGTGTAATTTTTTTTTTTTTTTTTTTTTGCTGCTTGATTTTCGGTGTCCTCATGCAGACGAGCAACCCTAATCGATTTTTTAAAATTTATCTGATTGGTTAGCGTGAATGATTGCTCGTGACCTTGAGTATCTTGGAGTGAACATATATGTACCGGAGTCCGGTTTTCAACTCGCGACCGTGACTACCTTATGTCTAGGGGTTTCACCTCTATTCAGCATGTCTTCATAGACGCTCGAGAGGTGTTTCCTACCAGGTGAGCAAGTGAATGGGGTGTGTGCACTTTTCTTCGCAGATCCGGCGCGCAGGATTTACGTGCTGGACATTACTATACAGGAGAAGGCTCTTCGTTTCATTAGAGTGTATGCACCAAATGTCAATGCTTAGGTGGCCTGACTTGTTTCGGCCGTTTTGATAGCATTTCGTCCTGTAGTTTTAGTGGGAGGATCCGATATAGATCGTATATGACAAAGATCAGCCACTAACAACCCGGATGTGAAGCTATTCCGAACTTTATCGACGGGTTTGATTTTGTCGATAAGTATCGTAATTACCACCCCTGCAAGAAAGTGTGACCTGATAGGGAAGTGTGTTCTACTTACCTCGATCTGAACATGGTTAAGAGAGTCAATGTGGGGCTCTTAGGTTTTCTAAGTATTCATACTAAAGTTTACTCGGATCATAGGCTCGTCTGGGTTAGAGTAAACGTAGATAAGCCTCATGTTAGGATGGTTCGTTACTGGGAGTTGAACGCATGCTTGTTTGGTCGGAAGCATTTCCATGAACAGCTGCTACTAATGCTACAGCAGGAATTGAGAATATGTGATGAAATAAATTAAAATCCAAAATTAGATAGTTTTCCGACTCAATCTAGTTAGATTAGCAGTGCAAACGGTATGTGAGAAAAAGTTGATTGGGCGATTAAATACCATGATAGTGGGAAAATAGCCTTAGCTGATCTCCTGAGGCGACAAATGTAGCCGCTGAATTGCAGGCAGAGTAACTTAGAAATGCCCCCAATCGACATAATGTGTGCCTCGCATTGCCAGATAAGCGGAGCGTGGCAACAACAGCAGGCATAAGCGAGGTAATCTATAAGTACTATGATGCTCTGTTCACCAAGGAACCCCTATTTGGCCGACTTTCTCTACCTTGGCGCGACTAGATGCGAGAGTCCCAGTAGAGTCGGAAATCTGGGAAGCGCTGAAGCTGGTTGGTTTACTTCACCTTGAGGCAGTCGCCCGTTCTTGTTCTCTTGCTGGAATGATTTACAATAACTGTATGAAGAAGGGTTCTTTAACGCTTCACCAGGGATGTGGTCAAGTTACTACGAAAGAACTAAAGCGGTGGAGGTAGGACAGGCAACTGTTAAATACAGAGTTGAAGATTTTAGCCAAGATATTAGCCAGCCGTTTGCAGGCTGTCTTCTATAGTCTAACTGGATTCGAACAGACTTGTGCTGTAAAGGGCAGAACTATTCAGGATAACCTTCATATGGTACGCTTGATCATGGAGCAAGTCAACGGTGAAGCCACGTTGATCAATTTAGATCAGTTCAAGGCATCCAATAGAGTTTACCATCAGTTTCTGAAGACTGTCCTTTCCACCGCCAGTTTCGGGCCACATCTGGATCCGGCTTCTGTATGCACCCCCATGATGAGCTGGTAGAAGGGAATGGAGTTTAGATCGGAGCTCTCAAATTGTCTCACCCCATACGTCAAAATTGTCCGCTCACTTGGCTGGAGAATAAAAGAACCCTCTGGGTGGGAAAGAGAGTCTGTTCGGTGGACTTGGAAAAAATCTTCAAACTGCGTTCGCGGCCATGGATCACGCCTTCTTTCGTTGCAGACTCGTTGTGCAGGTTTATTAAAAATAGCATTTATTTTCAATATTTCCCTTTACTCCATGACTCACAGATTCGTGCATAAACAGCGTGATTTTCACCAAAATTCGTACATTTAATCATATTGAAGTTCACATTGAACTTATGAAAGATCTAACTCTTACCACTACTTTTTGCAAACTTTCTCCCCTATACATATATCTTCCTGATTCCCGTACTTTTGACATTTAAAATGTTTTAAAAATTTAGGAATATGGGATTGTACTGTTTTCCATCTTTGTTTATAGTCATTCTCTGACAGCTTTATTCATTAAATTCATGTTTTTTAATTTCATCAATGGAGAAGAAGGACAGTTCCTTAATTTTCACTACTTCCTAGGATGAGTTTAATGTTCGACGTTGATATGTTTTCATATAAATTTTCATTTCAGTAGTATATCAATATTTTTTTAACTTCTATCAGTAAGGTGCCATCTTTTACTTTTGTAACATGTTGGGGGGGTCAGGTTTTGAGGATATGCTCTTTTTCTTAATTTGTTATTTGACATTATATATATATATATAATGTCAAATAAATTAACCATGAAAATGCATACTGAATTTAATTTTGACAATGAAATTGAAAAAAAATTCTTTCAAAAATTCCTAAATCTTTAATCAAAAGGAACAAATTTCAATATTGATAGAAAAAAAAGCATATCCTCAAAATCTAACCCCGAATATGTTACAAAAGTAAAAAATGGCACCTTACTGATAGAAGTTAAAAAAATCATTGATATACTACTGAAATGAAAATTTATATAAAAACACACACATATATATATATATATATATATATATATATATATATATATATATGAGAGTTTGATCTCCCGGAGTGGATAACCGTGTTGATATTATGTACTTTCAATCCAATTGGTTCTTTACCACCACCTTCTAATACGTGAATAATTCTTGTTGATCATGATAAATTAATTGATAAAACTATGAGTGAGTAATCGCAACAGTTGTGTATGTATTAGTGTTTGACGGGATAAACGCGGTCGGGCATCTTGGACGTTCTATCTAGCCCAAGTAAGGACCAAAATAGTGTTGTAATATGCATGGACGTATAGACATCTGCCTGATGTGCTACTCAGCCATCAGGATCCCTCTTTTATAAATTACAGGTCGCCACCCACGGCCAACAGGTGGCTCTTTTGTGGGAGAGTCTTACCCATACGCAGGTGATGACGTTAGACATGACATTTTTAATAGAATTACTGGCGTAGATTTTACAGGTATCTGATTGTCGGTTGGAATGAAAATTGCTGTGGTTGTAAGTTACCAAGTAGTAGTGATAAGCCGACAGTGTAATTATCGAGACAGGATGCAGTAAGAGAGGCATGTAATCGAGTAGCGAGGGTAGTAGTTGCGGTTCGGTTACTAAGGAAGATACTGCATGCGGATTCTTTACCGAAATTAGCTTAACAAATAAATAAATTAAAAATAAATTAAATAAAAACTTATTAAATTCTGTGTTTAATCATCAAATTTTTCATATAATATGGAATATTTCTTTGCTGATTTATTAAAAAAGAAAAGTATCTGAAGGTGTGGAGCGATAGAAAATTAATAAAATCTGTGCTATTCACTTGCTCACCTCAAAACCATATATTTCATGCATTAGAATTTGCATTATGACATTTAAACTGAATGTTTAAAATCTTTTCAATCAATAAAATCAACATCAATAAAGTTGCTTGCAATTTAATGTAAATTCAAGAACGAATAATGTTAAACATGACATAAATCCATGATGACTTGATGTCAAAAATGACAAAATGTTGAGTTCTTGAATTTTTGATTCCTCATAAAATCTGCAGATTAATCATCCTTCATATCACCATTTATTGCTTTGATTTTTAAATTGCATCTTTGGGGTTGCAATGCGCCAATGTTTACAGGAAGTGCAAAAGTATAATAGCGCTGTAAAATCAGTGGGAAGTGATTTCGAGTAAATGCTTCAGAAGTGTGTAATAGTTATGAATATCATATCAAGTTACATATCATTTAATGATAATGTATGTAGAAGATTAATTATCTGTTATATAAAAAGAAAAAACAAAGATTTAATTTTATAGTCAATATTACTAGCCACGAAACACCTATTAATAAAACCAATTTAATTCAGTAATTTTCTTTGAATAACGTGAGACTGTAACTTCAAATTTTAGGAACTTATTTATATGTGTGTGTGTGTGTGTGTGTGTGTGTGTGTGTGTGTGTGTGTGTTTGTGTGTGTGTTAACATTATCAGGCTTTCATATCGACAGGCAGGTCATTTATTAGATAGTAGTACTATAATAGCTCTTTTTAAGTCACATGAAATACAAGATCCCCACACCCTTACCAATGAATGTTAGACAGATACTTGAAATCAACGCCGATATATATATATATATATATATATATATAAATTTTAATTCATAACGCTCTTCAAACGCCAACATGGAAAATATATTAAAGTTTCATAACTATAACAAATTAATATTTTCTTAAACAGTGAAATTAAAGCCGGTTTTACTGTAAAAAGAAAAAAGTAGGAATACCAAGTAAAATAACGTTTATAGTAATGAGAAATCGTTTATCTATCTAATGCTTAGCTAGGCTTATATAGTTGACTATTGAATTCAATACTCACAGAGTTCGTAAAATTCAATCAATAAAAAATATATCTATTCAGACTATTTATAGCTATTTGACTTTACACACATATATACTCATTTTTTTTATTTTGGTTTGAGTAATTTTTTTAAACAGATTTAAATAAAATATGTATTTGACTTATACATCAAAATTTATCACTTAAATGAAATCTCTGCATGTTTAGAAAATCTAGGAAAAAGTATTCGATTAAAACATACTAAATAAACTCAGCATATCAAATTATTTTCTAACGTGAATGGAAATTTCAAATAAAATACCTTGAAATTCCCGCGTTAGAAAATAGTGCTGAATATTTTCTGGCGTTTTTTTAAAGATTCCCATATCATCAGTTGAGAGGACGACAGTACTGTTGAGTGGTCGAAATAATTGCCTATTAACAATTGATGCCAGAAATGTATGAGCATTTGTCAAAATTAGAATTTCGAATGTGAATTTTCAAGAATGATAATTTTCCCACTTCCACGAATGCTAGATCACACAATTTACCCATTTCTTTCGTACTAAACCCAGCTTAGTAAATATCAAGATGCAATTTGCAAAAAGTTATTAGTGTGTGCGCACGCGCGCGTGTTTTACAACTTTGCTTTTTCCTTGTTCTGTTCTGTTTTAAAAACAACTTAACTCGACCTATACACAAGTCATAACAGACATGAAATTACTGGCTGCAAATCATGAGTCGACCTGTATAGAATATGGATCTGTGTCTAAGTAAGTCTGGTATATGTCCAATAAAAAATAACCATGAAAACAATAATTGATACGCCTATCAACATGACATATGTGGGAGAAACTGTAGTGATTGAAAGACGCATTTGTTCTGATCAAGTTTTCATGAAATACTAAAATCTTCTTTTTTCAGTTTGTTAGTTTTTGTGATTTTCCTGCTTATTTTTTCTTTCTTTTTCTCATCTTGCAGGCTTCTTTTTTTTTTTTTTAGCATATTCTCTTCAATTTATTTTGTCAGTTGAACTTGTCTTTTCGACCTTCATTCCTATCTTTTTTTTTCTTTGTCTCAAATTATTTTTCTTTTCATATATCTCTTCATTTCTCTTTGACCGTTTAGTTTCTTCCTGTCGCTTTGCTACTTTTATTTCTGTCTTTCTTCATTTCTTTGTCCATCTGGTTTCTGTCTTTTTTCTACCTTAATTCCTGTCCATCTTTTTTCTTTCTCTTTTCCTAATTCTCATTGTTTAATTTACTGCTTTATTTATTTGCGTCTTCATTCATTGCCCTTTCCTTCATTTTATGTATTTATTCTCAAATTCTTCGTCTGAAACTTTTCCGGATTTTGTTTTTCTGATTTCATTATTTTTGTTTCTTTCCATCAATTTGCCTGTTATGATTCCTTATTCGATTATCAAACTGCCTATTTTTTTCGTTGAACCGCCTTGAAGTTCAGTTAACTGCTTTGTCACAGGAAAACGGAACTATGAAAGAGGAAAGGCCATCTTCGATCAAATGAAAGAGACGCGAAAAGAAAAAGCGATACTCAAAGGAAACAACAAAAAAGTCCTAATGATTTCAACTCAGCATCCCCAAACACCTTTGCTGGCAATGGCGGTCGGCGCCACGCGATGCAGAAAAGGATGATAATGTCTCTCTTGGATTGCAACTACAGTCGGCACATTTAATATTGGTTAAGAAGGTTGCTGTAAAATGTCTATAAAAGGCGCCCATGTTTAGAAAGTGGCCCGAACAACGCATTTCATTGAATTGCAATTGTGGTGACGTGACAGGCATGAAACGCTCCCGTCGTCTCGCTTTTAGACTTGGCACCGTTTCCCGTTTTTCCACTTTGTATTATTTTATGTCGCTATAAATCGAAAAATGACTTCGCTTTCTCTGTCCGCTTTTCCTTTCTTCACATCTTATTCAAATCGATCTTTTCTCCTAACTTTTGCATTCATTTACGTTCTTGCCATTTCCTTGATGTTTTTATTTTTTATTACGTGTTCCCTATTTTTTTCTAAGGTTCCCGTTGTTTGTAATCTCGTTAACCATAACTTTACAGCAGGCGTACTGTCTGGCATAAGGACATAAGATTAGAACGTTCATTAGAATATAATTTATCACACTATCAATGATCAGTGTTAAACAGCAATCCGATAGTTAACCACAAATCTACATTATCGCTCACTGACCAATACCAAATATGGCATAGACTACATAAGTAGAACTTGAAATGAGTTACTGCACTATTGACAATTTTAGCGATTTAAACATAACCTTAGAGATGTAACTAGCTTCGTCTGACTCAGTGGGACAGAGGTAAAAAATTTTTATTGTAATATTTTTATTTTTTGATCGTTACTCCATTTGTTCTAACTCTTAGTAATATATATATATATATATATATATATATATATATATATACTAATAAAGACATTAATGAGAATAGTAGTATATAGAGATTTAATATCTAAACTAAATGGTGTTCTTATATCAGTATTTATTCTCGTTTTCACAATTCATTAGATGTGTTGAACTTTTAATGCCAAGTATTACGATTATAATTTTATGGTAGCTCTAGCAATGTTGTGAGTGTTTCAACCGTTTCCACAGACAACGTTTGCACTGGCATACTATTTTTGGTAAACCATTTAATGTGAGCATATATGGAGTGAAGATAAAACTTCATTTCGGTAAGTTCATTTTAACAAGTTTCCTATTCTTGGCAGTTTTTAGGCTCGTTAAGCAATTAACGCGCTGCTTCCCCCAAACAATATGTCCCATTGAATGTCAACTTTTCAATGACATTTTTTATTATGTTTCCAAGAAATTTAAACTCTCTGGTTCTAAGTATCCGTGTTCCGTGTTCTTTTAGTTTTCATTTTACGTTCTTGATGCATGCATGCTCTGTTTGTTATTCTCAGCATACTTCTATAGAACCACATATGTTGTTTCAAGAATCTTCATCTGTAAGGAAATTATCCAGCATTTATGGCTGGGTAGAAAAACAGGTATTATCTAGAAATTCAGTACTCTTTATTTTAATGAAAGTTTCCGATTAATGATTTTAGTATTTGGAAAGGATATTTGGCAATTTCAATGTAACTTCGGATTTTGGTGTCAAATTTTATGTAATCTTCCAAGATAATAAAACTTCGAGATTTACTTGATTTCGACATCTACAATCCGTAACTTGTAACTTAGGCATTTTCCCTTGCTTACAACCTTACGTAGCCATCTTACATTTGATAGTTCTACATTCTCGTTTTTGTTTAGTACCTTTTCTAAGAGTCCCTGTAGTTTCCTTTCTAGGTCTGTCATCAACATGGATGAATCTTATATTGTTAAGAGTGCGCCTTCCAATTATTAATTAATGGCAGAACTTCTGATTCTCTTAGGACTTCCTTGCTGTACAGGTTGAATAAATCCAGTGAGAAGACGCATCCTTGTCTTACACCGATGCACAGAGCTGGTGCGTACGGCTCCGAAGCGGGTTGAACCCCCCTGGTAGAAATTTGTGATCTTCGCTCTCTTATCAACATTTGCCTTTTTATGTACGATACATACAAAGTACAACTGACAATTAAAAGGGTGTAAAATCTTCAGATTGACATTCTGAGGTATTTTATCTAAACCCGTTGATTTGTTTTGTTGACACACTTTCGGAAAAAAAATCAACAAATAAAAAATAGAAACTATATAAAATTCAGAATTTTTTTATCCATAATGATGAATGTACATTATTTACATTGTTCCGATGGTTGTTCCCATCTTTACTGCCATGTGTCCACAAGGACGCCTTGCCCTGTGAATAAAAAGTGTTGGTTAAATCCAGTTAGTTGACACAAAATAGTTGTGAGTTCAATATCAGGCTACAGCAGAGGTCAACAAATAACTTTAAGATTTGAGCTAAAGCAAGATTTCCGGAAGTGGCATGGCTCATGAAACAAGAACAAGATACCCCAAGGATCGAAATAAAGTGTTCGGTTCGAGATTTCAATCACCTAAAAAAGGCCGGAGTGTACAACGACCAAAGCGTCGTGAACATGGCAATAAAGATGAGGACAGCAGTTTGAACAATATAACATTTACATAATTGTAAATACTACTTCATCTCAAAGTATAGACAAATAATGATGGATTATTAAACATTTTTACCAGAAAAATCTCAGTTTGGTATTAAAAACGGACTCAAAACATTGAATTGCTCGCCTTTATAGTATAGTATATTGTGCAGAATTAGGTTAAAATTTCTGTTTACATGCATATGAAAATTGATATGAAGGAAAGAGAGGGCTCCGCATCAATATATTTAGGTGGTGGATATGAGATACTTGCACTGAACATAAACATTATATATATATATATATACATATAATCTTCCGCGACTTTCCTGATGTCATCGGTATTTATGTGGATAGAACTATTTACTTCTGTCTAGTAAGACCGATATGGTAAAACCGTCAGCTAATCTAGGAAATGACCTCCAACCAGTTGTTAACTGGGACAAGAAATGACTTGTAAAATTTGACGCTTCCAAAACGAAATGATCTTTTTTCGGCATGAGAACTATTTGCCTTCCATCCGCATGACTGATTCTAACCCCCGGGAAAGCAATTTATTGCACCTTCTTGGTCTCAAGTTTTCCACTGACATGAAGTGAAACAATTATATTGAATCAGTTGTTATTTCTGATGCCAGGTAGTTTGGTTCACTATGTCGTGACAGAAAATATGTGTTGCTTGGGGTTCTAACATAGCATTATTTACACTAAAGATCGTTCAACTCTGTTATAGAGCAGCTAACACTTCTCTAGCGCTCTCAAGAATGGAATAGTCTGTGAATCGGAGTAACAATAAAAATAAAGACTAATAGTACTCTGGGGATTTCAGAATGTCATTGACGATTATTATCCGACTAGGCTCTCTGCGAATCTATCGACTTAATCTCTTCACTCTTCTACTATTTGTCTTCTTTGTATTAATATCCCTTAACACTGATATTGTGATGTCGATACTCAGAATACATCACTCGTAGTGCATCTCTTGTTCAGAACTAGAGGCCTATCTAAAATCTTGTCGTTTCACTCGGAGCGAAGATTTTTAACTTCAGGTTTGGTATTTTGCTGTTATCAGTTAGTTAAGTGCCATACGTGATATGCGCTTAGGCGATTATGTCTCTCTGAAGACATGGCTGACTGGGCAGAAGATTTTCCCGGAGTAGGTTGCCATTAGGTTCTGCCGTAGATTGGTTGTCAACGAAGGCTATAGAACCCAATTTGTCCTGTTATTTAAACCATAGATGGAGGAAAGAGATGGATTAATACTTTTCTTAAAGGTATTTGTGCATAAGTGAATGCAAAGAATACAACTGGAATTCGAACTCGATTCTCCGATTTTTCGTTCCAAGCCGATATCCACTGCGCCACAACGCACATCCTGCTATTTTAGTTGGCTTAAAAATTTCAAAGAAAACAAAATTAAAAGCATAATTAATTTGTCTCGAAAAGTTTTTTATTCCTTATCTTGATATATTTTTCTTTGCTAAGTTCTTATTGCAGTTAGTATATATTAATATGATGGAGCTTTGGATTCATCACTTTCAACGTCGTTAACAAGGGATACGAATATGCATTCTTGTTACCCGCCCAAACTCTTCTGTGCCATCCATTTGCTCAAGAATGTCATACCTGTCTATCTGATCTGTGAGTATCAGATTCTCCAAGCCCTCCTTTCTCATTACATGTCCCAGAAACATCAGCTGTCTTTGCCTGGTGTTAAGTATAAGTTTCCTTTTCGTTACCATCCTCTCCCAAACCTCGTCGTTGCTGACATGTTCATTCCATGGTATCCTCAGCATTCACTGCCATATTGAAGGACAGGTATCCCATAACATTCCAGTACTCTCTTCTTTGTTTCCAACGTAATTTTCATGATTCTCAATACTCTACTCAGCTTTCGGAATGTATCCCAGGCCATGCCAATACACCTTCGGATTTTAATGTCACACTCTCCGTCTTCTGTTAGAACACATTTCTATACATGCTTGATTTTAGTATCCTCAATATGTAGTTGGCATTTTGGGCTCCTCTCCTTACTGATGAACATGCTTTCAGTTTTTTGTAGTTTATATGTAGTTCTTTCTTTACACTTTCCTTAGCTACCTTCTGTAGAAGGTCTTCTAGTTTCTTGTCTGTGTTACCGAGCATCTATATCAAGTGGCGTGTTTTGTCGAATGCCTTTGCATAGTCTATGAAACACAGGTACACGTACATGTGCTTCATACAAATGCAGGTACACGTACCTGCATTTGTATTGTCCTTTCTGATAACATTCTGAACATAAATATTGCGTTCCTTGTTCCAGTTTCCTTGACGAAACCGCACTGTTCTCGTCTTATGCTAATTCTACTGCGTACTCTATTCATCAGAATTCGGATAATGAGTTTTGTTATATGATTCCTTAAGATGATGGTTCGGTGGAATTCACATTTGCGTCTGCCTTCTAAGGCAGTGCTATGAAAATCGAATTGCTTAGGTATTCCTGTATTTCGCCACTGTTGTAGATTTCATTTATTATTTTTGTAATTTTGTCTACGCCGAAAATGACTATTCTTATTATAAAAGACCTAAATGCTACAGAAAAATCGATCTAATAAGCCCTTAAAGTAAGGTCTAATACCCACAATAACATCTAAATAAATAAAATGTAAAATTAAAGGAAATAAACAGGCTCCCAAACTATAATCTCGGAATAATTAAAAATTAAAGGAAAACAAATCGATCCCCTAAATTCAAAATCAATACTAAAATATACAAATTTAGATAAATTATAAAAAACTTATAAAATACAAATTTACATTTGCCCTCTAAAAAATACAATTTTTTATATTTTATAAATAACCTCGCCTAAATACAAAACAATCCACACTTAAATAGATCAAATTACGAAAGTCTACAACAAAGTTTAGTATTCCAAAGGAAAAAAATAGCTCCCAAATTAAAAAAGAATCAAAAGAATTAAAAGGAAAAAAATCGATCCTCTAAATTCAATATTAAGATTAAATATACAAATTTAGAAACATTATAAAAGCTGACAAAATAGAAATTTGCATTTACTTCCGAAAAACTGCAAGTTTAGACTTTTTAGAAACAACTTTGCCTAAATACAATAATATATGAATAAACACCCCGATCCCGCTAAAATAAAAAAATAAAAAAATATAAAAAACAAAAATAAAATACAAAATATGTCGTACGAAAAAATCAAAATTAAAAAGAAAAAACACCCCACCCCTATCACGTCTATATAAGGAATCCCAAGAAAAACAGCCTCGCCACTAAATGAAAGAGAATAAATAAAATTTGTCTGGTACAACAGACACAAATAAATCAAGCGCTAGCTAAACAAGACGCCTAAAAATTCTTAAGGTCAACAAACAAGACAAGTTCCCAATCACACACACAAGAAAACCCCACGCAAACACACAAAACTGACCAAGTAATGACCCCCCACCACACACACACACACCAATCTCTACGAAATTCTAACCAAAATATATACCCGACAGATAAAAACGTACACTCCTTCAGTTCTTTCAGGACAATAATCTATATAATGTCCTACAATTTCTTGAATCAAACTGTATTCGAAAATATAACTCCAACAAGCATAAAATACGCATATCACCTCCTCCAGCATTCTCTCCCCACAAACATATACATATGCTCAAACATTTTGTATTATCTACCATGTATTCAATTATGAAAGCAGAATAATATATATTTGTATTGACTCAAAGCTTACAAGTAAATTAAATCTCGTTATTAATTCCGTTATTAAGTGATATACTGTCAAAGAAACAACTTGGTTTGTTTTATTTTTAATAATTATGTAATATCATTTATTTTACTTCATATAAATATTTGAATCTTAATACTTTGAAAATGTTTTCTTTCGATAATTGAAGCTTTACTGAAAATTTTGAAGTCTGATTTCCATCAGAAAAAGCATTCTAATTAACAACTGAAAATCATTAATTTCAAAAACTAAATCAACCATTAAAATGCTTTTGTGCTGAATGGTCACCTATTATTTCATTTCTTGTAAATTATCAACAATTTCAGCTGCTTGAGTGTGTATGTCTGTCTTTTCAAAGAGGAAATAGACACTGTATCGGGCTCTTGTTTAATTTTGACTTTGTTTTCTTCCAAAACCAATAAAAGTGTTTCCCTCCAAATTCCGACATGTGAATGTGGAGTCTGCATTATATGGCTATGGGTTTGTCAGACATATTTGTTTCCTTAGTTTTTTCAAAAAAGGTTGGCTGAATTTGTTATCTGATGAACTTATTGAAATTACCAGCGCTTTTCGTTCATGCTCATGTGTAGTCAACGTCAACAAACCCAGACCTTAACGCATGAAATTCGCCACAAATAGACATTCCTTTTTGTCATACAGTTTCCTCAATCAGTCAGTTAAGTGCCATACGTGATACACGCTTGGGCGATCATGTCTCGAAAGAGACATGACTGACTGGGCAGAAGATTATCCCGCAGTAGTTTGCCATTGCTTTCTGCGGGAGACTGGTTGCTGACCAAGGCTATAGAACCCAATCTGTCCTGCTATTTAACCCATAACTGGAAAGAAGAGACGGATTAATACCTTTCCCACGGGTATTTGCGCGTAAGTGAAGACAATGGATTCAACTGGAATTCGAACTCGGCTCTCCGGTTTCTCGTTCCGAGCCGATATCCACTGGACTGTTCGAAAAATATATATCGTTATATGTACTGCCTTACTTGGGGCGATAATAAAAAAAATAGTTTCTTATTTTTGTGATACATAAGTTATGTAACATAACTAAACGTCGTCAATGCAGTATATTCCTCTGTTCGATTCCAGACTCTTCTGATCTGGAATGAGTTACTCTTTCTGGCCAAGAAGCGATATATTAAGAATTGGGAAACGCGAAGGAGCAAAAATAGGATAGAATAAAGAACGGTAGGTCTATAAATTAGTTGAAAAAGTATATATATATGAGAGAGAGAGGGGGAGAGAGAGAGAGAGAGAGGGAGGGAAAAGGAAAAGAAAAGAAAAGAAAAGAAAAGAAAAGAAAAGAAAAGATTGAAAACAGTTTGGGATAAATGTGTACGAAAATACACGAAATTAACAAGTAGAAAAACTGAAGGCATCAGCCGAGAATCGAACCTTGGAGTATCGCATCACTAAAATAAATCTGCCTGGTCTGGTATTCGAGGTGAATCAACGTTTTTACAGACTTATATTTGTCTTACCAACAAACACGGTAAGTTCAGAAACAACTTTTTGGGGAATAGTTATTTTTTTTTGTCATGTTTTAATTTTTCATATTACGTTTTTCTATCTTCTGTTTAAAAAAAGGGGTTGATTTGGCAGTTGGCTGGATTAAAACTTAAAAAAAAACACACGGCAATAGAACTGCAATTCTCTTTGAATTTTGTTCAGTATCGTCTGCTTTCGTTTTATGCAATGCACTATCTGAACGTGTAAAAGTATGCTGAGATATGATTGTTGTTATATGCTTTAGTTTATCTGCCTTAATATTGTGTCAGGTGAAAATGTGTAAGTGCGGTTGATATTATATTAACAGTATTTTAATCTTTTCCACAGAGCGCATCGGTGGTTCAGTGGTAGAATGCTCGCCTGCCACGCGGGCAGCCCGGGTTCGATTCCCGGCCGATGCAGTTTTATTTTATTGATATTGAAGTGGAATTTGAACGCTTTTAAGATTGCCTAACTACATGCCTGTAGGTACATTTCATGCCCAGAGGTGTAGACTCACCCCAAATCTTGATTCTCTATTTTCTATAGTGAATATTTTTATCTTTGCTTTGTGCACGCTGTAGTCCGCTGCTGCAGGTGGTTTAAAACATTTTGTTCTTTACATTTGAAATAATTTATTTAAATTAGTGATTATATAAGAATTATTCATTATATTAACTTCGGACATATTATATTATTTTATGCTTTCATTGCATATATATATATATATATATATATATATATATATATATATATATATATATTATAAATTATGTTTTAGGACATGTACATTATTTTTAATATATGTCCTCGACAATCATATGTTTGTTTCAACGTTGGGTGCCCAACGTTTCTTCGGGAGGTAAAAGCAAAACTGACTTCGTCTGCTCCCTATATTTGGTTCATTGTTGTTGTGTGAGGTTGGTTGGGGTTATTGATAATGAAGGGAATGTGTCTTCTGTTGTCTGTTTTGAGTTTTGAAGAGTCTAGTGTGTAAGTGCTAAATTGTTGATTAATGGTATTAGCTTATTGGAGTTATATTTTCGAATACAGTTTGATTCAAGAAATTGTAGGACATTATATAGATTATTGTCCTGAAAGAACTGTTTCATGTTGGTTGATGTAGTTTTGCGGCATATCAACCTGTACTGGTCACTTAATACCGAAATTTAAATATTTTGAACGTAATTGCATGCCTCCTCCTACTACAGATAAAATGTGTTGTTGGTAATTTTGCTATAAAAATGTATTTTTATACATTCATAGGGTTTTATGAATACATGAATTTAAGAAGTAGAAAAAATGCACACAAAACAGAAGGCATCAGCTGAAAATCGAACCCGAGCCACATTCCAAAACTGAAATCAATCTGACTGGTATGGAATCGAATGTGAATCAACCTTTTCAGTTATTGAGGACTAATACTCATCTATTGTTTGTATTGCCAACAAATATGAAAATAAAATTCAGAAGCAACTTTGATGGGAATAATTTTTTCCATGTTACGTTAATTTATATTATGATCTATGTTCTATTAAAAAAAGAAGCTGATTTGTCTGGATTGCAACTTAAAATATACACTGCAATAAAACTGCAATTCTTATTGAATCTTGTTCAGTATTCTCTGCCCTCGTTTTCATGCAACGTACTAACTGAACGTGTAAAAGTGTAACTGCGATATCTGATTTTTGCAACAATTTTTGTTTCTCAGGGGAAAAGAAAATATTAATAATACTTGGCATATAGAAATACTGAGAAGGAGAGCATGTTATTATTGATATATGTTTTAGATTTATTGTCATTACCGTCATTCTGGACCGTATATAATATTCACAGTAAAAATTTCGGGTCACAGACTATAATGTTTAACGATTGTAGGCGATGATGGATTTTTTCATTAGGTCAGTTTAGTAATTAATATTAAAAGTGCTATTCGAGCATTTATCAAAAGTGTCTGAAAACCAATCTGGATTTTATGTTAAACTTACCACAGACGTATAGGTGAATCTCCAGAGTTGAAGGCTTATTCCAAATCTTGTTTCCCTGGGAGTGAATATGTTTACCTTTGGCCTGCTGCTCTAAATAGTTTAAGAATTTTTGCTTTTCACATTTAGAATAAATTTATTTAAATTAGTATATGAAGATGACTTATTTCCTTTGTACTAGTTATATTATTTTATCTTTTCATAACGAAAAAAGTATATACATATATAATT
The DNA here is from genome assembly GCA_037127315.1 of Ascarosepion bandense. Classification (NCBI taxonomy): domain Eukaryota; kingdom Metazoa; phylum Mollusca; class Cephalopoda; order Sepiida; family Sepiidae; genus Ascarosepion; species Ascarosepion bandense. The sequence goes on along the minus strand of JBBBDQ010000789.1, from coordinate 2,152,305 downwards.
TTGTCTGATCTTGTTTCTTCGAAGTTAACAGTTTCCCTTTTTTTAATATTCTTCTCTATGAATACACTAACGACTAACTTTATTTTTTCTTAATTTATATTTTTCTGTTTTTAATAAATAAACAAAGTACGAATTTTTACCATGTTTCTTATACCGAAATGTAACATAGGAGCAACCGTGATATTTTATATAGTACGAAATGAAAAATCATTTTAAAAACATTGTTATGTTAAAGTAATTGTAGAATAGACACAGGGAAGCCACATTGTGCCGACGAGAAAGTGACTGTATCTGAGCTGCCAAGTCGGGATCGATCACATTACAGATTCTCCGTTGGATTTTGTCAAAGACCCTTAGGTGGTTAGCAGGAGCACCCGACCAGATATGGCAGCAGTATTCAATGCGCGGGCGCATGGTAGATTTATATATGTGCAGGATTGTTTCAGACGGGAAAAAACTTCCTGGCCCTACACAGAGAACCGACAGCAGCGGATTTAGCTATGGATTCTATATAGTCATTCCACTTGAGGTCTGTTGTAAGAGTTAACCCAAGAAGGTGCAGTGTTTTGCTTTCATATAGACTAGCCTGATCCATGCTTATGGAGGGGTAGGAGCGATTTTCTGTGATGGTTAATAGATAGCAGCTTCGTTTTGAAAGCATTAAAATTCACGAGCTATTTCTTACCCCAGTCCGCCACGGATTGGGGGTCTTTTTCAAACTTGGCAACGAGGTTTGCTTTGTCTGCCTCGGCAGATTTTTGATCGAGGCGAGAGGAAACCGTAATGTCGTCAGCGTATATACCTACTTAGGATCTTATTACATCGGGGAGATCGTTAATGTAGATAAAGAAAAGTATAGGACCTAGAATAGAGCCTTGATGGACACCCGCGTTAGTGTGATAGTATTGGGAGGCATGTCTGTTCAATACTACCTTCATTGTACGATTTGAAAGGAATGCCTGGATAAGGTCAAACAATTGTCCATAGCCTCGCAGCTTGCGTAGAAGGCCAGCATGCCTGACTCTGAGGGCAACAGTTCGGGCTTAGCCGTTCTTGTCAAGAGCCTAGTGTATAAACTCAGGAATGGTCGTGAGCATATCAGCAGTAGACCTAGTGAAACGGAAACCATACTGTTTGTCAAAGAAGAGTCTGTAGACTGTGAGATGTTGACCCAGCTTGGCATTGGTAATGGCTTCGAACACTTTGACAAAAATCGGTAGGAGGCTGATAGGGCGATAATTAGAGGCGTCGGAGTGTTCACCAGTATTTGTATATATTGGAACCACGGTAGAGGACTTCCAGCAAGCATGAAAGCAAGAAGCAGAGAGGCAGTAGTTGTAGAGTTTGGAGAGGACAGAGGAGAATTCAGGGGTCATTTCTTCAAGACAATGATTGGGATTCCGTCGCCGCCGCTCGCTTTATGGGGGTCAAGCATTGAAATTATGTTAGCGACCACCGAAGGGGTAATGTGGATGTTATACAGTTGGGCCTCAGTTCGGGGTGAGAAGTCGTGTACAGATACTCTAGACGAGTGTAGTGTCGAGTTGGTGGAGAATCTGCGAGCGAAGCACTCATCCTTGTCTGTTGTAGAGGTAAGGACCTCAATTTTGTTGAATACATAAAAAGAAAAAGTAATATTGATGTGATGATAAAATGTCAGCATAAATTATTTATTTTTAAGCAATAAACTAAAAGTTACTTTCTTGATTATGTTGTTTCAGAATTCATAGTTTGGTATTTTTTTTTTCGTTATCAAAACTGTTTTAACATGAACAAACTTTTTAAAAAATGAAATGCATATTCTTACTCCTTATTAACGGCGTTGGAAGTGATGAATCCGAATCCCCACCATATTATATATTAATTGGAATAAGAACTTAACAAATAAAAATTTATCATGATCAAGAATATTGGCTTTGTAAGACAAATTATTTATGCTTTTAATCTCTTGTTGTTTTGAACATTTTAAGCCAACTACAGTTGCGAACTACGATAAAACAAAACTGAAGCTAAATATCTTCAGTCCGAGCAACACAGATTGATTTTGGTGAGAAAAATTGGTACGACACAGTGAACCGAATTTCCTCCTCGCAACTGATTCGATATAATATTTCTACTTGGGGTCCTAGAAAGTGAAGACTTGGAAGTTAGGATCAGTGGTGCAGATAGAAAGAAAAATAGTTCTCCATGCTGACAAAGATAGTTTTGTTTTGAAGGCATTAAAATTTACAAGCCATTTCTTGCTGAAGTTAACAACAGATTGGAAGTCATTTCCGAGATCAGCTGGTGGTTTTACCACATCGGTCTTACAAGAAGTAAATAAATCTGTCAGCATAAATACAGAGTTGAGAACTGATGACATCAGAAAAGATATAGAACATCATAAGTTTAGTTTGTGAGACTTGTTGCTAAGAGGTATCGCCAAGGTTTTCAATCCGGTAATGGATGATTCTGTTACAGAGTTAGGTACACGAATAAGGAAAATAAATAATAAAAATGAATAGCACATAATTTAACAAAATTTAATATAAAGTAAAAATGATACTGGGTGAATGTTTGTGTGGAAAGGTGTGTTAAACGTATGCGATATGAGGATAAAAAAAAAACACTTAACCTTTGTCCGTCGTCTGAAAACAAAAATTTCAGTCAGTCAATGAAGTGCCATATGTGATAGACATTAAGGCGATCATGCCTTGAAAGAAACATGACTGACTAGACAGAAGATTTTCCCGCAGTAGGTTGCCATTACTTTCGGCGGTAGACTGCTTGCCAATCAAGGACCTAATCAATCCTGTTATTTAACGCATAGCTGAAGGGAAGAGACCAATTAATACCTTTCCCAAGGTTATTTGCGCGTAAGGAATTTAACTAGAATTCGAACTAGGCTCTCCGTTTTTCGTTTCTCGTTACACATTTCCTTTTTACTACTCTTTCTCTTTCTCCCTCTCTCTTAAATTTTTACTTTTCTTTTCCTTTAATTCAGTTCTTTACTTTCTTTTCAAAGTTGCAAGCTTCTGTTTTCAAATGACAGTCGTTCTTTTTCGTAGCCTTGATTGCATACAGTTTTTCTTTCAGTCGTAAAGATTTCATGTAGATTTGACTGATGCATTATTAGTTTTACTTAACTGGAAGAATCACACACTCCCTTACGCTCGTTGATTAAAACAGTAATTCACTGTTGCTTTTTACGTTGTGACTATTTAGTCAATCAATTAAATGTCCGTATGTGACAGGAGATTAATATTAGCGAGTTCGATCCAATTTTTGGTCTCTTAATTAATCAGTCTCCTCATATGTTGATAACATAAAAAGACGTATTTATCTCTCGAGGTCTGCTCTCTAAATAGTATTTTTCTGCACAATCCTTCAAACTGAATCACGTGTGTGATGTGCTACATTCAGTCGATATAAGGGTCATTGTCTGGCTTATGTTAATATGACTGATGATTTCGTATGATCACGAGAGAGAAGGTAATTGTCACAGTTAAGTGGGAGAAAAGGAGTGATAATTTATTCTGAGTATGACCGTTTAGTATGACGAATTTAATAACAATGAGGGTTATGAGTCAATAAGTGAGAACGTAACAATATATATATACATACACATACACACATACATATATATATATGTATACATACAGATTCACACATGCACACACACATGCATACATATATATATATATATATATATGTGTGTGTGTGTGTGTGTGTGTGTTTCTCTAATATAATATTTTCTGGGAATCCAAAAGTAAATTCCTTGTTCAAGTTTTGTCTTCTTGTTACGCATTAAATCTTTTATTGTCTTCGATGTAGCTTGCCAAATCTATTTTGAGTTTAGATATATTTTTCGTCTCCAATAAGTAACTAATAAAATATCCCACATATTTGACAAAACAAAACTAATTATGTTAAAAACATTAATTTTAAACATAAGAAATATTGTCATCTAACAAAAGCTAGATAAACATTAAAACAATAAACCATATAAACCTATAGAATACAAATTAGAAAGGTTGTTTTATTAGTGATCGTAATTTAAGTAGATACGGCCAAAAAACACAGGGGCGCAATAGTAGACGCACTACATACGATTTTAGATCTGATTAGGAAAGAAAAACAATAAGTCTAGAGCAAAAAATAGTCACACAAACGTAATGAAATTTTACTCTTGATCGATTAAAAATAGCACACTAGCATTATAAGATTTAACTCTAATGAAAATGGAGTGAACTTAAATTCAAATCACTTAAACGGTCAGTTCGTAATATGCACCTGATGATTGCGTAATGCATGAAACTCCAAGTCGTGACATCGATGTATGATAATATGTATATTTATTAATATATATATATATAATATATATGGAACCCCATCACCACCAGTCCTTCGCGTCGATGCCCAAAATCTCGCGGCCGATCGATAGTCGATCACTTTGTTCCAAGCTTGGCTCTGCTTACGTTGTGCTTGATTGATCACAAGGCTGATCTGGGTTGAAAGTCGCCGAAACTCTGCTGCATCGATGATTTACAGAACTGGGAGCAACGTTGAGAAAAGAAAATCTTTGTAAATTTAGAAACAAGGAGGTTATATACATACCTTCTGTTCAGTACACTATTTGGTTAAAGTTTATCACTCTTGTATGCAGACAACTATATTTCCAACCCATGTCTTTTACAGGATGCAACACTTTATATAAGTTGGTTGGTCTGGCATCTGGCTAAAGTCGAAGTTTCTTCCAAGGCAGGCAGTCATGTGACAACATGTCTCTCGTGTTAAATCGCTCCAACTGTACTCTCTTAACTATCTGAAAATCTATCTACTTCAAATTACCAATAAAGGTTCCTCCTTTTGGTCACCTGATCAACCCCGGTCTCCCACTTTTCTCACTATTGCTTGAGGGGAGCGTGAAACATTCCTCTGACTTGCCCGAAATCCACTAAGGATCCTTTTTTCTATTGGTCATCTGATCAACTCCGTCTCTTTCTCTCATGCGTAAGTGCCTCTCATCACCGCCCAAAGGGCGCGTTTCAGCCCAACGGTCAAAGTTGAATTTTCGTTCCTTCTGCTTTACTGCTTTCGGTGTGTGGTCATTTCGCATCTGTGTTTTTATCATTTCAATCGTTATAAGAAATTATCTACCTTCGGTCTAAAAGAAAATCATGTTTGTCCTTTAATTCTCAGCTTCTCAACATGTCACAAAGAACCAGGAAACTTTATTTCCGGGAATTTTGTCTCTCTTTCTCAGCAAGAGGCGGCTGTCCCTAGTTGTTATAAAATTCCCTATGCCCTGTTCCATAGACAGCCGTCGTTTCTATCAATGGTCGTTAAATTTTTCAATAATGGGAAACTCATTTTTAGCGAAAATGAATATTCCATTTTTTTTTTTTTTTTTTTTTTTTTTTTGCGATAAGAATCTTTATTCGATTTTGTTGCCAGCACACAAGAGTCACAAAAAGAACTTTATTTCGTAATTTTATTTATCGTTTTTCTTTAGGTGGTCTAAATATATCTGTTGCATATATGTAGCGGTTGAGGAAGAAACAAAGATAAAACATATTCCATTATTATTTCCCTTTCGTCTGTTCTGTTCTGTTCTATTGCTTGAAAATCTAAAATTAAAATGCAAAAACAATCATCCTTGTTTGAATACAAACTCATATAGATATAAAAGGAAACAAAAGCTTATACATTACACATTGGCCAAAATGCCACTAAGATGAAAATTAAAAATATTAAAATACCATACACAGACTTCCAAAACAAAACTACTACATATCTCCAAAGAGAATGACAAGTAATATGGGACATTTGTCTATACTTCTGAGATGAGGTAGTTTTTACATTATTTACATTGGTTGGACTGTTGTCCTCATCTATATTGCCATATTCACTGGGTTATTTGTGCTCAAAAGTGAATAAAAGCGTTGGTTAGATCCAATGACTTGACCCAAAGAGTTGCGGGTTCAATGCTAGGTTACAGCTGTAGTGAACAATTACTTAGCGAGTTGAGTTAAAAGGAGATAACCAAGACATCCGGAAGTGGCATGGCTCATAGAACGAGAACAGTATACCCCAGTGATAGAAATAAAGGATTCGGTTTGAAATTCCAATCACATGAAGAAGGCCAGAGCGCACAACGGCCGAAACGTCGTGAATATGGCAATAAATATGAAGACAACAGTCTAAACAACGTGAATAACGCAATATGGGACAGTGACCAAACTTCATGAAATGAAACCAAGAGTTGAATTTGAGGCTGCAGAACCGTTGCCTGAACGAAGGCAAGATATTGTATTGACTCTGGGTCGAATCAGACGCACATATTTCACCCATATGTACCACTTTAAGGCTGGAGACACGCCCAGTGTACTCATTGTAGACACTGATTATCTATAAAACGCATATTGATAGCAGGCAAAGGATATACACATATACGCAGTAAATACTATAATATACCAAATTTTGAGATACCATGTTACAAAAAATGTCCGTCAATCAGTTATTAGGCTTCATGGGGGAAATAGGTGTTCTTAAATTCTTGCAGATACAACAGACACAAAACTAAATAAAATTTGTTTACAAATAGAAAGAATTCACTTCTTAAAAATTGGCGATAAACAGTCACATAATAAAATTTAAAAAAAGATTAAAATTACTTGACATAAAAAATACATAATTTGGCATGAAATGACCCATAAGGTTGTTGTGTCGGTAAACAATACTTAACCTGTTATCACCACAACCGTAAACTGATTTCTTTTTCTTGTTGTTGTTGGTGGTATTGTTCTTCTGCAGGAAAAATGCTTAGAGACTTAGTATCATTTAGTTCCGTGCGACATCCAGTAAATTAGGAATGTACGTGAAAAAAAATACAAAGACAGTAATCAAATCACGGTCATATTGAGATCGAAATAAAAGAAACAAATAGACAAATACCAGGACATCGTTCGGGAACAATGAATGTGTGGAGCATAAAGACTTATATCGGGCCGATAATAACTAACGCATTTGGAAACAACGCTGGAATCATTGGAAACTTTCCATGGCACGGAGATGCTGGGGTTAGTGAAGATACCGAGAAAATGCAGAAGATTTGAGTAGATTTATGCTATCACTCAATCTCCATCGATACCCACAATACATCTTATGCGAATACGCAAATGCATGTTCACAGTAGATAGGTGAGTGAGTGTCTGTAGGCCCGTCTAGTCTAGGTGTATGAAAAGATTCTTAGTTGAAGATAATAGCTTGACAGACGAAAAAGAAATCTCGGAAGTTTGCTTTGGAATTGAAAAACCTTAAGAACGTGTTCATTCTGGCAAACGGTATTATTTCAGGATTCTAGAACTCTAGCTCGAACGACGAAGAATTCTAGTTATTCAAATAACAACACTGGAAATAAGAGAGATGTGTTTTGAGGAAATTTTCTCCCATTAAATACAGGCAACAACCATCTACGTTCTCTGATATATATATATATATATATAGCGTTCTACATTTGTATCGAGCACTCTTTATAAAAGTAAATGCATGAACAAAAGGTAAATAAACCTACGAGTTCAACAACTTAGTTACAATATATATATATATATATATATACATATATATATATATATATATATATATATATAGTGTTGAGGCGAAACAACAATAATAGTAGTAGTAATAATACCAAATCGGGTGTTAGTAATAATAATAATATTAGTAAAACACTTGGAATCTCTCATAATAAAAGTCGACGTTATATTTTTATTTGTTTACTTATTTTACTGTTAGCTATGTTGCTCTGAAAATAATGTACACATTGTTCTGGATAGAAATGAACGATATTTACATCACTCTGGATATTCTTCAGTTTTTCTTATATTTTCAAGGTGAGTTATTCACTTCATCTAAACTGTCATAAAACAAATATTTGATTCTATCAATAATGTAATGTAGGTGATTTTTTGCGAAGCTTTTAATGAAAAAATATACAGAATATTCCCTTTGGATTTCTTGAAAGCTTTTAGTTGAAATTAACCGCAATTCTCAAACTTATTTGGCGTAACTTGCAAAATGTCAGCTTTATAATGAGAAAATATTTATTATTGTTGACGTTTACTAATTCTTTCAAATGTGGAAGACTCCGTGTGGCTTGAATTCACTACAGTAATAATGATGAGTTTGCCCATATAGAGATATTTTTCACAATTTATTTTGCATAAAGCAACAACAATATTAGGCACCCGTTTAGAATCAAACTCGCTATGAGAGTGATAGTCTGCGAATTATCTATCCGCAAGACGTTTTATTCATTTACTGAAATTAATCGAGTCTGGCACAAGGATCGAAATCTCTACATAGCTGTAATGGTCGACCAGTTAAGTTTTCTTTACGACAAGTAAACCATATAAATATTATCATCGCTTTACCAAAGTTAACGATAATTCGTTTTTATGAAAAGTATTTTATGATCGATAGAAAACGAATGAATTAACTGAATTTCAATATGAATAATTTCCATGAAATATTTACTTAGATAGAAAGCTGAAAATATCCTCTTCATTTTTATCTCATTTGAAAATATAAAACAAGAAAAGAACGCTACATTCTGAATTGAAACCGTTTTGAAGGTCGGCCATGTTGTTTCTGGCTTTTGTTACCGTCACGTCTCTTCATTCATCATCAAACGATCGGGGCGTTTCTTGTCTAAAGAGTTTCATTAAAAAATCTATTTGCAAACATTTCTGATCAAGGCTTCACTTAATGCTCGACTTTTCTTTCATTTTGCTTTTACTACTTTCGAATTTTGAACGATAAAATTAAGTTATGTTTATTTTTTATGTATTTCGTGAAATAATATTCGTTTTCTATCGATCATTTATAACATTATGTAGTCTTGCTGCTGTTGCTGATCGAGCAGTCGTCGTTGCAGTTGTTGTTGTTGATTCCATTTTTGGTTCCAGCCCATTAGATTTCGTAAAACGCCTGTCTCTAGTGAATCCTCAATGCTCACAATAAGTTATTTTACATTAAAAAATTTCATTCGTTTTCTCTCGTGTTTTTATATTACTTTGTTTTTAATCATTGCACTCCTAAGCAAGGCAGTAATGCAGCTAAGACGAAAGAGGTTACTGAGTGTGATAGAATATAAGAAAAATTAATTAGAGAAAAGAGTAAAAGAACAGGAGATAATGATTGGCATTGCATTTAGATTTTTGAAGACCAAAGTTGAAAGAAGCAAAGAAGCCGGAAAAGAGTTCCATAAGAAGAAACTGGTAGCGTAGAACTTACGAGTACATCTAGCCATTTTGACTGTAAAATGTAAACTTTATCAATGGCAAAAAATGCTGAAATGAGAAATTTTAAAAAGCAACTTTTAAATCGCGATAGATTCTTACAGTAAATACATTTTAAAAGTAAAGCATATTTAAATATACGAGGGGTGACTTAAAAGTTTTGGATACATTCAATTCATAAAATCTGATCACATGACAAAACATGCATTTTTTTCCGGATGTAGAAATTCAGTGACACACTTCTGTATGCAGTTTTATGCTGGACGCCATACTGTCAAATTGCAATCTGTTACAAAGCAAGAACTTAACGCTTATTGGCGATAAGATTAAAAAAATTCATTTTAAATATTATGCTGGCAACTTCGTATAATAGGAAGAATTACATTTTGAATGATTCACACACGCACGTGATACTTGCAATATGTGTGTATATATATATATACAGAGTGATTGAAAAATAACTCCCTATTTTATGTATGACGGACTCTTCCGACTAACTACAATTTTTACAAAATTGGAATCTATCATACATAAAATAGGGAGATACTACGCACACATACTTATATATATATATATATATATATATATATATATATATAAAATGCATAACATCAAAAATGACATTACTATTCAGACAGGATAAATAGCTGTCATCAGCATAGATACCGAGCTGAGAACTCGTGACATCGGGAAGTTTATTGATCAAACAATCTAAGTACAAAGTTATAACCTTGGGGGACACCCACATCAATGCAAAAATTCTAAAAGGTTGACCGATTTTGAGATATGAAAAGAAGGACTGAATCAGATCAAAAATTAATCCAGAAATTGTTGAGCGGATCGTCTGATCTTTCAAGCTATCGAACCATTCTACCTTTTCTTTGGTGGTTGTGGGTGAAATTATTAGAAGCTATAATCAATTCCGAATTGGTTAAGTATGTGACATACTTAACCAATTTTGCAGGATTTTCTGTTAGACACACAAGTTTGCTTTCGCTTCTCATGGTCAACTGTTGATGTGTTAACGGTTATTGTTGAAAAAGTATGTCAAGCTTTAGATAAGAATAGTGAAGTTCGGGCTGTTGTTTTGGATATATTGAAGGCATCTGACCGTTTGGCATGCTGGTCTTCTTCATAAGTTGAAAGGTTATGGTATTTCCGGATGAATTTTTGATCTAATTCAATTTTTCTTATCAAATTCTCTTTTTATTCTCCTTTCTATTCAATAACATTTTCTTAGTTTCCTTTACGCTCATCATACATCTTGAATTTTGGTGACTTTATCGATTTGCTTCGGGTGAAATGATTAAAAAATGATAACTTCACTACCAATACATATATACGTGATCTAAATATGCAGTATCCATTGCCAACTGGGCAATATACAAATGGGTTTTGAAAAAATATGTTAACGAAAGCTTTTTTTAAATTTTTTATCAATTTAAAGAGGAGCGTCCAAAGAAAGGCGATACCTAAGATTTAAAAGGATTTTTTAAAATAAAAAGGATTTTTAAAGTTTTTATCTTATTTTTAATCTTAAGCTGATAGATTAAATTTAATATTTCCATTAAGCAAAATACTTTACAAAAACGAATTTAAATTGATTTAAATTTTTTAATAGATAAAAATGATTAATTTTGAATATTTTTAGAAATCTTTCAATACAACGTAATTTAGCTGATTTAAAGTTTAAATAATCTTATTTGAAATAAGTATTACATACTTTAACTTTAAACTATTTCATAAAATCATTTTGACCATGGTAGTAGATATTTTTACGAGGTGTTGAATTGCTGAGAATTTCGATAGACTTATGTTATCTGTAAAAATTACTAACAAATATAAAGTGAGCTTCTTTTTTATATAATTTTTTAATTACCCAGTCCAACTTATGAACTTAAGAAAAATATTCTAAGTAATCTAAAATTTTAAATGAATTTAGAATAGTTTGGTTTTAAATTTACTATAGTTACCGCTCTTATATTTGATAATGTAAATAGACGTCGGACAAAAGTAATTCAAAATTATTTTTAAAATATTGTGGGTTGCTGAATTGTAGTAAGTTTTTTTTTTTTCATTTAATTCAAAGTAAGTGACTTGATATCACTATAAAATAGTCTTTTATTTTCTATTAAATAAAATTTCTTATTGAAATTTTTGTTTCTAAATCTTTTAATCTGTAAACTATTCATTACACCACTGCACGCATTGAAGGGCAATTTTTAATATGTGAAATAGAATGAGGATTTCTTTCTTAGATAGGACGTGCAGAATGTGACACATAATAAAATTTCATCAAATAAAAACGTAATTTAATGTTGTTTGTCATCGTAAGTGTTGAACGAATTGACAAAAATCAAATGAATAAAATTACTAAAAATGAACATATAAATCCTTGTAATCGTTTTAATTTGGCAGATGGAAAATATTTGTAATTTAATTTAATTTTTTAATTTAATTTGACAGATGGAAAATATTTGTAATCTAAACTTATTTATAATATTTGTAATCTAAACTTATTTATAAGTTTAGATTACAATTATTACTTTGTCTGTGTGTCTGTTTGTGTGTGTTTGTGTCACCTGTAGACTCCGAAACGGCTGAACAAACTTTCTTGAAAATTTTTCTTGAAAAATTACACAGTTGCGAGTGTTCTTAGCTAGGTTTTGTGTCTAGGTACCCCCGATAAATATCGAAAATCGATCATCGAAAAAATCGGGTTATAGAAGGATTGGTCCGATTTTAATCAAATTTGATACACTCATAGACAAAGACATAAGAAACGATATTCAGAAGTTTCAATGTTGCAGTTCTTACAATAGTGCAGGAAATCGATAATATATAAGGCAAGATGTTTGTGTGTGTGTCTATTTATCTGCTTGTATGTCTGTATTTTTTCAGCCCTTTTAGTTTAGTTTTTGCTTCGGGTTTGGCTCTAGGTGGGTATAATTGTAGTTCTTAGTCTCAACCATGATACCATTTACTCAGAGGACTTATTTAGCCTTCAAAATTCAGTTTATGACGAAAAAACCTATTTGATATCGATACCAGGAAATCAAAATTTGACTTATATCCATTCATTTTTCTTTCAGTCTACGGTTTCGCTTTAACTGGAAACAACTATTGCTTTTTAGTCTTTCGTGCCAACGTCCAAAGAGTCTGAGCTCCAGGACCATGGATTAGTTTTAAAGCTTTCATCAAACCCGAGCAACGCCGGGCTATACTGCTAGTTTTGAATAAATTAGATCCAGTGTCAAACAAAGCTACTCCTTGTTTGTTGGAATGGTTAATAGATGACCTTTTACAGCATCATTACTATTGAAGAGTGAGTTTTATCCTAAATTCTTCATAATTATTGTTTGTATTAAACGATTCGATACTATTTTGTATTTAAATGTTGCCCGATTGTTTTACAGCTATATTCAAATTTATAGTTATTTTGTATGCTTAGCTTGATCTGACACAATGTAACAATTGTGAGGTGCTCAGTGAAGTTCAGCTCGCTATAGAGTAGTAATGGACTAAACTCACTAACATTTATCTAAACCTAATCGTCCAACGATTAATCTGACATAAGTATGTGGAACCCAGTAAGAATTGAACTTACCTCTCACAGTAGTAATGTTATTTAAGATTAAATCACTAACATTTAGCCTAAAGCGAGACTCTTTTTAGCACAGCTTTCGCTTTTTCTGTTATTTTCTCAAGGTTTTCCGTTAACATTTATACAAAAAAAAAAAATTCATTCTTCAGTTTCTATTTAATTTTTTCTAAATCTTTCTATTGTTTTATCTTCTTTAATATTTTCATTTTTCCCCATAACATTTCTGTTACTTTCGTTTTTCTTTTCTTTTTTATAGACACTTTTCACTTAAAACTATTCACACAAGCACACACATAAAAAGTTCGCTTGATACCTGTATACATTATTTCGCTAAAATTTTAAACAGAAATGTATTTTGTATTAACATTCACACACATACTAACGATACCGACTTATAAATACACACATTCATACATTTAATCCCTCGCATGATTTTCTAATACACATAATTTAAAAACTATCCATCGTTGACACGTGCATTATTTCGCATGCATACATTTGAACACTTACATTAAAAATAAACTTTTAATGTTTTTATTATATGTCACACATACGTATAAACAGACAGGCATTTACTACATTTCAAATGAACATCTATTGCTTTATTTCACGTGATACGTGTCTGATCAATGAAATCAACATTCCTATATTTATATATATTTGAACAAATTTTTAGTAGTAAAAAACTTAATTATAGCTAGGAATAAGCGTAAATTATATGACATTTTTACTAAAAGGCCTTATAAAGTTTTATTCTGGGAATGGTAAGCATGTATATTAATTGGTGATAATGGGAGGCGAGAAGAAAAAATATTCGAACTAGCAAGCACTCTCTCTGTTTTAAGAGAGAAGGCTTGCGGAATTTGATGTACAGTGACTCTAGCACCTTTAGACAATATAAAGAGTGGGACCGTGATAGAATAGTGAAACGGTCCACACTCAATCCACATAGACAATTTCTGCTATTTATAACATGTTGTGTAATGGACGACCCAGATATATTAACAAGTTGGCTACTACTAGCAGCAGAATTCAAAATTCTTTTTTTTTTTTTAATCATATCACCCCGAGCAAGGCGGTAACGCCACTGATGTGCAGGGGGGCTACGTAAGAGTGAAGAGATTTGAAAAGAGAAAACCGGAAACCACATCCTAAACAGGGAACAAGGGATGAGCCTCTTCACCTGTTCAATAGACGTGGGTGGAGTGTGAACTGGGCGGTTCCACTGAGTGCAAGTACACACAGTCCAGCCTCAGAATTGAAATCACAATTTGTATGTCACAAACTCACAAACCAAGACTTTAATCCACTAGGTTACTGTCAATGTCCAGTTTGAAATCCCCTGAAGGTTACCTGGGTCAACAAGAAACTGATAAAGGTCTGAGGACACAATGGTCAAAACATTGTGATAGTAGCAACAAATTAAAACATTTCATGGTTTTGATGTTCAAATTTTTTATTCTTAGAATAAATCTGACTTAGTGGTCCTTATAAAAGTTTACATCTCCTCTGTACAAAAATGATAGGTGATGACCTTGACACATCAGATCCAGATATCCCATGACTCATTAGAGTCATAGGGGCACCACATGTACCGTAGCCGCAGTACATGTGATATTTCTTTAGGCATGACACCCTGATGACGCCCAACCCTCTCTAGCCTGGATCAATAAACTAGAGCCAAATTCGAATTCAAGTTGAACCTGCTGCACATGCCCACGCGCCAATACCCTTGGGGAAAGTGTTTATCTCTCTGTACCTTCCAGCTATGAGTTAAATAACAAGACAAATAAGGTTTTACAGCCCTGGTCCACCACAGAAAGTAATGGCAACCCACTACAGGAAAAACTTCCGTCCAGTCAGCCATGTCTCGAAGGAGACAAGACTGCCCAAGTATGTATCATGTATGGTACTTAACTGACTCATATTTGTTTCTAAAACTATAATTCTTTTTTGCCACATTTTCTTTTTTTATTGATTGAACACTAATGATATACTTATTAAAATTAAAGAAAAAGAATGACATAAATAAATAATCTAAACTTACTTATAAATGGAAGTTGTCTGTGTGTGTGTCCGTTACCTATAGACACCGAAATGGCTGGACCGATTTTCTTGAAAATTTACACAGTTGTACTATAAGCGTCTGCGAGTGTTCTTAGCGAGGTTTTGTGTCGAAGTACCCCCGATAAATATCGAAAATCAAAAATCGAAAAAACCAGGTTATAGAAGGATTGGTCCGATTTTAATCAAATTTGATACACTCATAGACAAAGACATAAGAAACGATATTCAGAAGTTTCAATGTTGCAGTTCTTACAGTAGTGCAGAAAATCGATAATATATATATATATATAAGGCAAGATGTTTGTGTGTGTGTCTGTTTATCTTTCTGTATGTTCTTTATACAAATCCAAAATTTTTATCCGATTCTCACCAAACTTCACAAAAATATTCTTTAGGCTGAGTCTGAGCTCCAGGACCATGGATTAGTTTTAAAGCTTTCATTACACCCGAGCAACGCCGGACTAAACTGCTAGTATTACATAAAGTTATTAACTAATTTTTAACAGATGTATGTCATTTTGAAGACATTTTTTATGCTTGTTTTTATTACTTTGAAATTTATTTTTAATAAATTAACAGTAATGGTAATTATTATTTTGCAAAGTTACTTTAATGTTTTTCTCTAATATTGTTGTTATTCATAAAGAAGAAATGTATTCTTAGAATTATCTTTTATTAGTTGTTTTTTTAAGGTAAAAAAACAAAAAATATTAATGTTTAGTTAAATTTTTTAAATTTTTGATTAAAGCATAAAATAGAAACAAATGTCATATTCTTATTATAAAATGAATGAAAAATCAATTTTTAAATTTTTAAAAATAAATTTAATATCATATAATAAAATTTAATTCGACATTCTAAAAATGGTAAACAAAATATTAACCATACTGCTTCTTGCTGCTCATTTATTTTTTCAGGTTCTTCTAAAATATTTATTTACTCTACTTGAGCATGAAACTAATTTTTGACACAAGAAGCGTGAGATTAAAGTGCACTGTGGTGGATTGCCCCACTACAAGCTAGTGTCTCAAAAATAGTCCTCTTGCAAGGAAAAAAAACCCAGTCACCCCACTTAAAATTGAGAGGAAAGTGTTAGAGGAGCAACACTGTGGGAGAGAGCCAGGCAATAGCTGATCTGATGTTGACAAGTGTCAGAAATTTAGATAATTAAATGATTATGTAATATTTTGAAAATCTTTGTTAACAATATACTCCCCACCAAAAAAAATTTTAAAAGTGGAGGTGGACCTGAAGGAGACGACCACCACCCCTAAATTTGCTGCTCTTTATTTTTGTAAACTGTTTTCAATGCAATCCTAAACCCTCCGACTGACAAAAAGACTTGGAAAACTTCAATATTTAAACAATTTTAGGGTGGGGGCCCAGTCTATCATCCGTTATAGTAAAATGATCCTCCATTTTGGAATCACATGCTGGTACAACATTATCACCAACTATAAATTTGATGATTATCAATTTTCTTTTTTTACTTTTTTCAGTGCAATCTTATCGATTAAACCCTAAACTTTCCAACTGACAAAAAAAAAATTAGTAAAAATTTCATCATTCAAGCAATTATGTGGGGGGGGGGGGGGTCAGTTTTTCAGACAACCGTTAGTAAATTGCAATTAACTTTTTTTACTTGCGCATATTCAACAACTGAATCCTTTGTGAAATTTTTGAATAAAGCCATTCTTGGAGTTTCCGAGGAAGATGCCATCCTAAGAACTGAAGAAAAATTGGAAAAGACAAACACAAGAGCAAAAACTCGTCAGAAAAAAACCAAAACAAAGCGACCTCAATGTGAGTGGTTCCAAAATGGAGGATTGATTTACTATAACGTTGTTTGAGAAAGTCAGCCCCACTAAAATTGTTTAAATATCGAAATTCTTTCAATTCCTTCTTGACAATCGGAAACTTTATGTAATAACCGACAAGACTGCACTGAAAAAAGTAAAAAAAAAAGATGAAAACAACAAATTTAAAGGCGGTGGTAGTCTCCTTCAGGTCCGCCAAAGTGGATTCTCAGGCAACCTTCTAAAATTTTTATTTTTAATTTATTGCTATGGGGTAAGAGGTAAAAGTTGGGATTAAGAGGATAACTAATTTGGCTTGAAAAATCGTCCCTAAATTGAAGCAGTAAAAGAAATAGTTGTGCTTAAGAAATCATTTCAGGAAATTTTGTGTCGTTGCTTGAAAAACATTACAGAAGCAAACAAAAGAATCTGTGTGAGAGACAAATAAATTATATTAGCCAATATAATTTGTGGTGCCAAGAAATAAAATACATTTTTTAGCTAATTTGATGGAGGCTGATTCTGAAAATGATCTTAATTTTTCATGGTTAGCTACCATTTTTGCTGAACTGAAATTGCTCAGTTTTAGAAAAAATATCAATTTATGATCTTGGCTGATTACAACATTTACTTAATAAAGGATGTAGAAACCCATCAGTTTTCAGATATGCCAAGCAGTTTATGTCAGCCACTAAACTATTTTTATAAGAAAAAGTGCTTTTGAGTCAAAAAGTCTAAAATAAAAGTATTGAATATTTCCAATTTATCACCAAAATTCAAATTAACTGATAAACTTTATCAGTAATATGCTAATATGAATACTAAGGTTCATTTTTTACATAGCCATCTAGATAAATTTCTAGATAATTGTGACGATGTGAGTGATGAGCAAGAAGAATGATCCCATCAAAATATCAAAACAATGAAAGCGCATTCCAGGGACAGTGGGACAAACAAATAACGGCTGACTACTGCTGGAGTATCAAAAGGGACTTAAATAACATTAAAGATTACAGACAATCAAGAAAAAGAAAATTTATAACATAATTCTTATGTTCATGAAGGTTTTATTTCTACTGTTAGTTTATTAAATGAATTGTGGTGCCAAGAATCAAAACTTTTTTTTTTTTGATGGAAGCTAATTCTGAAAACAACCTTAGATTTTCTTGGTTAGCTACTGTTTTTGCTGTACTGAAATTGCTCATTTGGGGAAAAAAGATCTATTTATGATCTTTGTTGATCGCAACATTTAGTTAATAAGTCATAGAATCCTATCAGTTTTCAGGTAGTCCAAGCAGTTTATGCCAGTCACTTGAAATAAACTATTTTTATAAGAAAAAAGGTATTAAAACATTGTAAAAAGCATTAAAAAAATTTTTTAAATAATTAAAAGTTACTTTGATTTTTTTTTCTGTTACTAACAAACATTTTGATGGAAAGTTTTCATTAAGTTTGGCGCCTGTTTTCTTTATACTATGCTGTTTTTCTAGTGAATTATTGGAAGTACCTAAATAAAGTAGATTAGTCAATACATTCATATCATTGATTAATAAGGTTTTTTAATTGACATGCATAATTTATATTATATTTGTATATAACATTTCTTATGGCTGAGAACTGTTTGCAAATCTGCAGGGAAAGTGTTTTGTGTTGGATTGTTTTGTTTACTTTTTACCTCTTCATTAAGTATCTTCAATTTCTTCCTCTGTTATTTGTTTTTCAAATATTTTTAACAATACCAATAACACTGGTCTACATGACTTTTGGGGCCAAGAATCAAAACTTGTTTTTGCTAATTTGATGGAGGCTGATTCTGAAAATAACCTTAGATCAATTTACAATATTGGCTGATCACATTTAGTTAAATGTCATAGAAACCAATCAATTTTCAAGTAGGCCAAGCAATTTATGTCAGTCAGTTAAGTGCCATACGTGATACACACTTTTGGGCGATCATGTCTAGAAAGAGACATGACTGACTGGGCAGAAGATTATCCTACAGTAGGTTGCCGTTACTTTGTGGTAGACTGGCTGCCGACCAAAGGAGGTATATGTTATTTAATTCTAATATCTAACAGTTGAGACGTCCTCCTTATGTAGTCGTGTCCACAACTACATTCAAATTTGTAAATTGCAGAATTACCATGATGAGTGGGAGAGCATCCTTACGGATGGAAGAAAGAATTGGTCGAGTTCCAAATATTACTCGGACATTAGCAGAAAAATAACATTTGCTAATAAATAGCGAAATCAGTCTAACTAAAATCTCACACTCTGAACCAATAAAGGAAAGACGCAAATAAACTGGACATTTTTTAACAATATGCGGCTTACCCTGAAAAAATTATTGATGACATCACAAATAACAGAATCCAAAACGTTCGAAGAATATCCATTTTTAGAAAGTGTCATCTTAATAAAATCCGTTTCACAGTAGAGGAATGAATCGGAACCGATCTTACAAGCTCTACAAGTGAAAGTCTTAATTAAATTAATTTTACGTTGACGGAGACAAAAGAGTCCCAACGTGTATATAGTTCCGAGAAAGTAACCTTCCTAAATACAGAAGTCAAAAACTTTTCACCGTTCCTATGGACAAGAATATCCAAAAAGGAAAGGCAACCGTTATACACCTTTTCTACGGTAAACTTAAGGGAAGAATAAACAGAGTTTAATGATGTGAGAAATAAGTCAGCTTCACCCTCGTTATTAAAGAGGCAAAAAGTATCATTCACATACCGATGATACATCAGAGGACGATCAATTCGAGAAAATACTAAAGCCTCGTGAAAACCGACAAAAATATTAGCAAGGGAAGGACCCAAAGGCGAACCCATTGCTACCCTATCAATCTGCCGATAAATAAGATTATTAAAACTAAATGAGGTGTCAAACTTCATAAGATCAACAAATACACTCTCAGGAAAATCCGGAGGAGACAACGAGGAACGATATAAAATACGACAACACATCTCAATTGTCTCGGACAAAGGGACACAAGTAAACCAGGAACATATGTCAAAAGAACACATGAACCCACTACTGGAGGAGAAATTACGTATAGATTCCACAAAAGAAAAGGAATCTGTAATACAATAAGTACTATAGTGCAACAACACAGGTTGTAGCACTGCCGAGAGCCAACTAGCGACTTATGCTGGGAGGACCCATTCATAAACAGAACGGGCCGTACATCCCTTTACCCCAGCCATTAGTCGTTTGCTCTCTCTCTCTCTCTCTCTCTCTCTCTCTCTCTCTCTCAGTCCCTCTCTCTCTCTCTCTCTCAGTCCCTCTCTTTTCGTGCTCGGTCATGCTAACAATTCAGTCGACATATTTTGGTGTCACTGTTTGCTGGAATTTCTCACTCGACTTCAGTTCAAAGTTTATCTGTTTTGTAAGTGGCCAGCCATTCTTGTTTTTCTTGTATTTAATGTTAATTTTCTTTTCGCCATTGTTAAATAAGATACTGTATTTTGCCTCTAACTTCAACGGTAAATTTTTCCTTTCAGCTGGACAACCAAAGGGTTATTTATTTCGTCTTTTTAAACTTGCTAGAGAAGATTCTGTAAATTAGTTTAGCTTCGAAGGCTTCTTTCGACTGCAACTAAGTTAAAATCTTTTCTTTTTTTATTTTATTTTCTTTCTTTTTTTCAATTGTAATAGATAGACTAAACTATCGCCCGGTTCACACTACACCCTCGTCTATTGAACAGGTGAAGAGGCTCATCCCTTGTTTCCTGTTTAGGATGCGGCTTCCGGTTTTCTCTTTTCCAATCTTCTCACGTTTTTTTCAATTGGAGTAGATAGACTAAACTATCGCCCTGTTCACATCCCACCCACGTCTATTGAACAGATGAAGAGGCTCATCTCTTGTCTCCTGTTTAGGATGCGGTTTCCGGTTTTCTCTTTTCTATTCTTCTCACTTTTTTCCTCTTTTTTTTTCAGTTGGAGTAGATAGACTAAACTATCGCCCGGTTCACGCTCCACCCACGTCTATTGAACAGGTGAAGAGGCTTATCCCTTGTTTCCTGTTTAGGATGCGGTTTACGGTTTTCTCTTTTCCAAACTTTTCACTCCTATGTAGCCCCCTGCACATCAGTGGCGTTACCGCCTTGCTCGGAGTGATATGATTAAAAAAAAAAAAAAATGGGACACCATATTTATGAACTTTCGGTAGCCCATACAAACGGATTCGAATAGACCCAGTGGGCTTAATCAACTCAGAAATTTCAGAAGAGACTACACCACTCTTGACCCACTTTAACAATTGCCTCTGAAACTTAGCTTCAATAGAAGAAGTGCAATCATTGGACCTAATTTTAAGAATTTAGTTGTATCATTAAGTTTAATGTCCATCTTTGATACACATAATCAGAATAGTCCAGCAGCACCACACCTGCACCTTTATCAGGTCAAGTTCTCATTGCATAATGGGAAGCGAGAGAAAAAATTCTTCTCGCCCCCCCCATTATCATCTTTTAATATACATGCTTACCATTCCCAGAATAAAACTTGATAAGCTCTGGGATGAAACCAGTTGTTTTTTTTAAAGATCATGTAATTTACGCTTATTCCTAGCTATATACAGAACAATTAAGCGGACACCCACCCGCTCATACATTAAAAGAAATAAATAAAGTAGTAAAAAGAAGTTAAACGCCTGTAAAATAAAAATAAAGAAAAAGAAAATCAATGAGTTGTAACCGGACTGCAGAAAATATCAAATTACACCAGGCATCTTATAAACAGGAAAGAAAACAGCCCCGTTGAGTGAAGACATCATAACGATGTCCTCACAAAACTTCGAAGCTGAATTAAAATGAAAAATTATTTCCAGTAAAACCATATATATATATATATATATATATATATATATATATATATATATATATATATATATATTACCTCTTCCATTTTTTCTGTTTTTCAGGATATCAGTGTCTTACGTGATAGACGTTTGGGCGATCAATTCTCAAAAGAGACATGACTGACTGGGCAGAAAGTTTTTCCGCAATTTTTGGTTGCCATTAATTTCTGCGGTAGACTGGTTGTCAACTTAGGCTACAGCACACAATCTATCCTGCTATTTAACCCATAGCTAGAAGGAGAATAGACGGATTCCTAGCTTTCCCAAAGGTATTTGCGCGTATGAATGAATGCAACGAATTCAATTGGAATTCTCCCTACGAGCCGATATCCACTGCACCACAATGCACATCCTATTTGAATAGCTAAAGTTTCTCTCTCTCTCTCTCTCTCTCTCTCTCTATATATATATATATATATATATATGCTGACTTTAGCGTATTATATGCACTGAATACACACGCTAGTAGTTGTGAATGTTCGAATTGATTGCGGAATGAACGACATTCTTTGTGATTACCGTCAGCTACATCGTTGAGTTCTCCTTCATCGTCTCTGCAATATGTCAACTGCAATTTTAATTTGGGGAATATGTTCCAAATTTGAAATGTAAAGATTACATTTCTTTAAAGAATCTACTCACTTTGTCATTTTTAGGAATACGATGAACATCCTACAGAAATTCATTGCTGACTGAGTATGTTCACATATGTGCAATAATATCTTCCCTAATTTGTCTCGGAGTTACATCAAGACCATATAACCAGTTCTTGAAATATTAAAGTGTAATTAGTTACATTCTGAACTAATCTAGTACATTTGTTTTTGCTTTGTATTTTTTTTAGTGAGTCAGGATGAAAGTAACTCGGGCATCTAAGTATGCTTACAGCAAAGTGTAAAGTAAATTCAAGTTAAGTTGACTTATTTTAGATATCAACCATTGTTGAGTTGTTTCATGTCGAATTTTGTATGTGGTATCTAGGAAGAATTGAATACATTATTCAGAGGTAACAGTCAATGAAACAAGCCTTCATACCGATCCGCACAAATAAATGTGAATGAAGGTAGTTCAGAAATGCATTCCAAATCACAACGAAGAATAGATAAAGAATTATACAAAAAAAAGGAAGAATACAAACACAAGAAAAACATTTTCTTTGGAATTATTTTTGTTCTTTATATCTTTAAATTAGGTACCTCCACTAATTTTTTATACATAAGTTTTAAAATGGATTTTGATAAATGAAAAAGCTTCTATGAAGCTTTAATTTTTAACTTTAGTTGAAAGTTAAATGAATAAATTTACTATTTCCAGTCAGTAAAATACTCTGGTGCATTTCAATTAGAAAGTATATTGATTCTTATCTCAACTTTTGTTTTCATTTAAATTGTTCAAATCGGAATTTTTTGACATATTAACTCATTTGTAAACAAAAATTAAATCTCGGGTTTAAAAATCTTACAACAAATATGCTCATGGCATATTATTTGAGGAAAATTAGCAAATTGTAAATAATCTGATTTGAAACAAGTATTACTTGCTTATAGCTTGAAACTTTGAATACAATCATTTATTAATCACAGAGGTATTGTTTTCCTAAGGTGTTGACTGATTACTAATAGCCTGACGTGTTGAAAAGCTAAGTATGGTTGATCAAAATTGACATAAAATATTTAGTGAAATAGAAATTACAAAAAAAAAAAAACCCAAAAAAAACCGAATTGTTGAGATGTAAACACGATGAAACCGAGGCATGAATAATTAAATTGAAAAGAATTGTATCAGCCTAAAAAAGTTTATTTTTCCAGAAAGGGGGAATAATCCTTAACGCAAGCAAACTTTCAACAATAATTTCATTTACGAACTACCATACTTAGAAAAATAGGAATGTTTAGACACTAAAAGAAAATAGTTTAAAAGTTTTGGTGTGAAATAATTTGTATTAAGTTTTCTAATTTTTGATTCGTAATTATACATTTCATTTCATATCAGATAAGATAATAATGTTAATGCAGATTTTAAGTGATTGATATATTCTGAATTATTATATTTAACATTTTTAAAAAAGGAAAACTGTTTTTGTAAAAATTAATTATTCATCGGAAAAGTTTATTTTTAAAACAATAGTATCATTAATAAATCTTATTTATAAAAGCAATCACAAATTTTCTAATTAAATAATGTTTTATTGCATTTTTTTATTTACGATTCAGGGCAAATTTTCGGGAAATGACGAGTTCTTTAAAAAATAATTGATGATTGATTTACATTCTCCAAAATGTCCTGTTTATAGCGAATACAAACAATTTTTTAATTATGGAATTTCACGAATTCATGAAATTAAGCAAGTGGAGTGATGGGGGTAACCTATGTAAAAAAAAAAAAAAAAAAAGATTTTCTTAAAAAGAAAATTTCAAAAATTGTTTAATTCATTTGTTAATAAGTCCTGAAAATTTCATTAAAACTTAATAATCATTTGATATTTGCAAGACTTTCCTAATCAGTGTGTTTTTACTTGAAAAAGGAGATCAGTGGCATTTCTGCCTTGCTCGGGGTGAAATGATTAAATATATATATATACTAGCAGTATAACCCAGCGTTGCTCGTGTATAATGAAAGCTTTAAAACTAATCCATGGTCCTGGAGATTAGACTCTTTGGACGTTGGCACGAAAGACTAAAAAGCAATAGTTGTTTCCAGTTAAATCGAAACCGGAGACTGACAGAAAAATGAATGGATGTAAGTCAAATTTTGATTTCCTGGTATCGATATCAAATTTTTTGCACTATTGTAAGAACTGCAACATTGAAACTTCTGAATATCGTTTCTTATGTCTTTGTCTATGAGCGTATCAAATTTGATTAAAATCGGACCACTCCTTCTATAACCCGATTTTTTTCGATTATCGATTTTCGATATTTATCTGGGGTACCTCGACACAAAACCTAGCTAAGAACACTCGCAGATGCTTATTGTACAACTGTGTAAATTTTCAAGAAAATCGGTTCAGCTGTTTCGGAGTCTATAGGTAACGGGGACACACACACACACACAGACAAAGTTCCATTTATAAATAATATGTATGTATATATATATATATATATATATATATATGTGTGTGTGTATATATATATATATATATAATAATATGTATATATATATATATATACTTTCTCTTAGTTTGTCTTACACTAATCGTTTTTTTTTTCATTTATCTATTGTCTCGCTCAGGCGGGTAACTTGTGAGGAAACATAATAATCCTCTGAATTTTTTCCCCCTCATTTTTGACGGCATGGGTACATTTGCTTTATATATAGACTAAGTATCAAAAAGAAATCTTTTTCACACACAAGAAAAAAGAAATTTTTAAAAATGAGACAGCATACATTATCAGTTATGTTTAATCTCACACACACACACACACACACACACACACACACACACACACACACTTATGTATATACATATACATATATGTAGTAGTTGGGTATTATCAGTTGGTTCAACAGTACACAATATCCGAACTTAAGTAAAAGCCAGTACATAGAATCCATATTTTCAAATGTAGATGGCTAAGCCCGCCCTGTTGATAATTTTGTGTGCAACACATTTTTCCTCCTAACTCATTTGAATCTGCGTCGATCGAAATTAAGTTTAATATAAATCTAGCCCCTCCCCGATTTTCTGCATATTTCTTTTCGTACATTGTTAATGTAATAACATTAGCGCATATACCTTTACCAGAAGAGAAAAAAGCAGGTTCACGAAACAACATAATAGTTTGTAATTGTTTTCTATTTTCAACTTTTGTTTTTTTTTGTTTTGTTTTTTTTGTTTTTGCCATGCGTTGTTGTCGGTGTCTTGTTTCGTTGGTGATGAGAAAAGTCTATTCGCCACGGCCTCACTCTGATTTCACGCCTCATTTCGCGCCCAAACAGCAGCTTGCTAAGTCAGTGTGCGGGTGAAGAGTTAGGTGAAGAACAAAAGTGAGTCAAGCCAATGAGCCGAGGAGCGTGTTTGAATGGCCGCTCCATTCCCAATACTGAACTATTCTTAATACGTGACTTTCTTTTTTTCTTTGACATCACGCAAACAACCACCAACACCAAACATCACTTCCTCCTTTCTTTCTTTCTTTCTTTCTTTCCAGTTTTGTTATTGACTATATATATTTCTGTCTCACGCACGTACAGACTCACAAAAACATAATTTTTCTCTTTACAATCTCTTCATCTTTTAATCTTTTGTTTCGTATTACTTTTCCGCTTTCATTTTACTTCATTTTCTTTTTCTCTCACTCAAATATGCACAAACACGCGCAATAGTTTTCTCTTTTTCAATTTTCTCCTTTCTCTCACACAAAATACTCTCATATATATATATATATATATATATATACATATATATATATATATATATATGAATAAGGTCAGTTATATGTATATAATGATATACAGAACTTAATCTAGCACAAGGCCATGAATAAACTGCCCCAATGATGAAATATTCGACAACAACATAATTATTAGTAACCTTAACTTTTTTAAGCGGGTGATAGATGGTTAGGTTCAACTGAACCGTTAAACAAGGAAATCATATATATATATATATATATATATATATATATATATGAATGACTCAAACATTAGCGATACATATCTGAACTGGCAAAGATAAATTTCTAGTTACACTGAACATCAACATTGAATTTAAAACTGAGCGTCCCGATATCTTTAACGTTTTTGATGTAAAATTATGACAGGCGTTTGTTTTCTTTCTTACACTCCGACCTATATATAGTTAAGTGCCGTACAGGAGACACGCTTGGTGATCATTAGTTTCTGCGGTAAACTGATTGCTAACCAAGGCTAGAGAACCCAATCTGTCCTATTATTTAACCCATAACTGGGAGGACAAGCGTATTTGCGCGAAAATGAATGCAACCAATATCCACTGGAATTCGATTTCGGCTCTCCGATTTCTCGTTCCGAGTCGTTATCCACTGCACCACAATGCATATAGCCGAGTTCTGATATATTTATATTCATCCATAAAACTATTTGATAGCCTGATAGAGTTTCTTCTGGGGGTGAAAAACTTTACTTAGGATTTCCCCCATTCTATAATTCTATAATTCGATTAACTAGTATTTGTTTCTCAGACTATCTATCTATCTATCTATCTATCTATCTATCTATCTATCTATCTATCTATCTGTGTGTGTAGTGTGAAAGATTGGGTGTTTTTTTCCTTCTCGAAAAATTCGTCTTTATATGCTGCATAATAAATCTACTGGTGTGTATTACACAATATAAACACATATTAACTTACGAAGCCAGACGTGGAATAAGAAGTAATGCAGGTAGGTTACAGTTATTCGTTTCTGCCCTCTTCTATTGTAGTTGGGTGCCTAAGAGGCATGTTAATGGAAAAAAAAAAGAACCAGTCATTAGAAGTGAGGATCTGTCAAAAGATTTTGGTTTTGTTTTGTTTTTTCTTTACTCGCTTGAAAACAACGCAAATGTTTAGACGCTGACGATTCCAGTACATTCAAGTTTTCCAAACACAAAGTCAATCCTTGAAAATTATTATGACAATTGTGGTGCATTGGATATCGGCTCGGAACGAGAAATCGGGGAGCCGAGTTCGAATTCCAGCCGAATTCATTGCATTCACTTACGCGCAAATACCCTTGGGAAAGGTATTAATCCGTCTATTCTTTCCAGTTATGAGTTAAATAACAGGACAGATTGGGTTCTATAGCCTTGGTCGGCAACCAGTCTACCGCAGAAAGCAATGGCAACTACTGCGGGATAATCATCTGCCCTGTCAGTCACGTCTCTTTCGAGACATGATCACCCAACCGTGTCTCATGTATGGCATTTAACTGAACTATCTCTAGTTCGTGGGTGATCATCTCTCTCACCACAATATCCTATACTTCGTAGATCGTAGCAATGTTCGTGCTTTTACTAGCCTTCCTGCACTTATTCATTTAGGTATGTTATTCACTTTCACGCCCCCCCCTCTCTCTCTCTCTCTCTCTCTCTCTCTCAGTAGGCTTCAATATGTCCCTGTGATTGTCAAATTATCTAAGCCTTCTTTCCTTATTATGTGCCCTAAAATTTCAATCATCTTTTACTCATTCTCAATTACAGGTGTAATTTTTTGTTTCTTTTTCCCCTAAAACTGTTTCGTTATATGTTCAGTTCTATAGAACCACATTTCTATTGCACCAAGGATTATTAAAACGTAGCATTTCAGCGCTCTTTACTTTGTTTTAACAAAATTTTCCTGTTTCTTGGTTCAACAATTATCTTAGACGGATATCTTAAGAAACACAAGCCATTCGGTGTACTTTGACGTGGTGTAACGGTTAGCAAACTTGTTTTGCTAGAAGAATTACGACTGAGTAGTGTGTTTGATCCTCACTGGGTACCCCATACATTCGGCTTTATGCCACATCTAAGCTAAGCTTGGAAAATCATTTTTCTCTTTGATTTGACCTGGAATTTATGCACAAAAAATGTCAGTGATGCAGACGATAGTAATTTTTATTTTTTTTAATCGTATCACCCCAAGCAAGGCGGTAACGCCACGGATGTGCAGGGGGCTACGTAAAAGTGAAAAGATTGGATAAGAGAAAGCCGGAAACCACATCCTAAACAGGGAACAAGGGATGAGCCTCTTCACCCGTTCAATAGACGTGGGTGGAGTGTGAACCAGGCGATAGTTTAGTCTATCTACTCCAAGTGAAAAAAAAAAATAAAAAGAGTGAAAAGATTGGAAAAGAGATGGCCGGAAACCACATCCTAAACAGGAAACAAGGGATGAGCCTCTTCACCTGTTCAATGGTGTGTTTAAACTGTGTGTATGCACACCGAGTATGGTCCATCTTCAAGGTTTTTCTTAAATAATAATAATAATAATAATAATAATGAGAAACGGTATTGGGCTCATAACATCTGACACGAGGGAAACGGATTATAATGCAAGGCAGAGAGAAGAAAAATATGCGAGTAGACAGAAAGAAAGCAGGGAGAAAAACAAAAAGAAACCAAGAGAAGAAAGGAAGACTTACACATTTTAGATAAGACTTAATTATCATTTTCCATATCGCTAAAAACGGTTATTTTTTTACTAAAACTTGTTAAATCTAAGAGAATGATGGAGTAGTAAAAATAAAAATAAGTCGAAACCTCATCTTGTCCATATATCGTCGAAGTTAAAAAGGAATTTTAACTGTGATTAATATTATATTGTGTTCTCTTCTCAAAGTATCACTATAAATTCATCAGAATAATTGTTTTCGAATACATGTTTTATATCACGTGTTACATAATGAACTATTCAATTGACCAAGGAAAACAATATGATCAAAAACGAATTCCAGGCACAGTGAAACAAAGCACAAGAGCAAAGATTAACAGACGCGGAAATTTGATTTCTTTTTTGATGGTCAATTTTATGTTCTTTATTCAGAATTGAAAGCAGTAAAACGATTTTAAATCCTGAAAACTGAAAATATTGTTTATCCGCAAGCACAGCAATGAAACTGGAAATGTGAGTCTCTCTCTCTCTTTCTCTCTCTCTCTCTTTATCTCTCTCTCCGTTCTAGACATAAGCGAAAATGCTTCTTTATATATTCCTGTCTTTTGTTGCCCTTAACAATACTTTATCCTTTATGACCCGACGTTCTCTTCATGGTACTTGTTTCTCTATCCATTGATACATACCAATCAATTATGTTATTTGCATATTCCTCTGTTTATATCGCCTTCAATATTACTTGTGTGCATTAAATCTACCAGAGTCTCTTTCTTCGCCTCAAATATCTCTGATTATTATAAATAGTTTCAGTTCTTATTTTGGATCTCACATTTTTGGATCTTACATTCTCTCATATTTCCAAAACCATTTCTGTCGATCCAACTCGCTTCTTCATTTTGGACGCAATTATGTGGTTTTCATTGTTATATAAGAGGGTTGATATCATACAGCAGACTGTAACTCTTTTTCTTCGAGTGTAATATAATTTTTCGGACATTTATTACCTTCCTCGAGTTTTGAAAAGCATTTTTTACTATGACAATACGCCTAAGAATTTATGTATCACATTTTTTCTCGCCTTTTACTAAACTGAGTTGCTAGTTAAATTTCGTTACATATTTAATTTTGATGTCTCCGATGCGCAAACCTTTTTTCCCTGTCTATTTTGCTTATCACTATGCTTTCCAATTTTCTATGAATTAATACTTAGCATTGCTCACTGGGTTTCTGCGTAAATGATTTTATTCGAACTTGAAGTGACTATTGTTACATTTTCAATTTCACTCTCTTCCGTCTATAAGTAGAGAGATGAAAAAGGAAATAACGTAAATAAATAAATGTAAAATTTTCGGAATTTTTTTTTTTTAATCATTTCACCCCGAGCAAGGCGGAAATGCCACTGATGTGCAGGGGGCTACATAAATGTAAAAAGATTAATTAGAAAAGAGTGAGGAGTACAAACTAGTTAGAAAGGAACAATAGAAAGCTGAGAAAGCAGGTGCGATGACAGATACATAGGTGGAGAGAAAGGGAAGGTTATACGGGGGTGGGGAGAGAGCTAGAGTCCAGTGGTTAGTAGATGAGTATTGACTTTGCATTTAAATTTCTGGAGGTTGTAGCCGTCAGGAAAGCAAGAATACGGGAGCGAGTTCCACAGGCGGGAAATGCGAGAGAAGAAGCTGCAGGAGTAGAATTGTCGTCTGCATTTGGCTAATCTGACTGTGAATGGATTTGACCCAGTTGCCAGTCTGGTTGCGCGAGTAAACACCTGTTGAGGAGGCATCAGTGACTTAAGTTCGTCTGAGCAGAAGCAATGAAAGTATTTATAGAACAGACAAAGGGAGGCCACATTTCGACGATGGGGAAGTGGCTGCAGTCGAGCCGCCAGATCAGTACCTATCACATTACAGACTCTCCTTTGGAGCCTGTCAAGAACACTGAGGAGAACGGCAGGGGCACCTGACCATAAATGGTAGCAGTACTCCATGCACGGCCGGATGGTTGACTTGTATATATGCAGGATGGATTCAGGTGGAAAAAACATCCTGGATCGACATAGTGACCCAACCTTCTTAGCAGTAGATTTTGCTATGGATTCAATATAGTGGTTCCATTTGAGGTCTGAGGACAGGGTAAGTCCGAGGAGGCGTAGTGTATTACTCTCCGGGAGAATCGCTTGGTCCATGCTTATGGGAGGCAGGAGAGGTTGCCTGTAATGGTTGACAGACAACAGCTTGGTCTTAGATGAATTGAAGTTGACAAGTCACTTCTTGCCCCAGTTCACCACAGAGAGTACATCCCGTTCAAGGTCAGCAGCGAGATTATGTCTGTCCGCCACGACAGGTTTCTTACTGGTAACAACCATTTGGTCAAAATGTAGCGAATTCCTAACATAAGCTTCTCTAATCAGGGTGCATGTTAAGATCAGTCAGTCAGTTAATTGACATACGTGACAGACACTTGGGCGATCATGTCTCTTCCAAGATATGACTGATTTGGCAAAAGATTTTCCCACAGTAGGTTGCCATTACTTTCTGTGGTAGACCGGTTGCCAACTAGGGCTATAGAACCCAATCTGTCTGCTATTCAACCCATACCTGGAGGGTGAAGAGAAGGATTAATACCTTTCCCAAGGGTATTTGCGCGTAAGTGATGGCAATAAAAGTCGGCTCTCCGATTTATCATTCCGATCCGATATCTATAACACCACAACACACATCTTGCATTCTAAGATAGTCAGAAA
Source organism: Ascarosepion bandense (assembly GCA_037127315.1). Classification (NCBI taxonomy): domain Eukaryota; kingdom Metazoa; phylum Mollusca; class Cephalopoda; order Sepiida; family Sepiidae; genus Ascarosepion; species Ascarosepion bandense. Next base: position 2,120,896 of record JBBBDQ010000789.1, on the reverse strand, counting down.
GCCGTATGTCGTGATGCAGAGAGGTAGTAGGAGAGAGTCGTAGACAGAACGAGAAAGAAGAACCGAGTAAGAGAGATATAAAGGCGGAGATCTGTTCCCTTAATCTTGAGAGAAGACAGAAATTGCAGCAAAGATGTCCCGTGTCAGGTGGATCCATGTATAAGAAACCAGTATAATGGAAACAGTATTTGTTTTTGCTTTTCTCAATTTGACGTTATGACATCTTCGGTTACCTTGCGAATTTACACATGGCCTTTTCTAGTTTTTGTTTACACCGATGCGAACTGGAATCAAATACATCGTGGATTGAGCTGTCTTGTCAGTCAAAAACTGAGCAAGAGCCGCAACTGTATGTTTACATTAGTTTTATTATTATTATTATTTTGGATTTCCTTAACTGCCTTGTCTAACACTTATTTCAGTTTTCTTTCTGAATCCAACATCAACACTTGTCTGCATAGTGTATGTTATTAATATACAACCACCGATAATAAATCATAGATTCTCAAATTATGTTAAAAGCACTTCAATGTACAGGTTAAATGAGAAGGTATCTTTTTCATATATATATTTTTTAATCATATCACCCCGAGCAAGGCGGTAAGGCCACTGGTGTGCAGGGGGCTACGTAAGAGTGAAAAGATTGTAAAAGAGAAAGCCGGAAACCACATCCTAAACAGAGAACAAGGGATGAGCCTCTACACCTGTTGAATAGACGTGGGTGGAGTGTGAACCGGGCGATAGTTCAGTCTATCTACTCCAATTGAGAAAAAAATAAGGAGAAGTGAAAAGATTGGAAAAGAGAAAGCCGGAAACCACATCCTAAACAGGGAACAAGTGAGGAGCCTCTACACCTGTTGAATAGACGTGGGTGGAGTGTGAACCTGGCGATAGTTCAGTCTATCTACTCCAATTGAAAAAAAATAAGGAGAATTGAAAAGATTGGAAAAGAGAAAGCCGGAAACCACATCCTAAACAAGGAACAAGGGATGAGCTTCTACACCTGTTCAATAGACGTGGGTGGAATGTGAACCGGGCAATAGTTCAGTCTATCTACTCCAATTGAAAAAAAAATAAGGTAAAGTGAAAAGATTGGGATGAGCCTCTATATCTTTCTGTTTTAATGTACTTGCTTTATTGTTTGTTTAATCGTGTACAAGCCTTTTGATTTTCAAAACAGATCCCAGCTTATTTGTACATCTTTTCAGTGCAGAGCAAACTTTTGTAAAATTTCTACTTCTTCGTGTCGTACTTTCTTGAATACCTTTGTGTAATCTATAAAACACAAGTATATGTCATTCTGACTGCATTCTGATCATAGATATGAACTTTCGTGTTCCAGCATTCTATTCAAAGTTACATTGTTCTTCCTCAACTTAAATTTGATTCAGTTTTGAACTGTTATCATTGATATTCTAATTATTTCTTAATCATCAAGCTGATTGTTCCGTCAAGCTCGCATTCATTTGTATTCGTTTGTTTGGCAAAACTACGAAAATTGAGTAACTTAAATCTTCCGGTATTTCGTTACTATTGTCCACTTCATTTAACACTTCAGCAACGTTATCGATCTTATAAACATCCCAGACTGTCAGCATCGCTTTGATATAAAGTCAAGCAAATTCATGTAGTTGTATTAATTTAGGTATTTACAAACTTTCGAAAGACTGACACTTCCGCTAGATATATGTGATAGAATGAGCAAAGAATGGGTATGAAAAGAGTATTTAATCTAACATGTTTCACTTTATTAAGCTTTTTCAAAGATTTGTTTAGAAAACACATACTTAAAAAATTAAAAAATAATTTTAAAAAACAAAGAGACAGTATGTTTTTAAGATTAAATTCGTGTCTTATAAACAAATCTCTGAAGAAGCTTAATAAAGTGAAACATATTAGATTGAAGATACTTTTCCTACCTGTTTTTTACCTATTCTATTTTCTTGTCGGATTTCAATCTATATATATACATTGATTGATTGATTAATACTTCGTTTTTTGTGTTGACATAAAACTCCGCTTAATATTGTTTAATTGTACTCTGATCAGAGTACAATTAAACAACATTTCTCTGAAAAACATAAACATGTAGGTAATATCAGACAGATTTTGGTCAACAATACGGTGATCCTTACTCATACACATAGTAAGAGGCACCTGTAGATACTGGAGGCCATGTACATCAAATCTAAAATACCAACACTCAATAAAATCGCCTTTAAATCCGGACATAACACATTACATTGCATTTGACTACATGGTATGACGTCATAAAACCGCATTGCAAATTTGAGAACTGCGTTTATTATTTTTGGTAACTATTGCCGTTGCCAAGCGGAGTTTTATGTCAACACAAAATAAAATCGTCGGTGATGGTGGATGTTATTGTATTACAGTCTAAATAACCTCTCTGAAGATGGCTCATGTGAGCCGAAAGCTTAGAAGCAAATTAATAAAAAATTATCCAAATGTTGGAGAATTTTTGTCTTTATTTTCAACTGAAATTAAAACCAAAATACGACGTTTAGAACGGCTCATGATTAAACATAATAGACATTCATTGTCTCTTATATTTAACAGCATATGTTTAGAATATATATATATTTTTTAATCGTGTCACCCCAAGCAAGGCATTCCACTGCCACTACAGCGCAGGGAGTTACATAGAGGGATTGAGTATGGGAAATGTCAGAAGGAGGGTGGTAGACGACTAGGATGTACATAGGGAGAGAGTTGGAGAGAGTAGGTGTGAGTTAGTGTGTTAGGAGGTGTCTATTGACCTTACATTTAAACTCCTGGAGGTTGTAGACAATGGGTATCGGCATTTCAATAATATCAGATTACTTAAGAAAATTAGCAAGATGAAGAAACTTGATAAATTGGTTCCACATTAACTTTTAATTTTAGTGAAAGTAAATGAGTCCGACGTTTTGAAATGTTCGATCTGTGAAAATTCAAATGATCTATTTCTTGATCAAAAAGTGGTTTTGATGATAAATGAATCCTATATGACAATCATAAACGACCGGTTCAATGTCTTGATCATAACGAAGCAACCAAACACTTTCTAAAACCGAAATTGCACCACCAGAAGATTATGATGGCTGACTTGTGGCCCGCCATTGGCGTTACCTATTACAGCTTTTCGGAATTACATCAGAGCACTTACTGCCAAAGTTTACTGTCAGTAACTGGATTAAATCCAGCTAAGCAAAATGCAACAATGTTTCAATTCTGCTTCATGACAATGCTCAGCCACATGTTGCTAGAATGAGACTGCAGAAGCTCACCGATTTGGGATACGAGACTTTGCCACATCCGCCATATTCTCTTAATATTTCGCTCACTTACTATCACTGTTTCAAGTATCTAGAAATCTTTTAAGCTAAAATGCAAAGAAGATTCAGAAACTGCATTCAAAGATTTTTTTGGTATTCAAACCATTAGAGTTTTTTGCATACATAACGTCACTCGATGGCAAAAATGTATCGATATGTAGAGATGCATTCAAAAATCGGACATTATTTTTCAAACTGCCTTATATGTGTCTGTGTGTGTGTGTGTGTGTGTGAGAGAGAGAGAGAGAGAGAGAGAGAGAGAGAGAGTGAGAGAGAGACAGAGAAAGAAAGAGAACTGAGTTTGAAAAGATAATAGGGACACTAACACGAACCAGTGTTTAACATTTAAACTTACTGCCATTTAAGATAAAAGCAACTACACTTAGGGACTGAAAGGAATTATAGTTTGAAATTGTGATGGACCCCATTTTGAGATTAAACGTTACCACAGATTGGCAAATATCTCTCATTACAGTAAACCAATAATTTATTCAGTAATTCTATTCGTGCTTCTCTATCTTTAAAGTACCAAAGTCTGTGCTAAGTCAGCCAGACATTGAGCACCTACTGGGCCTTAAACTCAACTCTGACCTCAAGTGGAACTCGTATATACAATCCATCGCTAAAGATGCTAGGAAAACGTCCGCTTCCCTGTACTACTCTGGTAAGTACGTGACTTTTCCGGCTATCCTCTACCTTTACAAGAGCTAGATAAGAGTGAAAATAGCTTGATCCTGTTATATATGGGAAAGAGATGCCTAGTCTTCACTTTCCAGTCTCGATAGAGTCCAAAAGAACCTCCACGTTCTTGTTACTAATGAATTATTTTCATCTTACAGCCCTTTCCTACAGACGAGTTAGTGCCATCAGTTTTAATTATCACATTTAAGAGCCGTCATGCTACTCATATTGTAGCGAACAACTCTTACCTTCGTGTTTCGTTGATGAGAAGTAAGTTGCTCTCGAGAAGCTTCTTCCTGAAACGAGAAACTTTTGACCACTTCAAAATCCGGTCTGCATCCAAAGAAGATGATACTGTGTATCTGACGGGATGGGATTGTACATTATAAACTTCTTCCACAAAATTAAAATTTGAATTCGGACAAATACTCCTCCGAATTGGACTGAATAAAGCCAGTAATCGATAAAGATCATTTGAAATTAGCCAATCGGAAGGGCGTCATCTTCAATCAGGATACCAGACTTCACATCTCCTTACAGACCTTGATACAACTTAGCTGTGATCTACTATTTTATTCGCCGTACTCTTCTGATCTTACACTTTCAGATAAACAGTTTTTTGATCCCTACCAAATCATCTTAATAGGAAGAACTTCAATTCTCTGGAAGCATGTAAAAATCAAATTGGCTATCAGCCAGAAAGATGACAATTTCTAGGAGGATTGAATCCTGAATCTGCCTAAAAAAAAGTAAAAGGTAGTGGAACAAAATGACATTTGTGGTTGAATAAATCTAATCACAAATATCTAAGTATCGTTTTTGAAATTCCTTTACAAACTCTACGAATCATATAAACGGAGTAATGAAGTGCTTAGCTCCTCTTCTTGAATAACTCCTAATACTTTAGGAAGTGCTGCCCTCAATAGGGCATCTCAGACACTTATGAATCAACTGAATCCTACTTTTGATCTATTGGTAGGGAAGCATATATTTAGACACAAGACGCCATTATTTATGTCAGTAGCTTTGCTACTTCGCCACGATGTCAAATCGGAAATAGCATATCTAAATGATGTAAAATGAGTGATGCCTCTGCAGTTGTTTAAGGTTTCCACAACACCTCATCGACCCTATCATTCACAGCTACATAATAAAGAGACAAGCCGAAATAATGTGTCTGTTGTAGTAATGATCGTAGATGTTACATCTGTGACCTTCTCCTAGAGACATGCCTAAGGCAGGGATTTCATACTCAAGGACACAAAAAAGCCATTACATCTTCAGGAAGAGATGCATGTGAGCAGTTCACCAACAAAGGGCAGTTTGAGAACTATGTTCTAAGTAATACCTCATCCCCATATTTGTATAGATTTTATTTTCCATCTTACGGAATGTAAAACCGCCCTCACTTCCAGGCTGGAGGAACCAGTTTACTTACCAGCCATTTGATCATGGAGCTGACAGTACTGGATCGCCAGCAACACTCCACTGAGTGATTTCACAAGCATATACAGGATACAATAAGTAAATTATCGCTATATTATATTTTTAATTTTGCAAATGCGCATTGCTTGATTGTGAGTTTGTCGACTAGACAGGGTCAGTTGGGTAATGTCTGTGAGCAAAAGATCACCATAACGCAATTCATTCCGCTAGAAACCGCATGCTATGCTGCTTGGCATTCACGCCAGAATCTCTAATACAAACATTTCAGAGTGTTTGAGGACAGTGCAGAGGATTCGGAAAGAGTTGGGTGTGTCTAATGATGATTATGAAGATACGGCAGCTCGGAAATCTCACTCTAATTGTTATTATAAGAAAAGAACTCAGAAATTTGAAATTTGTTGGTGAAGGCTTCAGATACATCACGGAGGCCTACATTGTACCTTGAGAAGCTAGTGCTATCATGGGTTAAAAGGGTGACTGATTGAAGACCCTATGTCTTACGACTCTTCATTATGCTACACAAGCAGAATACAGTCATGGCTGTCAGACATTTTCTGCGACCACATCATCCCTTACATCTGGCCTCCAAACTCCCCATACTGCAACACCCATGACCAAGCGAGAGTGAAAACAAGAAATATTACGTATGGGAAGCCATTGGGATAAACTAATGGCTTCTGTTATTAATTATAGGCATTTTGTTTTCACTTTTGCTTGGTCATGTGTGACGTCACGAGCTGTGATGCTACATTCGCTTCCAGCGTCTTAAATGCACGAGTTTTGTTGTTGCTTAGAAATCTTCCATGTAAACAAAAACAGTTTGTCATTATCGTTTGTCCGTGTTTATAATATATAATGTAATTTAACATCTTTGAAAATGACTCATGTAAGCCAAAAGCTTAGATTGGTTTATTAAAAATTATGTATCAATATTGTAATTTTCTTCATTTAATTATAATGCTATTAAACTTATCAGAGAATATGAAAATATTTGACATCAAATAAATAAACAAAATTTGTCTATATTATTTAATGTAACATCTATATGAAAATATCTATAATCCCTTAAAAATAACGTTTCTTTATCTAGTCTTGCATACCTAGTCTTGTCCTCTAGAACGTATTTCGAGTTAAAATGTTATGTAACTGTTTTAAATGGTTTTTATATTAGCCTCCAAAATACATCATTCATTAACACACACACACACACACACACACACACACACACACACACACACACACACACACATATATATTCCGGCCTGAATATTCGCGAAATCTAGTTAGAAAAAAATACTCATCTTACGGCAGGACTTGAACTTTCGTTCCCTGGAGTAAAACATCATTATATCTGACGTACCTTAGCCCGCTCGTTAACGTAGCACTTCCCGAACAAAACCTGAATAGTGCTTTTGAACACACACTTCTCCCGATTCTCGAAATATACATATCTGCTCTGTTTCGTACTCTAGCGTAAACAAAGACAGATTTTATGACATTGATTAAATCCGAATTTGTTGTTTTAACGTTATTTCTTTAATGTATCGTCATATTTCGATAAATTGAGAAATATATATATATATATATATATATATATTACTCAATATATATATATTGAGTAATATATATATATATATATATATTACTCAATATATATATATTATAATATATATATATATATATATATATATATATATATATATATATATATATATTACTCTGCTGTTGTCAAACAATCCACCCCAGCCCAATTCTTTCCTAACGTGCTGTTCTGTCCACCTAAACCGGAAATAGGCGAAAGACGGTTCGTTAAGTCGCAACAACCATGGCCGCTCGCATCTCACATCGATTAAGTCGAAGCGAGTTTGTATGCGACGTCGTTTAACGCCCGGATAAACTTTTGCCGGTAGCAAATTAAGAATCTCACCCCGGAAGCCGCGACTGTTACTGCTGCTACTGCTGTAGATGATAATGGTGGTGTTTGACGAATAAAGGGAACTATGATGGGTACCGTTTGGTTACAGTCTGTCGTTGAAGACTTTGTCACTTTTCTGGCAAATATCCGGCGCTAAATCTCGTTACTAATCACGAAACAACGAGATTTTATTCATATTGATTTGTTTATTTTAAGGCTGACGATTACAAGACAACTTTTGTAGCTTTATATTGGCATCTCAAGGATATATAAAGTAAACGCTAAAAATAATGTTAGTTAAAAAAAAAAAAGAAAGAAAAATAGAACAAATTTCTGCTGAAATAAATTAAAATATATCGAAAAACAAAACCAAAACTTCATTGTCGTTTACAATGTAAATATTTCTTTCATTTCGAACATATATTTATTATTCATTAAGTTGAGGTATCTTTTTTGATTTATAGGGAACCTATAATTTAATATTTATTTGGAGTGTCACTTAATATAAGGTTGAATCCTCTATGAAAAATTCAGTAGAAATATTTTACCATTTCAAAATAAATTAATCCCGTATTTACTTGAATAAACTAACAGAATAAAAATATCAATAATTTTATATGTATGATATATGAGATCTTTGTTGCTTGCTTTATCTTACCCTTCCTTTTCTTATTAGAATTAAAACCGAAGAGTGTCTCTAAGATATCTTTTCCATCTTTCCTCACGATCGGAACGAATAGTCCATTATTTACTTGTGATAATGGCAGGACGTAGAACATGTGCTAACTAATGCGAGAAGAAGCAGAATTATAATATGTTTTAAGAATGATTTATACTCGTATCTTTATGACAGTTGGTACGATGACATTTTTCTGGTTAGAATGCCGAAGTGACCATCTTCCAGATACACTTAACCGATTAGACATATAAATACTTATGCATTGTTTAGTTTAATTTTTCAAGAACAATGAGTCAGTAGGCATTTCAACTTTTTACATCTTGTGCAGACTTTCTATTGTTTTCTAACCTTTTGATATTAAGTGGCTTCATTATTTTGTTCCTTATTAGGTTTAGTATCCTCTTGATCATAGTGTTCCAATAGAAAGGATAGAGACCTTACTGACCGAAATATAATGCTATAAAGAATGAAGACTTAATCTAAACAATTTAAAATGATAATAATGGATATATATATTTACATATAATACTGGGTGTGTAGTCGAACGACCGATTTGTCAAACGGGGACTTCATGGTAATATCTGCCTGAGGAAATGATTCAAGCGTACGTACAACCCCGTTGGAAAGAAACTGAAAATCATGCCAAGGATTAGGCCAAGCTTTGTGGGTAAAACTGAGTAATTGGAACTGTCTCGGAAGTTGATGTGCTAGGACAAAGTTACAAGTCATCGTCACCGGGGGTTTAAGCGTGCTGGCTCTGAAGATCATGCCAGATCATGAATTTTATCACAGAAACTAAGTAGAAACCACAAATTGTATATGTGTACGTTTAAAATCACAATTTGTCCGAGCAGGCGTCTACAATATGGAGTAGCTAACCACGCTAGAAGACAAGCATACTCGGAAACGAGCGGTCAAACATACAGATCTGATATAAAGCAAAATTTAATTTCATCATCATTAAAATCTGTAGAGGCAATAGAAATTTTAAATTAGTTTCATAAAGTGTGGATATAAGTTGAAGAAAATGAATGATATTATTGGATAAAAGTAGTACCATCTATATATAAATATGAAACTGAGATATGATCAAGTTTTAATGGGTTGAGTATCATCGACCTGGCACATGTGATAGAACTTTGAATTTCTGTTTATTGCTCTTATTCAGTACAGCGCATTTTTAAACACGCATGCGTGCGGTCATGTGCATTTGCAGGCAGACACACTCATAAATAAACACAGCAATGTATCCACAATTGCGACATAGACACACAGGCAGGCCTATTTCACGCAGGGCATATCTTCTTTTTAAATTCATTCCAGCGTTAAGCGTCGTGATGGATGACACTGGCCAACTTCCATGCGATCGCTTCTTATTATCCCCCAACATGGACGCCAATCAGCCTTTGCCGGAAGAGACCCATTACCGCTATGAAACTACCATCACTGAAAGTTTTTCTCTCTTCGATAACATATCTGCAGTCAGTAAGATTTTCTCTCCACTTTTCCGATTTCACTCTTTTACTTTCCGCCTCACTTTAGTTCTTGGCTTTAGTTTCTGCTTTCCTGCGCCTTATTGATGACCAAGTATTTTGCAAAATGAAGCGAACGTCTTCCGCGCCATTATCAACAGAAAAGGAGACAACCCCAAGTAACCTCGCGATTCACGAGGGAAATTGGCGTTAGCAGTTTTTACTCAGGATGTCTACATAGCTTCATTCACCGTCCTTTAACGTATCACTGCCAAGGTATTCTCTCGGTATTTTTGTCATATTCTCTCATTCTCTCTCTCTCTCTCTCTCTATATATATATATATATATATATATATATATATATCAGGAAACTGTTTTTCATAGCGTTTCTCTTTTTTTTTTTTTTTTTGAGCTCATCTTCGTTTGTCTTCCATTAATCATTTTTTTCATTTTTCATTTTTCTATTTTCCTTTCCTTTCCGTTTCGCGCTGATTTTTTTTTATTTTGGCTTCATTATTTCTTTATTATTATTATTATTATTTTTTTTTGTCTTTATTCAGATTAAGTTTATTTTTACTGAGATGGAATTAGAATTATTGACGAAGCGATAAACAGTTTGCTAATAATTTGACACTGGGCAACACGGTGAATGCCTCTGGAAATAATAATTCACATTTTTTTTCAGTATGGAGAAAGGGAAACAGTTAATAAGAAAACAGATAGAATGAGTAAAATTATGAGCCAGTTTCTGTCCAGCTACACACGCACGCACGCACACACACACACACACACACACACACACACACAGAAATTAGTAGTGACTCTGATCCTCAGTGAGTGCTCCATACAAAACTTTATATTAAATAACCCAACAATGATTTACATAAAATAAACCAACTTAACTTCTCACACTCATCCACCACGCATCTCTCCGAATTGAGCACTACGGACCGCTATTTACGCTTCGTTCATTCAGTAATGAATTTAAACACTCTCAGCTACTGGCGTGTATTCACATTGTGTATAACACGATAGCATCTGCTTCCCTCCACAGGTTAGAGGTAGAATCACCGACTGATGTCAATGCGGTTGGGTTTCAATTCCTGATTAGAAGCAATCATATCTAACCGTACTGATGAGCTGTGAAACATGAATGCTTGCGGATGAGTCAAGTATATGTATATGAGGTAAAGTTACTTATATTATAATATAACGATGTATAAAATTTTATATAAAAATCTTTTTTAATATATATATATATATATATTTAATCATATCACCCCGAGCAAGGCGGTAACGCCACTGATGCGCAAGGGGCTACGTAAGAGTGAAAAGATTGGAAAAGAGAAAGCCGGAAACCACATCCTAAACAGGGAACAAGGGATGAGCCTCTTCACCTGTTCAATAGACGTGGGTGGAGTGTGAACCGGGCGATAGTTTAGTCTATCTACTTCAATTAAATTTTTGCGCCAACAGTGAGTCAAAGATTTTATTTCAAAGATGAAATTTAGCATCTTTTTTGCAGTAACAGCTATTACCCCCCCTCCAAACACACACAATCATTATGAAATTTGAAGGAAATTGGTTCAAATATTTTTTATTAGTTAAAAGCAGAACTCCTTAGAACATAAATCAATCTTTATATATATATATATATATATATATATATATATATATATATATATATATATATGTAAACATTTTATGATGTAGGTGAATTTTCTGACGTTAAAATTGGTATTAACTAGCCAATTAATGTTTTTGAGGAATTATGTTTAATATCAAATCAATCTTTATATACTTTATCGATATAAAATATACCATGTGAATTTCAACTATTTTCTTTAAAATATCATTTATTTCATGATATGTGATGCATCATATTGTATATATTTTGATATATATAATAATATTAATATTTATTTTTTAATTTCAGATATGTAATGGTTGACATTGGTCGCAAGAAAGATATAACATCAAGAGAAACAAGATAATTTAGAGTTATTCAATCTTAGGAATAAAATTTGAACAGTGCTCAAAGAACAATCCAAACAACAATCGGAAACACTGTTAAGAAAAGATTTAAAAATGCATTTAAACATGTCATAAGGAGGAATTTAAGGATACTTTAAACAAAATGGATTAACCAACAAGTAAATATTTGAAGAAACTAATGTTGCAAGTGTAAAAAGAGAGAAAAGATCCAGAATATTAAGAAAGTTGGAAAAAGACATGAAAGTAATTAAACTACGTAGAATAAACATCACAAAGAGAAATGTTTAAGTTGATCAAAGAAATACATGAAGATTGATTTCTGAACAAATATTCTTTTAATTGGTACAAGTCACCTGCAAGAAGATTTAGGAGTATACTTATGCAAGATGATACTCCATCATATTCTGCAAAGCTGACTCTTACCCAACTTGCCAAAAAACACTAAATGATAGGAATGATCCTAATTTTTCCAATAAAAAGAACATTAAAATGGTTAAAAACTGAAAATAATTTAAAGTAAGTGTTACTGCTAAAGTTTACACTTAAGGTTAGAAGTTTTAGCTTAAAATTGTGTATTATGTTAAGTTTAAATGTTGGATTTAAAATTATACTCTAAGATATAATATGCTATAAGAGTTAGGGAATATAGTTTACATTAATTTTTATATGACTAGCTTTGAATTTATTGGTCGGGCTAATTTAATGTGTAGAGTTAGGGTAACTGATAAAGTTATGGTAAGAAAGAGGGTTAGGGTACTGAATATGATTAGAAATATGATAAGGATCAAGTAATGGTTAGGATAAGTGATATGGACAGATTAGGATAAAGGATAGTATTAAGAGATATGTTTAGGTTAATGAACGGGGTGCGGGTTATTGTAAATTATATGATTAATATCAAGTGTGTAAAGAATAGGTTATGGTTGCAATAAAGGATAAGCATGTGGTAAGGGATAGATTTCAGATGAGAGATAAAGTTAGGTTACAGAAAAAGTTAGGGTAAGGGTATAGATAAAGGATATCGTTTGTTTTGGGTAAATGGATGAGTTTAATGATAGGATTATGGCAACAATACAGCGTAGGTTTAGAGATAAAGGATGAGAGATAAGTTAATGGATGTGATTAAGTTTAAAGTAAGGAATATGGTTATGGTTAGGTAACAAATAAGTATAGGTTTAGGTTAGGCTTATTCTCAGGGCAGATGTAGTATATGTATAGGGCAACTGATAAGGTGAGGGGTTAGTTAAGCTAATAGGATAGTAGTAGGTCTGATTAATGAATGAGGTAAGAGGTAGGATTAGGATAAGGGTAAATATAGTGTAATGTAAATATAAATGATAGGTTTAGGGTAAGGGGTTTTGCTAAGATATGATTAGAATAAGGGAAAATATTTGTTAGCTTTATGGTAAATGAGACGGTTAGGGCTGAGCAAATGATAGGGTTAGAATGAGAGTTTTATGCCAATGGACGGAGTTATATGTAGTTATATGTAGGCTTTTGTTAATTGTTTGAGGGTTAGAATAAGAGATAGCATTAGGCTTAAGGTGTTAGAGTAATTATTTGAATAGGCTAATTTAGTTTTAGTGTATAATGGATGAGGTTATGCTTAGGATTAGCGTAAGTGACGAGTAAAAATAAAGGATATGGTTAAAATAATAAAGTAAAGATTAATATAACTGTCAAATTTTGGGAAAAATAATGATAGAATTATTAGTTAGAGGTTTTGGTTTGGTTAAAGATTAGGTTTACGATGAGGATATTTGAGTGTTAATGATGAGATTATATACTTAGGATTATATTAGTTTTAGGGTAAGGAATAAGATTAATGTAAAATACAGGTTTAGGATTAGGGAAACGGATACTTATAATAAAAGATGTTGTTTAGGGAAGGATAAGTGGTAGAGTTAGTCTTAAGGAAATATTTAGTCGTAATGTTGGGATATGGGTTAATGTTAGGGTTAGGTTTAGGTTTTATGTAGCATATTTGCATGAACTGTAAGTTATGCTCCTTGGTACATAACTTTTCCTTAATGAGATTCTGATGTTGTGTGAAGTAAAAAACGAGATCTCACTGAGAGAGGAGGACACTGTAAATACATTTTAGAATATGTGAACTTGGAATAAACAACTGATCTCCTAAGCTGTAGTTTTTCATACAAAAATTCTCCACAAGGAAATATTACAGAAATAAGGTTATGGTTATGATAAAGGTTGGAGTTGAGTTTAGGGTACTGACTGGGGTTAGCATAATGAAAAGCGTTGGGATAATTTTTTGAGTAAGGGATTTTATTTGGGTTATTCTAATACAGTGGTATAATAAGGGATACATTTTGATTTATTTCATGATAAAGGATTAGGGAATATGGGTATGGTTAGGATATATGTTGATTATATCATGTATAGGCTTAATGGTTATGGATAAGTTTAGTGTTGTGGTAAAGTAAAAGATTGAGCAAGATATATATTAATCATTAGTTCAAGTGATAGGGGACATGATTAGATTAGGGCAAGGATTGATATGTTAATGATTATGTTAAGTTATTTTAGTATCAGGTTAATATATAGTGTTAAGATAACGAAGAGAACTACAGTTAGGATATGGAATAGGGTGGGTTACAATAATTTGGTTATGTTTTGGTCAATGAATAAGGTTAAATAACGGATACTGCTAGCATTAGAGATGGGTTTATAGTTCATTTTAGTTATGAATTTAGAGTTAGGGTAAAGAATAACGTAACGATTAGTGTTCATTTTTTTAAAGTGAGTGTAACGAATTATGTAATATTGTTAGGGATGGGGTTATGTTACAGGATAGATTAGAAGTTTACAGTATGTTTGAGGGTAAGATATTTTAATGTTAAACCAAGGGATAGGATAAGTAGTTAGGATAAGAGATAGAATTAAGGGTGGAATAAGAGATGAGATTAATTTTAGTTTAAGTGATGGGGTTAGTGTTAGGGAAAGGCTTAGAGTAAAGGGTAAACTTAGATTTATATAAGGAATACTTTTCATATTAATGTTAAGTTAATAGATAACATTTAGGAATACGATTAGAATTCAGTTTATCATGTTAAACATTACGTTTAGTGTTAAAATCAGTAATAAGCTTAGTGAAAAATATAGTTTAAGTATTAGGCTAAGTTATAGATCCAGGTCTGAGGAATAGAGCTTGAATTATAGGCTAGAGACATGTTTATATTTAGCAAAGCAATAAAAGACAGTTTTACAGTCTGTTTAGCGAAAAGGGTTATTATACACAATAGTTCTATGGCTAATGTAAGGTATTTTGTTAGTGTTAGAGTAAGAATGTTAGGTTTTGTGTAAGGGAAAGTGTTAGAGTAGCAAAGCTACAGTATCAACAATAAGTTTATGGTCAAATGTAGGGGTTAGGGATAGGCGTAGCATTAGGTTTAGGTTAAAACATAGGGTCAAATTAAAGGAATCAGTAAAGATCATGTTAAGCATAAGATTGTGATCACTAAACATGTGATAGTTTATTATAAGTATCGTGTTTGGGTTAGATAAAAGTTTAGTGTGATAGGGAAAGGAAGTTTTTATGGACAGTATTGTGGTAAATGATAATGTTAGAGTTGGGTTAAGGGATAAGATGCTTCTTGTGGAACAAGGTTTGTCAAATTCGTCTTGCAGGCTAATCTATAAAACTCAGAAATTTGATTCTCATGGATATGTTACTACTGGGTTTGAGTAATTACACTAACCTGTTAAAAATCCACGGGTAAGATGTCAAGTATTGTGTAGAACAATCCGATCTTGCTCAATGAAGTAGAGCAGTAACTCGATGGTTCATAGATTCAACAAATCGTCGAAAGAATTCTTGAGTGAACAAGAACCATACCTTCTCGATAGCTGTCCATAGCTCTTTAATAGTATGGGCAGAAGTTTGTTTGCAAATACACCTTTCCACCATTTTCCATAAATGTTCGAATGTCAAGTGAACATAGCGACCAGATCATTCGTTGTAAGTCTACATAATGTTCCTCAAACTAGTTCTAGGCAACTTAAGCTCAATGTCATAGTGATTTATCCTACTAGAATAACCCATTTTTGATTAGAAATACGACGTTCATAGTTGGTTGCATCTGGTCACGAAATAATGAAACATAACTGTTGTCAATCAATGATGTACTTCAGTAAATCGGTGTACTCAACCTATGTCAAACGAACGCATACCGCACCATTATGGGACATCCACAAGCCTATACGGTGCCGTGTTTACAGCCGGGATCCATGGCTCTATAGCGTAATTGCCACACCTAAACCCTACCACTAACTCAAAACACCTGGAACTGTTACGCACCGGACGGCGTTGCAGGTTGCCAGACTTTCATTTTCTCATGTACGCTAAAGAACTTTTAATTGATTTTCTCGATGTTCATCTGGTACATCTTGCATTTCGTGTGAGTGTCATTTAAGCCAGTGTCGCTCGTCTGTTACCACAGATAGTTCTAACCAGATGGCTCTAGTTACGATTATTTAGAACCCGTAGTCGAACCCTGCTCAATTCACAGTTTTATCCACTATCGGGCTCCGTTTTAGCTACGGTAATTTAAATTGAACAAAACTGATCTGGACATTATAATGACGTCAAGATAAGGTGGCACTATCTACAACTACCTTTACACAATGCTACTCCATGACTTTTGAAACCTCAGCTTTGTATCTACATATTTAGTGCATCTAGTATAAACACACATACGCATTCTTACACCAATATATTTATATATTCATTTCACTCAAACACACTTAATATATGTCACATGCGTAAAATGTCTCATATGTACACACGAACTTTCATTTTCTCACTCACTTACTCACTCACTCACTCGCTCACTCACTCACTCACTCACTCACTCACTCACTCACTCACTCAATAAATCAATCAATAACTCTCTCTCTCTCTCTCTCACTCTCTCTAACATACTCAGTTAAGGCCCTCATTATCCCACACGCAAACACACATATATGCACATACTTACACACATATAAACCGTCACATAAAATTTCTCTCTCACATACGTGCATCAATTCAGTAAACACTAAGTTACCTTTTTTTACATGCACTCTCTCTCTCTCTCTCTCTATCACACAATTATACATTTACACAGTCATATTCAATTAAACAGACACACTTTCATACCATCTTTAACATACACTGACATTCATCCTTTTTTACAAGCATATACATTCATCGAAACAGATATATTTTACCAGCATCTCTCTCTCTCTCTCTCTCTCTCTCTCTCTCTCTCTAACTCACACTGATGTGTAACTATGGATGAGACATTAATGCATTCAGGTGGAGAGGATGAAAATGAGTTTCAAGCAAAGACGTTTTCACCGGATGCGATCGAAAGCCAAGAAGATTCGGCGTCAGCAGTGGATGTGGACAAAATCAAAATTACGAGGATCAAAATCAACCAAGGTCTTAAAACGGGGGCTAATTCTACAACTTCCGGCGAAGAGGCGTCGACTGATTCTGTTTTTATGAGTTCATTTCCTGCGTGTTCCTCGGCCAGTGAGCAGTCAGGAAGATGAGGTGATTGTCATAAAATGGCGGCCATCGTGCAGAAGAGAAAGGAAGACAGGAGAATGAGAAAATGGCTTGCGAGTTCGTGAAGTCGCCCATATCTGGCAGTTGATAACCCCAGCAAAGGATCCGGTGAGCTGTCAGTTGGCCAAGCCACCGTAGAGCGCCGGCAGGTACTTTCGAAAAAGCTGCGTTAACAAAACGATTGTTATGATAACAACTAAACCGACCAATACAATAAAAACGCAACCATAATGTTATGATTAACGGCAAGACTTTGGCCGAGTTAATTATAATTGAAATAATATATTTACGTGCGCGCGTGTGTGTTATATTAATGAATCTCTTTGAGAATAAAATCTTTTGTTTCTGAAAAGCAAGATACAGATTAACTTCAAAATAAATTCCCGAACAAATTTAGTCACCTCGATCAATGTTAACGTGTTGCCTAAAGAAGTCATCAGATTATATTTCGTTTTCACGATTTATTTAGTCAGCACCTCAACATTACTGGAAGAAATTTATAGTTAATGTTTAAGGATGATGTATACGGTAAAGTCCGAGGTATCTAGAAATATTTTTTGACAACACCTTTTTATAAAGGACTCATTCCGTGCCAGGATTTGTTTGAAGTTGCATGTTGGTGAGATTGCTACAAGAACAGTTTGGTCGGTCTATTCTCCAACCGTCTTAAAATGAATAACAAATGAAAGAAAAATATCCCATTTATTTATTCATGTTATTTTCTTTAAATTTTATTCTGTTAAAAATTTGACCACTCGCTTTCCATGAGGATTATATTTTTTATATCACAACATTTTGATCGAATACTCCCCGGTCGTTAAGGCCGAAATAAAAAAGACAAAATACAAACTCACGTCCCATGTCTTGGAAGCTGTTATTTTCATGGACGACACCTTATCTAATTTGGTTAAAAATCTTATGACTGGACCGGACAAGAAAATCAATGCAACGCAACCACCCTACCTTGATTGTTTGGTATTTTGCTATATTTATTTTAAAATTTAAAGTTGAACAAGAATTGAAAGTTTCCCCCCATATTTAACAAACTCAGACTGACAAAATGAGATTCATTTTTTAAGCGGATTCAGTACACACTGAGCACAACGTTGTGCCGCATTTATTTCAACTTATTTGAAAATCAGCTTGCTCCGTGTATGTAGTATTTACGCATTTGTGTCAGCGAATTAAGTTCACTCAACATAATCTTTCTTACTTATTACGCCACACTAAGCTAAGCATAATAAATATCAGGAACCATGCCTAATGGGGTATAAGGTGCATATGCTTCTTTCTTATTTTGACTACAAATATTTTAGAAACAATTTTCCTTCCGTCATTGACTTATGAAAATGTTCCTGATTCATACATAGTAGTAGAGATTTATTGTGAAATGTTCGTTTTGCAATTTCAAAGACGGCGAAATTATATGAATTTTATGTTGGTTGTTGTGGAATTGTTTTTGTCATCAGATCAACTTTTTGTAATTATCTCTTTCGTTGAAACAGATTTAATGTGAAAAATTTAAATTTACTTAGTCTATGTGCCAGTTTTACTAAAAAAATTATTTTGTTCTATAACTGAAGTCTTTCGATTCTGGATTATTCAGTGTTACCTTTGAAAATGGGCTCGCCAAAACGTCCAAATTGTTGCTGCTGTTAGATAGTATTCGATTTTAAATAATTTAATAAAAAAAAAATTGATTTCTATAAATGCTTCTATATAAGCCTATTCTTAATTTGTTATCGAAGGAAATAATCATTTTCGTCGTATGATTTTTTTCATTTAATGGAGAGTAAAATATGACTAATACTCAACAGAATATGATTGTGCCATATATTGAAAAGACACTGTAAATGATCGAACGCTTAAAAAATAGTATACGAATTTTCCGTAGATCAGTAGATCATTTGAGGCTGTCTATAATCAAATTAAAACATTATTTGAAAACAATCGGAAAATCGAATGATAAGCAACACACTCAAAATATGGAAATTTGTCTTTTACCTAATTTACAAACCATTTGTGGATACTTTATTCAATTTTGGAGTTTATTTTCTTTTTTATGTGATCATCTACGTTCTGTAAGGACCTAGGCGATCAGAGCTCTCAAATAGCTCCTGTGTTTGTTGGTCTAAGTAATAATTTATCGATTACTATCCTTCATTGTCCCTGTTCTACCATCAGTACATACACATGTCAAATAGGTTATCTGCAATTTCCCTCTTGCTTCCCTAGTCTTCAATATGTCAAGAGTAGCAGAAGTTGCGAGCGTATGAATCCAGAATAGTACGTTAAGTTGAAATATAAGCGTAAGCTTGAAAATTCATTCAAAAGTAGTTTCGGAACAAAAAAGAACAGGAAGAAGAACTTGGAATAAATGGACAGGTTGGAATAAACAAACAAGTTATGAAAAATTAGAAAATAAAAGAAAGACCTGTGATAACAGTGGGTAGGATAGAGAAAAATGAAATTCAAATAGCCGTACCGACTCGTCTATTCTAGACGCGAGAGCTCTTTTGTATACAGGACAAAGACGCATTCAGTGAATATCAAACTCATTACAATAATGTTGGCTATTTTGTGATTAATAAAATACTACCATGAATTTCGAAATTTATTGTTCATTTTTATTTTAGTTTCAGTTATTTGAATTTAGAGAAAAAAATAAATAAAATTTTCATTTTTGACCCTTGTTCATTTCATCTTGCTACATTTTATTAGGTTTGTATATCCTCCAACCGTTAAAGTAATGCTTCGCGGAAATTTGTCAGCTTTCCACTTTATTTTGAATTAATATCAAATATCTTTATTTTCAGAATTATCCTGTTAGTTTTATTACTGAAACAGTTTATGGAATTAAATTGCAATTAAATGGAATAAGAAATCATTATCTGCATGTATTATCAAAGCTTTAATCGATGCTCAATGTTTCTTATGGCATAACGCTTTACCTTAGATTTGAAATTGTTCTCATGGGATCCAAGTGCCTCCCATTTAAATATCCTTACCTTGAAGTAAACAACATGAAATTGAAATAAAATATCACTCTTCAAATATCATTCAATATCTTGGTAGCTTGTCAAACATTGACAACGCCATAACCATATTGTTTACTCGGTCTCTCTCATATATATATATATATATATATATATATATATATATATATACAAATGAATAAGGAACAAAGAAAATATTTACAATGTTCAAAATATTAATTTAAAACAGTGCTCAATATAAAAATAGAGCAATAAATATTTATTATAAATTATACTTTAGATCATGTAAAAACTACAATCTACTACAAAAATGTACATTTTGTTTTCGATATTGAAAGAAAAATGTCTCGTCAGGTAGTTAATAATGATCTCATTTTAACAGATATAGCGACCAAAATTTCTCAAAAATATCTTAAAATACTAAAGAGTAAACTTATTCAATAAAATAGCCATTGGTTTCAGCCACGTCCTCCAGGCGACTGGTGCTGAAGTCTAGGGATTTATGTGGTCAGATGTAAGGGTTGATGTGTTTGCAGAAATTGTCTGACAGCTATGATTGGGTTCTCTTGCTTGCGTGGCATGATGCAGAGTAATGTTGACAGGTACGGGTATTACAAGGCTTGATCCAAGGCAACACTACTTTCTCAAGGCACTTGGTACAGACCTCTGTGTTGAGTCTGAGGCCTCACCAACAAATTTGGGAGTTGTTTTTTATCAGAAAGTTCAGACTGAGTTTTCTGAACAGCCGTATCATCGTAACCACCATTTGACACACACAACTCTTTTGGAATACTTTGCAATGTACTCAAACTGACAGCCAGATACTCTGAAACGTTCATATTAGAGTTGCCAGCTCGAATGCCAAGTAGTACAGCAAACCATTTTTAAATTTCTGGCGGAGTTAATTGTGTCATTGTGAAAGTAGGTGCTCAACTGACCCTACTATATTGTGCAGTGAACAAAAAAGTATATATTAAAAATATACATGTTATCCTGTGTCAGTGGCACATCTCGGAGTGGCATGCACTATGCAATCATCAGGTGCATATTCCAAAATTGTTTATGCTTATTACAAACTGGTTAGTAATATGCAACTGATGGTTTCGTAGTACGTGAAAATTCAAGTCGTGCCACCGAGGTAAGAATATATATATATATATTTCATTAAGACAGCTGACAAGGTTTATTCGGCGTACCTTCTAAGTTGTCTTAAATAAAACTTATATATCTACTAATTTGTTTTGGATTATGATACAATAATAATTAAATAGATATTACAATAATTAAATAAATATTAAATTTTTTAATAATTAAATAGATATTAAAACTATGTATTATGATATTAAAAATTGTATTATGATATTAAAATTGTATTATGATATTATAATTTTATATTATGATATAATAATAATTAAATAGATGTTACAACAATAAAATGGATATAAAAAATTTTAATAATTAAATCGATATTAAAATTTTTGCAGATTAAGAGTTTATGAAAAAACGCATTCTGAATCGAAATAAAAATAATATAATTGCACTGAAAAGTCCCGTTCAGTCAGATCAAAAATATAAAATGATTTCTTTGTTTCTTTGCTGGGATACAGAGATAAACTAAGACAATAATCTTGTAACAATAATAGATACATCAACGGAAATTCAGTCTAAGAAGGGATTTTGATTGACTGTTTTAGAAATGAAGATGTTTAAGTTAGGTTTCCAAAATTAAATATTTGCTTTACTAATTTTTAGAAACAAACAGTGTGAAATTGTAATTTTATTATCATGGTTATTATTATTAGGTTGTCATTTTTCATCATATTTCGATATCTGCTATGGTCGCACTACCAACCAAGTCTGCGGGAAGACCTAAGGCAGGTCGTGGTGTGTTGCTATGGCTCCATTTCATGTTTTTTCTGTCTCCCCTATCATCCCTAGCGTTACATAGACAAAGTTCGCCTTAGTGTGTGGGATGTACTTAATAAGACATTTTTTATATATCTCTTAAGCTGGGATTTCCAGGGATTCTTTCAGTGTGTTGTTTTGTTCCATTTTTTATCATTCCAAGTGCACCTACTATCACTGGCACGACTCTTGTTTTCAATTTCTACATTTTTTCTATTTCAGTTTCCAGGTTTTTATATTTTGACAGTTTTTCGAATTCCTTCTTTGCTATGTTAAAATCCGCTGGACAAGCCATATCAATTAATAGTCAAGTTTATTCTTTCTGGTTTTTAACAATAATGTCCGGCCTATTTGCTCCAATTTTTCTGTCTGTGTAGATGGTGTAATCCCATAGAATGGCGACATCTTCTATTTCTGTAACCGGTGCTGGGTGATGTTCATACCAGTGTTTGCTTACAGATTTTCCATTGTCCAGTGTAAATATTGCCCCATACTCTCGTGACAATTTTTATATTCATTTGGGGCAAGTACAGAACAGCCCGAGATTAGATGGTCTATTGTTTCTTGGTGTTTATCACAGAACCTGCATTTTGGATCCATATTATAATGTATAATACTTGCCTGAAAGTTTCGAGTGAAAAGACTTTGGTCTTGCGCTGCAAGAATAAAGCCTTCAGTCTCAGACTTTAATCCAGATGAACGTAACCATTGATGAGTATTAACTTTATCAACATTAGATTTATTGGCACGCCATGCAGAGGTTTGTCTTACCAGCATTGTTTCATCTGTTCAAGAGCTTTATCTTTGGCTTTCATTTTCATATTTTTTGCCGCAATATTTGGTTCTTGGCTTCTGTTTTGCTTTTCTACAGAATCTACTAACTGTAAATCTTGTTTGTATTTACTCCCTTCTTTTATTATTGAATATCTTTCTTTCTGTTTCCATGTTGTTTGACTAATTGTATCATCCAGTTATGTGTTGTTTCTATGTATGTTAGTAAGCCAATAGTTGTTGTCGTGTATGACAATTCTAGCTGAATAAGACCTCTTCCACCTTCTTTACGGGGTATGTATAGATGGTCTACATCAGCCTTTAGATGATGCATCTTATGCTTAGAAAGAAGCCTTCTTGTTTTAGAATCCATTCGCCTGATGTCGTTTAGAGTCCAGTTTAAGATGTTGAAACTGTATTGGACAACTGAGATTGCAAGACTATTAATGGTCATAATTCTGTTCTGAGAATTCAATTCATTTTTTAATATCAGTCGTAGCCTTCTATAGTACTCTTTACGCACTATTTCTTTCATTTTTTATGGTGAATCTTTTCACTTTCATTTTCGCCTAGGTATTTATAAGCTTCTTCTGGCTTTACTTCTTTTATTGTTACAGCAGGGTCTAAGCTAATTGAGGATGTTTGTTGTAGCGATCCACATAAAACTGTAGCTTTAGCACATTTATTCAAATTGAATTTAATTCCAATGTCTTCACTGAAGCATTTTACAGTTTGCAGAAGACCTTCAAGCTCGTTATCATTCTTAGCATACAACTTTAAGTCATCCGTGTAAAATAGATGGCTTTTTTTGGGGGGATTATTTTATAACCACATGCTGTCTTGTTAAGTTGACTGGTTAGTACTATTAATGATATGCAGAATAGTAGGGGAGACAAAGAGTCACCTTGAAATATAACTCTTTTGATGTTTATTTCATCAGACTTATAGTATGATTTTATATGATTGAGATAAAGGGTTGATTTTATATGATTGAGATAAAGGGTTGTTTTCCATATCGACATACATTGTTTAATGAAATTGATGATGACGGGTGATATTTTGTATATATTTAAAGTCTTTAAGATCCAGGTAAGTGGCACATTATCTAATGCCTTACGATAATCTATATATCCGTAAAATAATTCTGTACAATGTGTTCTGAACTCGTTTTATTGTCGTCTTGTAACTGACTCACACTTTCTAGCACTTTTAAACTTACAGCATAATCTTCACGGTGATTTGTGTCTATCACGGTTTCTACATTATGACCTGTGGCTTGTTTGATGTTACTACATTTTATTTCTGGTTCCGGTTCTTTTTCATATTTTGTTGATTCGTCTATTCTGGTTCATATTATTATTATTATGTCATTTTTCATCATATTTCGATTTCTGCTTTGGTCTCACTACCAACCAAGTCTGCGGGGAGACCTAAGGCAGATAGTGGCGTGTTGTTATGGCTCCATGTCATGTTTTTCTATCTTCTTATCATCCCTAGCATTACATAGATAAAGTTTTCCTTAGTGTGTGGGCTGTACTTAATAAGACAATTTTTTGTATATCTCTTAAGCTGGGGTTTCCAGGGATTCCTTCAATGTGTTGTTTTGTTCCATTTTTTATCATTCCAAGTGCACCTACTATCACTGGCACAACTCTTGTTTTCAATTTCCACATTTTTTCTATTTCAATTTCCAGGTCTTTATATTTTGAGAGTTTTTCAAATTCCTTGATTGCTATGTTACAATCCGCTGGACAAGCCATATCAATTAATAGACAAGTTTTCTCCTTTTGGTTTTTAACAATAATGTCTGGCCTGTTTGCTTCAATTTTTCTGTCTGTGTAGATGGTGTAATCCCATAGAATGGTTACATCTTCTATTTCTGTAACCGGTGCTGGGTGATGTTCATACCAGTGTTTGTTTACAACTTTTCCATAATGTTTGCACATTGCCAATGTAAATATTGCCCAACTCTATCGTGGCGATTTTTATATTCATTTGGGGCAAGCACAGAACAGCCTGAGATTAGATGGTCTATTGTTTCTTGGTGTTTATGACAAAACCTGCATTTTGGATCCATATTATTATGCATAATATTTGCCTGAAAGTTTCTAGTGAAAAGACTTTGCAAGAATAAAGCCTTCAGTTTCAGACTTTAATGCAGATGGACGTAACCATCGATGAGTATTAACTTTGTCAACATTGGATTTATTGGCACGTTCTGGATATTGGCCATGCAGAGGTTTGTCTTGCCAGCGCTGTTTCATCTGTTCAAGAGCTTTATCTTTGGCTTTCATTTTCATATTTTTTGCCGCAATAGTTGGTTCTTGGCTTCTGTTTTGCTTTTCTACAGACTCTACTAACTGTAAATCTTGTTTGTATTTACTGCCTTCTTTTATTATTGAATATTTTTTCTTTCTTTCTTCATGTTGCCTTACTAATTGTATCATCCAATCCTTTGTTGTTTCTATGTATGTTAGTAAGCCAATAGTTGTTGTCTTGTATGACAATTCCAGCTGAATAAGACCTCTTCCACCTTCTTTACGGGGTATGTATAGACGGTCTACATCAGCCTTTGGATGATGCATCTTATGCTTAGAAAGAAGCTTTCTTGTTTTAGCATCCATTCGCCTGATGTCGTTTAGAGTCCAGTTTAAGATGTTAAAGCTATATTGGACAACTGAGATTGCAAGACTATTAATGGCCATAACTCTTTTCTGAGAATTCAATTCAGTTTTTAATATCATTCGTAGCCTTCTATATTACTCTTTACGCACTATTTCTTTCATTTTTTTATGGTGAATGTTTTCGCTCTCATTTACACCTAGGTATTTATAACCTTCTTCTGGTTTCAATTCTTTTATTGTTACAGCAGGGTCTAAGCTAATTGAGGATGTTTCTTGTATTGATCCACGTAAAACTGTAGCTTTAGCACATTTATTCAAATTAAATTTCATTCCAATGTCTTCGCTGAAGCATTTTACAGTTTGCAGAAGACCTTCCAGTTCATTATCATTCTTAGCATATAACTTTAAGTCATCCATGTAAAATAGATGGCTTATTTTCTTTTGTCCTATTTTATAACCACATTCTGTCTTATTAAGTTAACTGGTTAGTGCTATAAATGATATGCAGAATAGTAGGGGAGATAAAGAATCACCTTGAAATATACCTCTTTTGATGTTTATTTCATCAGACTTATAGGTTCCATTTATATGATTGAGGTAAAGGGTTGTTTTCCATATAGACATGCACTGTTTGATGAAACTGATGATGACGGGCGATATCTCGTATATATTTAAAGTCTTTAAAATCCAGGAATGTGGCACACTATCGAATGCCTTTCGATAATCTATCCAGGCAGTACTAAGATTTTTCTTTGTGCTGTAGCAGTTTTCCAGGATCATTTTGTTAATTAGCAATTGGTCTTTACAACCATAACAGCCACGTTTGCACCCTTTTTGTTCAAGCGGTATCATGTCATTTCTTTCTAAGAATAAATATGTCTGTTTTGTTAAAATAGATGTTAATAGTTTATATGTTGTCGGAAGACATGTAATTGGTCTGTAGTTTTTCGGGTTGTTTGTGTCACCATTCTTGGGTAGAAGAAATGTAATTCCTTTGGTCATCCATGCAGGAATTTTAGTGGGATCGTCAACCATTTCTTGAAGTTCTTTGCCTAGTTTTTTATGTGCTGTATTTAAATAATATAGCCAAAAGTCAGGAATTTTATCTATACCTGGGAATTTCCAATTGTGTGCTTTTTTTAGTGCAAATTTAACATCCTCTTCTGTAATTCCAGCCCATGTCTGTTCTGGTTTATTTTTCATTCGTTCTATCTCTTGCGCAATCCAACGTACTTCCTTGCTATGTTCTTTTTTATTATTATTATTATTATTATTATTATTATTATTATTATTATCAATTTATTTTTGTTCTATCTTTTTTTATCAATCGCATTTCAGGACGCATTTTCCTAGGCCAGTTCACCGTTGTAATAGGTTTTATAATCACTGGGTACTTGTAACCATGTGGTAGACAAAATTAGTTTTAACAAATAACATTTACTTTTAACAAATAACTATTAGTAATATTTTCTTTTTATTTTCATTTTTCTTTGTCATCTTCTCCTTTTAATTATTTTTCTTCTTTTTCACATTTTTTTCTTCTAAGAATTATTAATAATAAATTAATTCACTACTTAAGAATACTCCAGAAACCTCTTTTCTATATCTACGCAGTTTCTTTAACATTTGTTCCAGCATAAATATCTGGACCATTATTATTATTATTATTATTATTTTGATGAATATTTCATGTTTTTCATTTAATAAAGTTTAAAAAGAATAAAAAGGCGTACACGGACAACAGCGACCGAACGATGGACAAAACCAAATATCAGGTTGACCACAAGCTAAAATGTACACAATGCGATGCTGAACAACTTACAATGCCTGTATGAAATATGGCTGACAGTGAAAAGCAAACAATATCAATGACGTCGGTTTGAAAAGCGGGAAAGCGGCGCCATTTCAGTGCTTTGTTGAAGTTGGCAAGCTAAGTGGGTACCGACAGCGTAACACTTTGATCTGGACAAAAAAGCAATCAGAACGTCACAGAGAACGGAAATTGATGTAATATTTTGGCGGGAAACACTTTGGAACGACGATAGCGCAAGAAGGCGGGATAGAAAGCGAGGTTGATGGACCACACACAGGCTCATCAACAATCGACACATGAATTCAATGAATAAATAAAATGAAACCCTTAAAATTGAAAGCAAGCGTTTTATGATGGTTTTAAGAATTATATTTTAGACGCGAGGATCTAAATTAGATTCCTATTTGTCCAGGAAATTTTTGAGAGAGATATTCAATTTCATTTTATCTCTCAGTGTTTAGAAGCTGCAACTTATGATAAATTTTATTAAAAATCAATTACCCATCAGTATCATTCATTTACGGATCTTTCAAATACAGACAGCAAACATATACAAACTGATGATCTGATGATTGCTTAAGGCGAAAAACACAATGTACAGCCTGATATAATTACATTTACTAATTAATTGATATCAGTTTCGAACATACTAAATTCATTTATGTGACAATAAGAAAAGTTGTCTTTTACCGATTTTTTTAAAAAAAGTATTTTCTTCCTTTTTATCAAATTTTTGTCTAAAATATTTTTATACTTAACTTTTTTTAATTTTAAAATCTTTGAAGACCTTTCACTCACACGTTTGTTTCTTTGTTTCAGTTTTATTTTCTGCATTCATTCTTCATCTTAATTTTGTCATCTCCCTTCATGCTGACCTTCTTTTAATAACGCTTGATACTTTGCACTGTCTCAAAAAGGTCTTTCAGACTGTCTAATGGAATGCATGTCAATGTTATAGACACTGTTTTCTTCGTTTGAAAATTACAATGAATTCAAAAGAAGAAAATTCAGGTTCAGCGTCTGATGCATCCGTGACGTCACTTCATGCACATGTGAGATTAATGACACATGCATACGTATATAAAAAATCAATATGTCCATATAAAAAATTATCTATGTAAAGAGAGAGAGAAAGATAAAACTGTCTAAAAATCAGAATTCAATGTCATAGTTTTAAATAGGGTTTCAGAATAGTGTGCGTTCTAGGAACACCCTTATCAGATATCAGACTATAAGTTAAGCCTTAAATAGCAACTAACAAAATAAAGGAAAAGAAAACAGACTGAAACAGATACTGAAATACCCTTAGAGATAAGAATAGAAGAGAGAAGTGAAGATAGCAATATATATATATATATATATATATATATATAATGCAAAAAGGATGAGAAAAAGGTAAACTCCGAAAAACCAGATCCTAATAATATTAATTTTCTTAATAGTAAAATTGATCAAAGTAGAGGACTCGATGTAAATAGTATTATCTATTTACAGAGTCAAATATATAGTATGTAAAAAAATTCCGAAATTTAAATTCATCGAATGTCCATTTCAGCGAGAAATTTCTTGCTTCATCAGCAACAATTGTAAACAAATATTTATTAATTCAAATATGGTATTTCTGCGATATACGCATTACTCCCTAGAAATGAATTGAGTTCTTTCGGTGTGACTGGCGTATGTATACACTGCTTACATACGACACGTTAAAATTTCCCTTCTCTGATTCTATGCGCCTATGGCTTAGCGACTCCGACTGACACCAAATCGGTCGAGTTTCGATCCCGGCCAGAAGCAAGTGGATGTGTCTAGCCACACTGATGAGCTATGATACAGCTTGTATGTGGATGACTAATATATATCTAGTCGTCTGCAGACAGATCAGTTTCGCTGTATCACGCTCATCAGTACGATTAAACATCTGATTGCTTTTAACCCAGGGTTGAAACCCGATCGAATTAGCGTCAGTCGGCGATTCAACCTCTGAGCTATATATATATATATATATATATATATATATACGCACTCAACCGCAGATGGAGCACTATAGAGAAATGATAGACTTTAAAAACAGTAGCTACTCACGCATTTACACCTCGTTCACTCAGTAATGAATTCAAACATTCTCGGTTACTGGCGTTTGTTCACATTGTGTATATAACACGCTAAAACCTGCCCTCAATCGAGCGCCCATAGCTTAGTGATAAAATCGCCGACTATATACATATATACTTTTAAAGTATGCTATAAATATAAGTAAAAGTGCTATAATAATAATAAGTAAAAGTGATAGAATGGATGTAAATATAAAAGTCTCCAT
The DNA here is from genome assembly GCA_037127315.1 of Ascarosepion bandense. Classification (NCBI taxonomy): domain Eukaryota; kingdom Metazoa; phylum Mollusca; class Cephalopoda; order Sepiida; family Sepiidae; genus Ascarosepion; species Ascarosepion bandense. The sequence continues at coordinate 2,091,368 of JBBBDQ010000789.1, read as the reverse complement.
TTATATATATATACATGTATATATAATTTATTTGTTTGAATATATTTTTAATAAATACTGGTATTTGAATAGATATTCTGTTTTTAGTTAAATAGTATATTTATATATATAACTCTACCGACTCCAGTATTTTTGGGAATTTTTCATAGGAAAATGAGTCGTTCGGCAGAATTCGAACCTGCGACCCCTTACAACATAGGAAAAGCCATCAATTGATCTGAAGCGTCTTAGACTGCTCGACCACGAATGAACTCACAGTCTAAGCGAAACCCAATGAATCCTTATAAACACAAATTTTTGATTTCTCGTAAATATCAATCTCTGCTCTGAAAGCGTATCATAAAGTAAACAAAAGTAAACAGACGCATCACATCAAATGATCTTTCTCTATGCTGTTAGAGGTCGCAGATTCGAATCCTGCCCAATGACACATTTTATAAACACAGTTTGTCAAAAATACTAAGGCCAGTAGTGTTATATATATATATATATACTGTTTAATTAAGAACAGAATATCTACTTAAATATGAGTATTTATAAATAATGTTCAAACAAATAAATTAAATATGTCGCTTATTAATCCATTTCGTTAATCATCGAACTTTCCGTATATATATATATATATATATATATATACACGTATATACATACACGTATATATATACACGCACAGACGTATATTTCTCAACAAATAGTTTATGCACATTGTGTCAAGTCTCTTAAAAATTCTGTAACTTAAAATTGTGATTCTAGATTTAATAAATCAAAGAACAATTTAATCTAAAGTTTTTGGTTATATTTTGAAAAGTTATCCAAAAGTTTAATCTTACATACTTTGTTCAGATTGTTTATATCAGTCGTTTTGTATTTTTTGATTTTTTAACAGGTCATAGAGTTTTTTTAAAAAACATTTTTAGCAAAGCAATATTTTGGATGGTTTATAACAATAAATTAAATATCAAATTAGTTTTTGAAAGACATATGAAGCATCATAATTATAAAAATGAGCTAGTTCTTCATTAGCGTTCTTTTAGTACTTAAAACAATTGAAATTGTTTCCGGTAGTGAGAAATATTAATGAAAAAGAAACAAATTTTGAATGAGTGCCTACTCAGTCATTTTTATTTTCCAAAGTTTCTCTCTCTCTCACTCTCTCTCTATATATATATATATATATATATATATATATATATATATATTTCGTCCAATTGATATAATTTGTGTTTATGAACTGATTTTGATCTTCCGTATCATGAAGATAAGGTTTTAACCTTACCTTCCAGGTTACGGTCTATAGATTTGATGCAGATTAAAGTGGAATATCCTATGAGAAGAAGCAATTTAAATTTGAGATTCACCCTCTTCACC